>OZ007568.1:5788430-6033430 GCA_963931925.1 Onchidella celtica
GATAGATAGATAGATAGATAGATAGACAGACAAGACAGATGGATAGATAGATAGATAGATAGACAGACAAGACAGATGGATAGATAGTATACAATTTTTAGTGAGGATAATTCAGACCAACAGCCACGCCCCTAGTCGTCTTACTCCAGTGCATCTTTCTTGTTTATCTGTCCTATTGCTTGACCTTCTGAACTTTTAAATTTCCTTTTCACATTTAATGTGTATGATTTCATTATTCTGCAGCTGTAGGTAATTGATCCGAACAGAAGGTCTGTAAAGGTGCCAAACTCCTGTATTCGTTCACGGTAACAAACGACTGGCCAATGCTTTATTTCCCCAGGGAGAGGTAGAAAATATGGGAAAAGACGGATCTATTTTCTCGCGTATTAGACCCTTAGGGGTGGTATGGCTTGTCTTTTGCCACCTTTTATTGGATTATCTTGCTAATGGCGGAGTAATCTTTTAAATGGGCTCTCCTGAGAGTGAGGCGCTCGTAGTACCTTACTCAAACAAAGTCGTACAGCTTAAACGTGTCCACCGATGTTAGACACATTGGAGCCTCGCAGTCTGTCCCCTACCAGAGCAGAGTAAACCCATGCGCCCTACAAGGACATCTCAGAAGAGCAAGAGGTTTCCAGAAATGTCTAACCTTTTTCAGAAGAGATTCTCGAAGGTAAACCGGTTTTGCTCTTGATCACATCAACATCACATTAGCAAGATTGTGACTTAGAAGTGATGAAATATATAAGTAAGTAGCATTCCATTTTTAGCAGACAGGTCTTTTTTTTTTCTTTTATCAAGTTTTGTAAATGTCACAGGGTCTTCCTGCAGTCCTGCTACTTCTATATAATAATATACAAGATACAAAACAATCTATCTCAACGCCACCGTGATTCCTAAAGTCCAAATTGATATTTACCTTTAACATTGAAAGATCAGGGCTGAGACCCATTAAACTGTGGACTGTGGTTTACACTGAAATACGAAATTTATCTTGGATTTTTCATTAGAAGTTTAGAAAACAGAACAACAACACAAGAAAACTGTTGTTTTTTTTATTTCCTTTCGCCCTTCTTTCATTGTTGGTTGACAAAAAAAATGGAGTGGCTTTTCATCACAAAATAATTATGTATTATTAAATAGTACCTGCTAATATTGTCTTCTTCTCCCACATCTGAAATATCCATAGCAATATAACCTTCTCCCCCCCCCCCCACCACCACCACCACCACCACCACCGCCTTCCTCCAACCGTACCACAAAAAAACAACAACAACAGCAACAAAATCGAGGCTGGCCGTGCTGTACAAAGATTGTAGCACGAAGACACAGTTCAACGTATCATATTAAAAAACCCCATATAAGAACATTATACCCAAAACAGTCCAAAACATGATTAGAACTAAGTCTGTCCTAATCTTGTACAAAATGTCAAATTCAAAACAAGCTTTGGCTGACGTGAAATTCCGCGTTGTCGCAGCCGCTTTTACAGATAATCCCCGGAATCTTTTTAAGCCCTAATTGTTTCAGAACCCGGGGAGCGTATTCAGAACAGGATTTATACCTTGTCGCACTACCAGATACCCTGATCGAGTTTACGAGGGCGCATTGTGAGTGACGTCACGAAACTGTGCTACGTCAACATGGGCTTGTTTCGCGGAATGACGACATTCTTCCTTCGTCCCAAAACCCTCAACTCTGCCCATATTATTTAGTTAGAAATGTTACCAAGTGCCAAACTGTCTTGTGATATGTGCCATATCCCTTTGGGGACAAGGTGGTCTAGAGGCAAGGTGCTCGCCTCTCATGCCAAGGGTCCCGGGTTCCAAACCCGGGCAGTGCAGGCATGTTGGAAATTGGATTTTTCTCATGTTTTCAAGTCCCTGGTCCTATTGGGGGGTAGGATCGAGTACCTAGTCTTCTCGGATAAGGACGAAAAAATTCGGAGGGCCCGTGTGCACGTTGCGCACGTTAAAGATACCTTGGCAGTTGGAAATCGTAAAGAGCAGGCCGAAAGGCCGCTGCCCGGGCAAAATTGAAAATTGAAATTAATAGATTAAAATTTATCCATATCATATCCCCCCCCCCCCCCCCGCCAGAATTTATTATTCATTATTAAATATATATTGTTATTAATAAATATTCAAATATTATTTGAGTTGTGTGTTGTGTGAACTGATGTGAGTTGTGAACTGCGCCTAACAGGCTGCGTTACAATTTGCTCTGAGATAGAGAGAGAGAGTGAGCGAGACAGGGAGAGAGAAAGAAGCAGTGCAGTGTGTTGAGCGCTTCGCAGGCACCTCCATTCTGCTCTGTGGTTGACATGTTGTTTCTGTAAAGCGCATAGAGCATTTTAAATGGATTATGTGCGCTATATAAATGCTATACATTATCATGCTATACATTATATATCGTTGTATTATGCATGTTTGCCATCTCCAGAAAATGAGGATTGAAGTTTGGTCAGCAGGAGGACTAAGGAGGGTAAAACATTACGTCATGAACACATATCTAGAAAAGTTTTTGACCGATTGGAATGACACTTTTACATAATGAAATTAGGAGTGAGAGAACCATTTTCATGACGAAACTTCAAAATTGGCAAAGGGTCACATACAACGATATGGCAGATACGCCTCGGTATACTAACTTGACTAATCTTCTCAAACCAGCTGACCTAAATTGTGCTATAGGATTCCACAAGAACCTCTTGTTGCTACCAAGTGAAGTGTCTTTCAAGTTTCATTATTCCTTGCGCGATCACGATGGCATAGCAACAAGGATGAGCTTGGAAATAAGAAACTGTGTGCAGCGCTCTTCAGCACCTGATCTCTTCAAAAAGTCCGCCCTGCAAGATCACGACATACCGAAAAAAAACAACATAATAATTTCTAAACTTCTCTCTATATATGGCCCTCTGCCATTGTTACAAACATATTTCAGCACTACATCCTTTGTTCCCCTCCTAAATTAATCACGATAGCTCCTAACCAATAGCATAGCTACTTAACCTGAATTACTGATTGTAAGCGTGAGCTCATTCAAATTCATGACAATGGGGCATATTAGAACAGCATTTCGACTGGCCAACAGCGCGAAACCCATTGTTCCGCGTACATAAAGATATGCTTGACATAACGTGTTACAAACGACCAGCATTTGAACATAAAATGTTGTACTGGATGAAAAAGAAGCTTTTTGTGAATATGTAGATGTGTCTGAAAAGCTTTTGGAAACGGCCCCATACGGACTAAATAAATGCCACATGTTTCGGGCTATGGAGAGGACTTAAAAAGCCGCATAATGGCTCTTCAATAATTAATTACGAGACTTTTTTTTTTTTATTATTATTATTTCTTTGATCTGCTTAGGAATATTGTACAACTAACGGCATTCCAGGGTGACAAAAACTTCTTTTATGGTGGAAACGTTTCTACCGCCTACAGAATCATATCGTCGGTGTAATTCTCTAACCGTCTAACTTCACTTTTTGTAGATCAATATTTCCTGTTCCAAAATGAATATACAACATTCCTGAATATATACACATGTACTATATTTTGGAACAAAAAATATCTGTCATCGTTTTGAAGATATAATTTTGTGATTAATGTGTTAAAAAATGACCCAATTCCGTCCAGTGAAGGAAAAAAATAGTTGTTTTTTTCTTTTGGCTCTCCTGCCAAATTTTGTAAAAAGCACTTGCACGGTTGGAGAATTACACCGACGATTATTTTGTAATGAGCCTAATTACCTGTCGTTAAAAGAAAGGTTGGTGAAGTTCCTGAATCCTTTGCAAGTCTATATATTATGTATACTTGAACTCCTCTTTTGACGTTGTACATCTCAGTTCAGCCGGTGGGAACAACAGCATCAGTAGACGTGGGCACCATTGCATTTTTAATCATGAACGTTCTCAATAAAAGATCAAGCATTCTCCATCCCTGGTCGAAACCCCAAAATTCTTTAGGAACAAATGCAATATCGGCGATACCAATGGGAAAGGACTGTTCGTCGTGAAGGCAAGGAATATTGCCACTAAAACAAAAACAAAAAAGTGCAGAGGGATAATTTGTTCAGAACAATACAAACTCGAAGCTCTTCATGACAATCCACGCAAAACCAAAGTATTCAAAATAAATGAATAAGGTTTTACGACTTTCTTGTATGGCAAAGTAAAAATGGCAAGGAAAAAAATGTATGTTGAAAAGTTGCCCTTAGAAACAAATAAAAAGAATGTTACGTTAAATCACACACACACACAGACACACACTTAAAGAGAAATGAAAAAGGATAAACATGCAAGCTTATATGCACAAAAGACCTTGTCCAGACACAAACGATCTTTTTCAAGCACATACGTCTTTCTTCAGGCACAAAAACATTGAAACTATACAAAGAAAATGTTCTAAAATTTCAAAATAGGAACTGCGAGACCTTGGCTTTTTGCCATTTCTTCTTCTGTCTGAAACGTTTGCGATGTCCGTGTTTGCACAAAAGGCAGTTTTTAGAACCTTTTTTTTTTTTTTGAAACTGCAGTTTTTACGACAGCAACGGCCAGTGAGCTAATACCAGTACTGAAAAAGCGACAACAATTGAGTTCCTCACCAGCCTCATGTAAACAACAAATAAAAACCCTGCTTGGTGGGCATACAAAGTGGTCTAGAGGCAAGATGCTCGCCTCTCATGTCAAGGGCACCGGGTTCAAAACCCGGCCGGTGCTGGCATGTTGGAAGTTTGGGATTTTTTTCATATTTTCGTGTCCCTGATCCTATTGGGGGGTAGGATCGAGTACCTAGTCTTCTCGGATAAGGACGAAAAAATTTGGAGGGCCCATGTGCACGTTGAAAACGTTCGTTAAAGATACCTTGGCAGTTGGAAATCGAAAAGAGCAGGCCGAACAGACCGTGCCCGGGAAAAATCAAATGAAATTCATCCCACTCCCTCCCTCTCATCCCCCCCCCCCCAAAAAAAAACAACCGCCCCCGCGCTGCACAGTGGCGACGACATGCCTGCTCCAGTTGCAGCTGCATGCAATGACACAAAAGGCAAATTTCCCGAATGGGATTAAAATAGTATACAAATACAAATACAAAGACTTTAACAACGTTTTAGTCAGAATAAGAAAACTCAAAACATGAATTTATCAACTGGCAGCGATGAAATGACAACAAAAACTGCGACAAAACCAATACAAATTACATCTGCAATTTATCAAACTGCTGTAACTACTATTTTGTACCTTCTATTGGCCATTTTCACCTCAATGTCTTCCTTCCTCTTCTTCCGTCTCTACACCAAATTTTCTTTTTCTCTTACTCCCATCTTGTTCTCCCCATCTTCATAAATGTGTCTTTGTTTCCCCCCCCCCCTCTCTTTTCTTTCCCTTTGCAGCATCAACTTACATTGAGGCCACATACGTCACAGCTATCGCGGGGAACTCCCAGACACTCCTCACATCATGAAGACATTCGTCATTTAATATTATCGTTTGTGTGGGGTACAAATCTTCATGATTTCTGTGCTCCCACATTACTGTACTTCCCTAAATGGTTATATTATAGTATTGAGTATCATGATTTGGACAAGCCCAGAAATGCTCATCTCTCTCGATACGTGACAACACAGCCCTTGTGATGGTGGTAACGGCAGACTGTGTGTATCTGGAAAGTTCATCAGAATAGAAGAAGAAAAAACTGTAGTGGTTTATTATCACTAAAAGGCTCCACTCGTTGTAGGACCATGTGGGTTTGCTATTGCGGATGTTATGGTAATGTTATATATTGCCCAGCAACATGTCCGCGCATGTGTGTGTATTTGTGTATGTTTAACCCCTTCAGTACTGAAACAGCATAGCTGTCAACTCTTTAGTGTTCCGCCAGTTTCAGGTTTTGTTTCTCCGTTACCAGCATTTAATATACAGATCAATAGCCTGCTTGAGATTCGAAGTTGACATTTAAAATAACTGAAATAACTGGATTTCAGTATAAACTGGATTTGAGAAAATCTAGCTTTCACAGCGTCAGAAGTCAAAGGTTTAATATACACTGTTGTTTAATGAACACTGATAGAAGAACAATTTTATGCATAACATTACCTAATCTTCTGTTAGCACTAATTGTGTAACCCTCAAATTTCACACACATTTTACTGGTGATTGCCTTCAGCATGCCCACGGCATAAATCTTATTAAAAAAAAAAAAAATAGTGGCGGGAGTAATTCATTGTGGTGCGAAATTTGCCCTTTTTTGCTCGAAGCTACAGCCTAATGACAGTTTCAACAAAAACATGAAGTTAATATTCCTAAATGTCAACTAATCCCCCCCAATCGCTTTTATATCAACCGACTGTGTTGATTCAAGTTTCAGGTATTTTTAAATAAAAAATTGTAAAAATATAAAATACAATGATCTTTGCTTTGGCTCCCTGTAGTAGGCCCACCGCATCGGAAACAATGTATTATTACGCGTTTAATTTGGTACTCGCAATTTCCCTCCCAACGAATGAGCACATAGTGCTCTGGTGCGTATGAAATCTGTGGTAAGACTGTAGAATACGCGCAGCTTTCTAGATCAAAGACAGACAGAGAGAGAGAGAGAGAGAGAGAGAGAGAGAGAGAGAGAGAGAGAGAGAGAGAGAGAGAGAGAGAGAGAGAGAGAGAGAGAGAGAGAGAACGGTGGGTTCACAGGTATATCCCGGATGTCGGGAATCTCATCTAATTCATTTTTTTTTAAATGTAGAAATCGAGAAGGGTTTAGTTTAATGTTATTGTTATCTTGTATTTATGACTGAAACAGTTTGTAGCAATGACACTGTCTGACGCAATCACGCGTGGGTCTACTAAACAACTTGCCCTGTGCGCACACCGTTGCAACATCCACCCTCTGCCCTGAGGCTTCCCCCCCGCCCCTGAATTTTTAAGTTGGGAAGAGTTAGAGTGGAATAGTTATGGAATGGGATGAGGCAGGCATGTTGATTGTTTAGCTGGTTCAAAAATCGCTAAATACTAACAAAGGTGTATGCTAGTATGTTATAACAATAACTGACAATACTGTTGTATTGCCAGTTTGTTTGTTTGTTTTGGCACTAACTGTGTGGATTCCGCTAGAAATTAGTTTGAAAGCAGGACTTGCATTAAGGTTAGAACATGGTGATAATGAATAGGCCCATTGCGAATGACGTCACAGCGTGTTTTTGTTTTGTACTTTCGACACCTAAAATGGGGGGTGGATCAGCTGACGAGTGTAACTTCGAGATATGTCTGAGCGGACAAAATGCCTGCTGGTTGCATTGCAGTTGACTGTTATGACAAGGGTGGAAAGAATGGATCCAAGCTGATCAGATTCCCTAACATCCGCGTAAACAAGAGAGAGGAAGTGAAAGAATTGACCGAACGTCTCCCATGTGCGTGAACACACGCGTCATTGTTTACTGTAGTGAACTTTTTCTTAGCTCACCGCCGATTGGTCCGTGACGCCTGAAGCTACCATCGCTATGGTTATGCGTCGGTCCTGACAGCTAAAATGGCCGATATCCGCAATGGGCCTATACAGATAACACAAAGCTAGCGGTATCGTTTTCTGCAGCGTTCCTCTGGAGATAAGAAATCACTTTTTGGGGAACGTCTGTCTTTATCAATGTGTGTCGATGAGAGCAATAGTAGAGTGTGCGCCCTTTCCCACCCACCTACACCCTCATGCCAAGGGTCCCGGGTTCAAAACCCGGGCAGTGCAGGCATGTTGGAAATTGGATTTTTCTCATATTTTCAAGTCCCTGGTCCTATTAGGGGGTAGGATCGAGTACCTAGTCTTCTCGCCTCGGATAAGGACGAAAAAATTCGGAGGGCCCGTGTGCACGTTGCGCACGTTAAAGATACCTTGGCAGTTGGAAATCGTAAATAGCAGGCCGAAAGGCCGCTGCCCGGGCAAAATTGAAAATTGAAATTAATAGATTAAAATTTATCCATATCATCCCCCCTCCCCCACCAGCAACAACAAAATTTATTATTATTCATTATTAAATATATATTGTTATTAATAAATATTCAAATATTATTTGAGTTGTGTGTTGTGAACTGATTTGAGTTGTGAACTGCTGTGAGTTGTGAACTGTTGTGAGTTGTGAACTGCGCCTAACAGGCTGCGTTACAATTTGCTCTGAGATAGAGAGAGAGAGTGAGCGAGACAGGGAGAGAGAAAGAAGCAGTGCAGTGTGTTGAGCGCTTCGCAGGCAGCTCCATTCTGCACTGTGGTTGACATGTTGTTTCTGTAAAGCGCATAGAGCATTTTAAATGGATATGCGCTATATAAATGCTATACATTATTATTATTATTACACGTTTCCATTCAGTAGCACCCACAAAATGTTTGTTTCGCTTGTCGTCACAGGAGCTGCATTCGATATTTTTTAATTTACTTCATTTTCAGGCGGTTGTTATTTGTAAGTACGTTTTGCGCCAGGGGCAACGTATTCGTACTTATCCCCAACCCCGTCTTTATCCTCAACCCTAAATCTTATCGAATCCCCAAACCTGTCCCTTACACTTTCAACCAAAAAACAGGAGGAAAACAAAAAGAATATTTGAAAGTATAATTAATTCATAGAAGTATTTCGGGGTGGGGGTAAGGGGGGGGGGGTGTCTCTAGCTCTAGAGCCACAAAAGGCTTTAAAATACGTATCCCTAATGCAAGACATGTCAGGCGGTTACGTACGACTAACAACAATCTTATTTTCAAGCCAGAACGTCACATGATGGAATGTGTACCTACGTGATAATTAAGATTCCTACTATGTAACATGGCAGATTTATTGAAAAGTCTTTCTATTGTTTCCACACAGCTGGTGTCACGAGTGGAGTGAGCGGAATTCAGAGATTACGGGGGCATGGAAGTGAGGGAATGACACACGGGATAGTGAGGCTGCTCACCTATATTGACTTCTGTTAGTTAACGTTAAAGCGTGCATGTTGTGAGTTGGGGGGTCTGAATGAGGCGAGAGCGCTGTATTACTATCACTGCAAGTTAGAACGTCCTAAAGAGCGGACGCAAGAGAAAGCCCAGAGGGCGAACATAAGGGGAGCAGTCGGAAGACTTGGGAGTAGTGTTTTTCCAGTGATGACTGGTAGGTGAAACGATGATTGATAATAGTTATGATTGATGTATTATATTCGTCTATGACCATGATATAAATAAGTATATGTGAGGAATGTGGAAGTCCTTGATACTGTATATAGCAATGTGCGCCATGAGCGATAGATGGAAGTTAGCTTCATGGATTTGTAGCGAGAGTGAGTATTGTGTACTACGGTGGTGTGTTACCGTAAGATGTTTGGTGAGTGAAAGGTGGACTATTGTGTGTCCGCTTCATGAGTTGTAATGAGGGTGAAGTGATTAGAAATGGTATGGTATTATACCAATGTCATGTTATTCTTGTAGGTGGCGGGGACGGGCCGAAGAGCCGCGTCGGTGAGCACAGGGGATAGGCCAGCATAGGGCCGAAGGCCACACATAGGCCAGGAGTGACGCTGTCGTGTAGGACAGTCGCAGCACATGAGTCGTGGCAGTCTGGCCACAGACAGGGATGTATATATGATTGTAATGTGCTATTAAGATGTACTACTGTGACATGGATGTATCACTGTGCGAATGAGATAGTCATGTGAATTGAATCATTAACGTGCTACGGCCACGTGAGGTGCTATAGGAGGCTAAGGCGTTATTGCCATAGGGAGGCGCTATTGAGAGACTGTGGTGTGAAAGTATATTAGTGTGTCATTAAGACCTGAGTGGAGAGGCTGAGGCCGAAGTGTCTTTAGAAGTAATCACCGGGTTGTGGACCCGAGGAAGTGTGCTTACGGGAGAAGGCCGTGGACGGCAGTTTAATTAAGTAATATAATGTATGTCATTGCATTTCTATCTTTATATTTATGTTTAATAAATGTGTGAGTCTGATGGGTTGTTCTGTTAAGTGTTATACATGTTCGTTCGTGATTGTTGTCCTGTTATACTTATTACATCTCCCAGTCTGGGATTTGTGACACTGGGGGCTCGTCCGTTGTGATACTCGTCCTGTTTACCTGTGGTCATTTTGACATTGTGTATTCGTCATATCTAGTTGTTTTTCTGTTGTGCTAGGAATTCGTGCTGTTGTCTTTTGTTCGTGGAATGAATGGAAATTTCATGATGGTATAATTTGTGTATATTTATGAATATGTATTGATGCATGTATTGCTATAAATATGTACTAATGTGTGATTGAATTTTCACAGAGAGAGTGTGTGTGCCAGCCTGAGAAGTCAAGCAGCCAGAGCTCCGATTAAGGGGAGGAGTTAAACTCAAAAATTCAAAGTTAAGTGAAACTGAAATTTTGTGCCCTGGATTGTGGGCTGTTCCTTTAATCTGTCTTTTTCTCTGTTTTGCTGTTTTTGTCGTTATAGATTATACGGGCGGTGGCGCGGGTTTGCTGTGTTGAACTTAGTTTATCCTTAAAAAAAGGTGTGGTAAACTTGGAACTTCGTTCATCACAGTGAACAGTTCTGTAGGGACCTGTAATTTTGTTTAGATTGTGGCGTTCCATCTTCCTCGTTGTTTTAGGAAGACGTTTCTCTTGTCCCTCTCTTACCTATCTGTAGATACGTTCTTTTTTTTCAGACTCTGTTCTTGTTCGTACCGTGTAGTGTAATCGGCGTAGTTAGGTTGCATTTTTTTCCATTACAGTTTTTTTTTAGAAGTCTTTGTCTTAGTCTGGTTCGTTGTCTTTGATGTCCTTGTGGTCCTTCTACTGAATTTTCTCATTCTTATCTTTTCCTTTCGTTTTGTTATTTAATAGTGCTATACATTGTATGAACATAGAATTAGTTAGAGAGAGTATGCTATAAAATGTTCAGTAGGTAAATTTCTGAATTGTATTTGAGACAATTGGGTGTTGTTATATCTGGTGTGATCTCAGGTCTCTGGTCGTGTCGCTAGTGATCATACCGACAGGTTGGTCTTTTTCATAATACATACCATAACAATAGATCCGTGAAATGGCGGAGCTCCAGCAACTAATGAAGTTAGGTAAGGAACTTGGCCTTGAGGGAGAGGAGCTGCGCGGCTGGATTAAAGAGCAGCAGGCAGAATTGCGCGATGAGCGGGCTAAGGATAGAGAGCGAGAAAAAGAGGCTCAAGAGCGGCAGACAGAAAAAGACGCTCAAGAGCGGCAACAAGAAAGAGAGGCTAAGGCTCAGGAGCAGGAGAGGGAGTTAAAGTTAAGGGAGATAGAAGCTCAAGAATGGCAGATAAAGTTAAAGGAGATAGAGGCGCAAGTAAAGATCGCAGAATTGGAAATCAAAAAGAATGCGCCAACAGAAACAGTTGAGCGGCAGGGACAAAACAAAGGTGGCGTTAGGATTAAGCTGCCTACGTTCGACGACCGGAAGGACGACATAGACGCCTTCCTTTACAGGTTCGAACTGAACGCACAACTGCAATGGGGGGACAATAAGCAATTATGGTCCACGTACCTGGCGTCCTTATTGCAGGGGCGAGCGTTAACCTACTTTAAAGAGCTACAGCGCGAAGACGTACATGATTACGATAAGCTGAAGTCTTTGCTGCTTCGCCGATTTGCGCGTACCGAGGAATATTTCCGGGAGCAGTTTAGGCGAGCACGTGCGGATACCAGGGAGGACTTTGCTGCCTTCGTCGCGAGATTGACGGAATATTTCGCGAACTGGGTAGACTTGGCGCATGTTGGCGCGGATTTTGCTAAACTGAAAGACCTAATGATCCGTGACCAACTGTACGCGTCGTGCCATAAAGATCTGGTGGCTTTCCTGAAAGAAAACGAACCCGCGACGGTGCCGGAGGCGTCTAAGTTGGCGGAAGCATACCGTACGGCACATCCGTCCAAACCAGTCGCGAGGGCGTACGTACAGGATGCTGGTTACGTCGCCGTGGTTGAGGGGTCGCCGGCAGGACATAAAGACAGGTCGCGTCAGCGTGGTGCCTATAATGGGCAAGCCCAGGGGCAACGTAGGGGGTATCACCAATCACCTGCATATGGATCCGGTAAGTTTGACCGAGCAGGAGGGCTAGGTCGCGGTAATGGCCGAGGGCGATTTGTGACCTTTGCCGATGACCGACGGCATAGGGACTTTAGTTCCGGTCGCGATGGGTCACGGGGACCCAGGTCTAGCGGAGCACAGGGAGCGGAGTGTTGGACTTGCGGACGCGTGGGTCACTTTTCACGCGATTGTAGGGCCGCGAAGTGTTGGAAGAGCAGATCACATCAGCGTGAATTGCCCTGCAGGGAGGATAGCGGCGAACGTGGATGGCAGTCACGGTAGCTCCACTCCATGTTCCCCTAATAAATTTCATCATGCGGCCGCGTGTGTTACATCGGACAACGGAGGCGGACAGTATTCTAAGTGTCCCAGTTGTGAGAAGTTATTATCTTCCGGTGTTTTACCTTGTGGGAGAAAGATCCCCGTTATAAATTCATGTCATACAGGAGGTGGTCTTAGGGTTTATCCGGGGTTTGTTGGGGACGAACCGGTCTCGGTTTTACGAGATACAGGATCTACCGTTGTGGGAGTGCATAGGGACTGCATTCGGGATTCGCAGCTTACGGGTGAGACTGTCCCATGCATACAATTTTCAGGGGCCATTGAGAAATTACCCATGGCAAGAATAGTGATAGATACACCTTTCCTTAGCGGGGAAGTCGAAGCAGTCGTTGGTTGTTTTCCAGGCGCCCAGCTCATCATTGGTAATGTGTCTCGGGTAGTTTCCCCTTCCGAGGAGAATGTGCAGGCATGGTCGCAATCAAAAGGTATTGACTTTTGTGCCGCAGTCGAGACACGTCGACAGGTAGGTGATAAGGGTAAAATTAGAGCTTTGGCAACGCCAGCGGTCAACCTGGATATCACACCAGAGCGCTTGGCGAGATTACAAAAGGAGGACCCATCATTGAGTCCAGGTTTTGAGGAGGCGCGAACGGAGGAAACGAGGAAATATAAGAACGGGTCGTCTTCCTTTTTTATTCAGGCGGGCATTCTGTTCCGTAGGTATGTAACGGTGGCCTCCATTTTAAAGCAGGTCGTTGTGCCAGCGTTGCTAATCGCAACAGTATTGCATTTGGCACATGATGTCCCATTAGCGGGTCATATGGGTATAGCTAGAACCAAAGAAAGGGTTCTTAAGAATTTTTACTGGCCATCCATCGACAGAGATGTACGGTTATATTGTAAGACGTGCAGTGCGTGCCAAACGACGACGCATAAGGATCGTACACCCCAGGCTCCTCTTCGGAATATTGCGGAAGAGGCGTCTAGTATCGCTTCGAAAAGAGCAAAAGACTATACAGATAGAGGTTCCAAACTGAGAATTTTTAAGCCAGGAGACAAGGTCCTGTTGTTATTACCTACGGACCATAATAAGTTATTGATGACATGGAAGGGTCCTTATGTTATTGAGCGAGTTGGTTCAAAGGTAGATTACGCTATCCACATTGATGGATCAGTTAAGGTTTTCCATGTTGATAGGCTACAGAGATTTTATGAGAGACCACAGTATCTGTGTGCACAGACAAAACCAGAGGAGAGTGTCTTCTCTATTGCTTGTACGGGGGTCGTAGACCAATTAGACAGTGACGTAAGCGACACCGAGGCGCAGGAAGAGATACAAATTCAATTGCCGGAGTTAACTCCGACACAAGGTTACAGGGACGTAAAATTTAACCCTGACCTTACGAGTTCGATGAGTAGGGAACTTAAGACCCTGTTAGCGTCATTCCCGGATGTTATTACAGATTTGCCGGGTCGCACTACAGTGATCCAGCACCAAATAAAGTTGACATCGGATAAGCCTGTGTCTCTAAGACCTTATCCGCTGCCTTTTTCTTCCAGAGAAAGAGTTATAAAGGAAGTGGAGGCAATGTTGAAGTTAGATGTGATAGAACCATCAACATCGCCGTATTCATCACCCATCGTCCTCGTGAAAAAACTTGATGGATCGGTGCGGTTCTGCATTGATTTTCGAAAATTGAATACTATTACGGTAGGCGATAGGGAGCCTATTCCATTTCAGGAGGAACTAATAGCTTCATTGGCCGGGTCCACGTGGTTTTCCAAGATAGATTTAACGAAGGGTTATTGGGAAATCCCTCTTGCTGAGGAATCTAAACAATACACGGCGTTCCAAACGCCCATTGGATTATTCCAATTTAAGGTCATGCCATTTGGGTTGGTAAACGCGCCAGCGACGTTTGCACGATTAATGAGACTGGTATTAAAGGACATACCTAATGTCGTGTCATTCTTGATGTAGTGGTGATGGTATTGGTTGATGTAGTGGTGATGATATTGGTTGATTTAGTGGTGATGATATTGGTTGATGTAGTGGTGATGATATTGGTTGATGTAGTGGTGAAGACACTGGTAGTACTGGAGACCTTGGTAGTGTTAAGATAACGATTACGAAGAATGCGGAAGTGCAGGTGAAAAGGATTTGTTCTGTTGATAGAAGCCATGCTCGTAATAGTGGCTGATGTAGCGGTGAGGAAGTCGAGGATGCGGTGATTGGTGGGACAATGATGTGTAGGCGAGCAATTTATTTACAGGCGAGCTGTAACAAAACAACCGTTTTGGAGCCCCCAACGATCATTGTGATGTGCCCTAAAACCGTAAATAGTGTGAAACGAGTAGAGCTGTGAGACACGATCTTCAATTTGTTTTGACGTGAACTCTCCAGGGCATGGGGCAATGTGGTTTGTTTATCGCGCACAAAGTGGGAAGGAGACAAACAAACATGTGATGTGAAAGGGGAACGGCTGAATATTAGCTGAATTTTCAGTTTTCTCTTCTTCCAGCCAGGCACAGTGTAATATTTTGATGTTCCAATGTGTTTTGCTTTTTTTCTGTCTTATAATGATAAAAACATTAATAATAATAATAATAAAGATCATATAGCGCCCAGTCCAAAAACATTGCTCTCGACCCTTGTTCTGCCCATTTGCAACTCACCCCATTCTCTCTTTTTCTCTCTATCTCTCAAGCACAATCTATTGCATACACTCCTATGCTAGACACACACACACACAATCATACACATAAAAAAGGCACACGGGGATACATGAGGCAGAAATTGAACAACAAAACAGCGAAAATATAATGAAATGAGAAAACAAATGCATAATAATGTAGTGCAAGACAGTGCAAGACAGTGCAAGACAGTACAAGACAGTGCAAGACAGTACAAGACAGTGCAAGACAGTGCAAGACAGTGCAAGACAGTACAAGACAGTGCAAGACAGTACAAGACAGTGCAAGACAGTACAAGACAGTGCAAGACAGTGCAAGACAGTGCATGACAGTACAAGACAGTGCAAGACAGTGCAAGACAGTGTCTGCAATATCTTTATGCCACTCAAAGTCTTTTCTAACATTAAGTTCATTGCGTGAAGTACTATTTCACTGGGGACGAATAAATTCTAGAAGCTAATTTTGATTTAAGGCTGATAACTGATAACTCGTCTGACATTAGTTCTAATTCTGATGTTACATACCAAACATCATTTCATATATTTAACATCTCATGTTCATTTTTTTAAAAAAAGGAATACAGTATTGAAAATTGTGTTTTTCCGACAAAGACAAGATGAGATACCCGGCGTTGCCCGGGGGATAAACATGTTTTAGGGTTTTCAAATAAATAGAAGCCAATGTCTGTGTTTCTTTGCCCGTTCCTTATGGATGGTCAGACTGTTGATCTGAGGAGGCTAAAACTTAGGGAGGGAGGGGGAAGAGTAATTTGACATCAGCGAATAACATGTGGTGTGGATGGAGGGAGGGTTCGGTCCGTCTGTCGGTTTGTTTGTGTGTGTGATTGTCTTACAGTTGTTGTTGTTGTTGTTTTTTGGTAGTGAAGGATTTAGGCTGGAGTCATTATTAATGGCAATGGTAGACAGACATGTCTAATGCCAACATTTTTGGTTGATTTACGTTTTATATTCATTTTAACTTCATAAAGTGAAATCGCCAAAAGCAAAGACGAAACAATCTCCGTGACAAACATTACAAAACCACGGCGACAGTCAGTAAAAGTGCCCGTTCGTGACACGATTTTCTTAGGACGGTAACAGTGACAGCGACAACAATAGATATGGACGTTTGTGATGTGATGAATAACTGTTTTCCTGGCAGGACCATGGAAGACGAAGTTTTTATGTTTAAAGCTTAATGTCCTAAATGAACAGAAGCCAACATTTTAAAATTACTTGCATAAATTATGCAAACAGACAATCTAAAGAGCGATCTTGTTCAGACAGCTATTGAGAAACTTTCTCTAACCTAAAGTTTTGCTGCTGATCTCATGTGCGCCAGGGCACCAGGCACTACTCGCTTGGCAGTGAAATTGCACCAAATTGAACGTGTCTCAAATGTAGTCTCCGGTGCTCATTAGTGCATTACGCATTCCGTTCCATGCAGCGAACTGAATGCTCCTGAAAAGCAGTCAAACATTATTAGTAAAGTTGAAAAAAACTACAAAAAGAAAATTTGTAATGCCACGACAGGGCGTGGAGTGGAGCACAGTTAAAATATGCCCCCCCCCCCAAAAAAAAAGGGGGTGAGGGTGGGGTTTAGGTTGTAAAGTGACGGATTAGAAATAAAGAAGACTAAAGAAACTTTTCAATAAATTTCAAAAGAATTCGAATTGTAGGAAAAATCCCTTTTTATTTGGTCACACTTGAACTTATTCAAATATCAATATTCGCTGTCGATCAGCAGTTAAAAACAACAAAAAACAACAAAATTTAAAACAAACAGACAAACAAATGGCCAAAACAAATGGACTGAACTGACTGTCTCTAAAATCCTTCTCTCTGTCTTTCGTTCCGACACAGTCTCTCTCTCTCTTTCTCTTCTCTTCTCTTCTCTTTCTTTCCCACTCTCTCTGTGAGATATTTCTCTCACTCACCCAATCTCTTTCATTTTTCTTTCTCTCCCTTTCTCTTTCACTCACTCTCTCTCTCTCATCTCTATTTCTTTCACACTCTCTCGCTTCTCTTTCTCTCACTCATCCATTCTCTTTCATTTTCCTTTCTCTCCCTCTCTTTCACTCGATCACTCTCTCTCTCTCTCTCTCATCTCTCTTTCTCTCTCCCTCCTACAGATACACTCCCTTTGCGATCTTACTTTTCAACAACACCCATGCACACCCAGACTAAAAGCCAGTAAACAGGGTCCATGCCCTTGGAGTGACCCTACCATTAGTGTGACAAAGATGATGGAAGACCCGACACAGAGTATCCGATAGAGGTTGGGTAATTCCATTTATAAAGACAATGCATACACTTTCAATGGTGGAGAGTGGAGTAAACTAAGCCACGGCTTTGAAAACGAGAGTGTTCTGTTTTACAGTATGTTATGGCCTAATGTGAAAGTCCCAGTAGTTGGGGAAAATGTAGTAGTTGGGGAGTAGTTCATTGTCCAATCCTGTACACATGTTTCATGCATGAGCTTAAAGGAGATACACTGGACTTAGGTTATGGAGAAGCTGAACAAGACAGAGACTGTGAAAGGGGAAAGAAGGATTATTATGATAATCCTAGAGATTCACGTGTAAAGCCCTTGGCGAAAAAGTGGTTCTTAAACGTGCATTTTTTACTTATTGCCATTTTGCTTTTGAAAGTTTGTTCCTACGAGTGTACTTGTTCTACTCACGAGTGGACTTGTTGTACTTACGAGTGGACTTGTTGGCCTTACGAGTGGACTTACTGTACCTACGACTGGACTTGTTGTGCTGACGAGTAGATTTTTTTGTGCCTACGAGTGGACTTGTTATACCTAAGAGTAGACTTGTTGTACCTACGAGTAAACTTGTTGTGCCTACGAGTGTGCTACTTGTACTTACGAGTGGACTTGTTGTTCTTGCGAGTAGACTTGTTGTGCCTACGAATAGACTTGTTGTACAAGTTGCGAGTGAACTTGTTGTACAAGTTGCGAGTGAACTTGTTGTACTTACCAGTGGACTAGTTGTACTTACGAGTAGACTTGTACCTACGAGTGGACTTGTGGCTAACAGTGAAACTTTGTTGTACCCGCGAGTGGACTTGTTGTATCTATAAGTGGACTTTTTGCACCTGCCCGTAGACTTGTACATTTTGGACTGTGTGAGCTAACAAACGGCGACTTATAAAAATGCATATAAAACATGATCGCGAATAGATTGGCTCAGTCGATGCATGCCAAAAAGAACTTTAGCTTCATAAAATTCTAAGACTGGATATTTTGTAGGATATTTTGGTTTAGTGTCTAGTACTGCACAGCCACTTTTTGCTCTATTAGCTCCACTGGGGGATGCTTTGGGCTAACGCTCAGAACAAAGCTTTGCCTGTATCATTTGTTAAAGTAAAATTGTGTGCTTAACACGTCAGTGTACAGTATGGGAAGGTTTAATTGATTCATTTCTCTGAGCCACCCAGTCCTGTTCATTCCGAGAAAAAAAAAAAACGCTCGGTTCAGAATTCATATGAAAACCGCTCAGACACATTGTCTTTACTAAAGTTGCAAGAATCTGGTAATTTTCTACATTTTTTGTGCTTCCACAAAAACATTATAAGAAATCATAAACTCAGAGACGGCGATATGAGGCCTGTTGGTCAATTTAAAAGAAAACCAGATCTTGAAATGAATCTGTTAATAGATAAACGTTGGTTATGTACTAAAAGATGCAAGAAAAATCAGAACGCTTAGAATTTTCGTAAGGAGCAAAACAGTGACGTCAATTCTGTGCAGATCTTTACAGGTGTCTTCTTTCTCTTCGGTTCTAGATGACTGTGCAAACACATTCTTATTTTAGTGAGCGAAAATGCGGACATCCTACATATCTATTATTTCAAGCCTATGTTACCTGTATTCATGAAATTCGGCCCCTCGCGTTTTTCCTAGACACCGAGTTTCATGCCCGGCTTAGCATTTACATTTATTGACCTTTCCACAACATATCAACAATTTATAGCCCAATGCCAGCGTTTCTCAAACTTTAAACAAGATCCTGATTTCGTGGAGCCCCGTGACAAAATTCCCCCAATAGTGTTCAGGGGCAGTTCTGGTAACTCCCAGTTCCTCGGCATCTCTGAAATGGCTCGTGTGGCACGTCAGTTTTGTGGAACCTCCAGAGAACCCCACAACAAGGTTCGTGGAACCCACTTTCGGAGGGCCGGATTTAAGCAGAAGCTAAATACGCTACAGCTTAGGGTTCCACAGACCACAGGGACCTCACAAAATGTCAGAATGCTTTTGGATTTTAATTTTGTGCTCAGTAATTATTTATACGAAATAATTATTTGTTATATTTTAAGCCACTTGAGCATTGTTTATAGGATATATTATCATCTATGAGAGAGATCAAGCCAGCCAAATGATAAGGAAGTAACTAAACGCAGTCTTTTGAACATGATTTGTATTTTTCACCTTAAATACCTTGTAATCAAATAATCAAAAGAAATATAAAATTCTTATATTAAAAAAAAAAGTTTGATGGTGCCCTATGGTCCTGATTTGACATGCACCACTGCAAGAGGGCCTCTAAGCTTCTAAGCTTTATACACCAAGTCTAAATCCGGCACTGCACTTTTGGAACCGCTCCCCTTTGCCAAAACGAGGAAACAGATTAAATCTTGGCAGAAACTGCGAAACAATAATCTGGAAAACGATACTGATTGGACAAGAGTTCGATCAGGGGCGATTTCCCCGCAACGAAAGGAGTGTGTAATATAGGCCGCTCACGCCATTGGAATATGCGTTTTCGTGCCACTTCATGGTTTAGAGTGGTCTGGAATCTGACCGGTTTTTTGTTTTGTTTTGTTTTGTTTTACGTCACTTTTTCGGTGGAGGCCGTGCAGCTAGAAATACTCCTAATAGGATTTTTGTTTCGGAAATAAACTGCACTTGGCCCTATTTTTGGAATACGTTCTCAGTTCAAGCGTTCTAAGCCATTAAACATGCAACCCTTAGTCCGCATGACATTCACCTGGTCATTTAACGTCGGTTTCGCATGTTTTGGACGTTTTGGATTGGACATTCCATATGTCTGGCCACTATACACAGTGGCCGTTAAGGCTGGTGCTCACCGAGTTATGTCTGTTATGACTCAGTGCTCGAGATCTTTCCTTCCGCCTGCTGACTCCACGCAGATTTCACGCGCCTGAACTAATGAGACGGACTTCTCTCAGTTTCTCCAGTGATACACATTTGTTTCAGTCTCTCCACTTGGCGAGGTCTCGTCCATAGTTCACATCTTAGGCTAAAAACCACAACAAAACAGACGTGATTCAGTGCGCCACCATCGTTATTTCCCAACACCAAGCTCTCCTTAACCCTAGCACTGCCTGTACCCATGTCTATCTTCTGATATTCTGTCAGAGACAATGAAACCGGCTTTTCACAAAGTGTATTTTTTATTATATTACTGATGTTCCAGGTAAATGCAAGTTCCACAAACCAGATTTATAAGGTTAACACTTGGAACTCAAATCTCCTTCCATGTCACCGTAATTACTCTTGGCAGAGATAAGGTTAATACAGCACCTGGTCCCACCATCAACGGCAAACAAACTGATACTCACACTCACAGAAATGCACACAAAATATAAAACGGCAGATGCAGCCTGTACAATAAGTGCATCATAATAACCAAACAAAAAAACGGAAATCAATATGTCTCGATGACAAATAAACGATCTTGACTGATAACAGAAACACACAACAAAATCACAACAGTACAAGCAGGGATTATCATTCAGATTATGCAGTTATAGAGATTATCTCTACAGTTGCCTATCGCCAGTTCAGTGCAAGAAGGGATTATGTCCTTATCTGTGAACATGGTAGTACTCACTTCCCTGCACTGAACCGAGCATAATAATGCCGTTGTCATGGGTTAAGTACTATAATTGCCGTGCTGGGTCACGACTCGCAAGGAGTTGATTTTTCACGGTCTCGTTGATTATAACCAGCGTAATTTTGTCCTTGAACTGTTCTCGTGAACAGTTTGTTTTTGAAACACTTTTTCTTAGAGATGGAAAGAAAGTGGGGCGAGATAGAATAAATGTATAAGTTAGGAGTGACAGTGCAATTCTCGACCCCGTGATTTTGATGAACACTTAGAAGGGAAGAGAAGGGGTGAATAAGGATAGATAGTTTAAGACGCTTAGTCGCGTTCAGAAATTCGTACATAAAATGTAGAAAGCACGAGGGTTTAAAGATTTCAGTAATTGTTTTGACATTTTAAATTGACCTTGTCTGTTTTAGTACAAGGCCGTGACCAACTCCCACGTAGAATATATTAATACTGCGAGATGAGCTCGCATGGATGCACCAATCAAATCTAGGGATTTGGACGGTAATTTGCAGGTGGCTGCACAGTATAAAAGCGTAGCCATACCTATGCCCATTACTCCATACAGAAAACTCCAATCTGTGCAGGCGTCGGCACGATTCTGCCTGAAGAATCATAATTCCGTTCGATTTCATGTCTAGTCCAATATAGACATTTGAGAGGAAGCCATATGCTTGAATGAGATATGCCCACTGCTATTGTCCACTGTTCCCTGGTTTTCTAACACCAGGGACCAAGCGTAAGTGTTTGTCCATTGATGACTCAACAATGAACGAGGAGCTGAACATAAGTTATCCACTAGGACAGAATTGCCGCATATACTAGGAATGCTACCCAAGAATGCAAGACAAAGATTTATATTGACTTGCAACTAGTATGAATGTTTGGCATACACATCTGTGAATTGGGATTGATTTGTCTGGATGAGGCTGGGGATTGCCAGCCCATCCTAGAGTAGATCCAATAGACTTAACTACGTCAGTTTATATTGACGAGCTTGATCCATTATAAGCGGTAGGCACAAATAGCTGAGATGACATCGTCGCCAGAGACCATATTAGTATATTGATTGATAGATAGTAGGCAGACTATATCTGAGAGATATATAATTAGTACTTAAATTGTTAGTGAGTCAGAATTATCATAATATTATAGGAATCTAGAGAAGACTTCTAGTGACATATTATTGAATTTAGATTTGATGCTGCTGATGTTGTCTTTACTATGTAATAGATCTAGACCAAAATTGTTAGGGTAATTAATGTAATTAAATTTGTGGCCCTGCAGGTCTGTTTATGAAACTTATTCAGATTGTTCTTAGTGTGTGGCATGGGACGAAAAATTAAATATTAAATACCTCTCGATTTAAATGCAGTCATAATACCATCATTGAGAAGACCCTCTTCATAGCAGCTAGAGGGGACTTTAGTACCAGAACCCTAACACTGGAGGGCACTATCACCCAGTCCAGATTCGTAACAGCCGTGTTGCCTGGTTTTTATCATAATTGTTAAAAAGGTAAGAGTATATCGTCGCCGTTTCCTACAACTGCGGTAATTGGTTTTGACGACTTTTCGGGAGAAGCAAACCTGTTTTACTTTAGCACAGCCGGTCAAGTGATCATGATTTGGTACTATTCCATTACACTTCGTCTTAAGAGTCTATAACCAAGATAATTCAATACGGCTTTGAATGTAGTTGAAGATATAGCCTGGTTGTAAGGGATGAATGCCATGTATTATTATTATTATTATTCTCAAAAAATCGAATTGTCGAATTTTTGGGGTATTACAGTGTTGTGAAACAGAGATGATATCATTTCAATGTGGTGGCTTTGTTTTTTCTGTTTTCGTTCTACTGTTAATGAATTATGCTTGTGGCAATGTCCCGGGGGTCTAGCATTTGGAAACAATCATACCATTCTGAATAACTTATGATTCTGTCGCCAACCTCCCTTTCAACACTGGTGAATTTTATGTACAGCATTGTTTTTCTCTTTGTAAAGAATTGATGAGAATGTAGCAGTTGCAGATCCTGTTATTTCTTTCAAAATATTATTCGGTATCTACCTACCTACCTACCTACCTACCTACCTACCTACCTACCTACCTACCTACCTACCTACCTACCTACCTACCTACCTACCTACCTACCTACCTACCTACCTACCTACCTACCTACCTACCTACCTACCTACCTACCTACCTACCTACCTACCTACCTACCTACCTACCTACCTACCTACCTACCTACCTACCTACCTACCTACCTACCTACCTACCTACCTACCTACCTACCTACCTACCTACCTACCTACCTACCTACCTACCTACCTACCTACCTACCTACCTACCTACCTACCTACCTACCTACCTACCTACCTACCTACCTACCTACCTACCTACCTACCTACCTACCTACCTACCTACCTACCTACCTACCTACCTACCTACCTACCTACCTACCTACCTACCTACCTACCTACCTACCTACCTACCTACCTACCTACCTACCTACCTACCTACCTACCTACCTACCTACCTACCTACCTACCTACCTACCTACCTACCTACCTACCTACCTACCTACCTACCTACCTACCTACCTACCTACCTACCTACCTACCTACCTACCTACCTACCTACCTACCTACCTACCTACCTACCTACCTACCTACCTACCTACCTACCTACCTACCTACCTACCTACCTACCTACCTACCTACCTACCTACCTACCTACCTACCTACCTACCTACCTACCTACCTACCTACCTACCTACCTACCTACCTACCTACCTACCTACCTACCTACCTACCTACCTACCTACCTACCTACCTACCTACCTACCTACCTACCTACCTACCTACCTACCTACCTACCTACCTACCTACCTACCTACCTACCTACCTACCTACCTACCTACCTACCTACCTACCTACCTACCTACCTACCTACCTACCTACCTACCTACCTACCTACCTACCTACCTACCTACCTACCTACCTACCTACCTACCTACCTACCTACCTACCTACCTACCTACCTACCTACCTACCTACCTACCTACCTACCTACCTACCTACCTACCTACCTACCTACCTACCTACCTACCTACCTACCTACCTACCTACCTACCTACCTACCTACCTACCTACCTACCTACCTACCTACCTACCTACCTACCTACCTACCTACCTACCTACCTACCTACCTACCTACCTACCTACCTACCTACCTACCTACCTACCTACCTACCTACCTACCTACCTACCTACCTACCTACCTACCTACCTACCTACCTACCTACCTACCTACCTACCTACCTACCTACCTACCTACCTACCTACCTACCTACCTACCTACCTACCTACCTACCTACCTACCTACCTACCTACCTACCTACCTACCTACCTACCTACCTACCTACCTACCTACCTACCTACCTACCTACCTACCTACCTACCTACCTACCTACCTACCTACCTACCTACCTACCTACCTACCTACCTACCTACCTACCTACCTACCTACCTACCTACCTACCTACCTACCTACCTACCTACCTACCTACCTACCTACCTACCTACCTACCTACCTACCTACCTACCTACCTACCTACCTACCTACCTACCTACCTACCTACCTACCTACCTACCTACCTACCTACCTACCTACCTACCTACCTACCTACCTACCTACCTACCTACCTACCTACCTACCTACCTACCTACCTACCTACCTACCTACCTACCTACCTACCTACCTACCTACCTACCTACCTACCTACCTACCTACCTACCTACCTACCTACCTACCTACCTACCTACCTACCTACCTACCTACCTACCTACCTACCTACCTACCTACCTACCTACCTACCTACCTACCTACCTACCTACCTACCTACCTACCTACCTACCTACCTACCTACCTACCTACCTACCTACCTACCTACCTACCTACCTACCTACCTACCTACCTACCTACCTACCTACCTACCTACCTACCTACCTACCTACCTACCTACCTACCTACCTACCTACCTACCTACCTACCTACCTACCTACCTACCTACCTACCTACCTACCTACCTACCTACCTACCTACCTACCTACCTACCTACCTACCTACCTACCTACCTACCTACCTACCTACCTACCTACCTACCTACCTACCTACCTACCTACCTACCTACCTACCTACCTACCTACCTACCTACCTACCTACCTACCTACCTACCTACCTACCTACCTACCTACCTACCTACCTACCTACCTACCTACCTACCTACCTACCTACCTACCTACCTACCTACCTACCTACCTACCTACCTACCTACCTACCTACCTACCTACCTACCTACCTACCTACCTACCTACCTACCTACCTACCTACCTACCTACCTACCTACCTACCTACCTACCTACCTACCTACCTACCTACCTACCTACCTACCTACCTACCTACCTACCTACCTACCTACCTACCTACCTACCTACCTACCTACCTACCTACCTACCTACCTACCTACCTACCTACCTACCTACCTACCTACCTACCTACCTACCTACCTACCTACCTCTACCTACCTACCTACCTACCTACCTACCTACCTACCTACCTACCTACCTACCTACCTACCTACCTACCTACCTACCTACCTACCTACCTACCTACCTACCTACCTACCTACCTACCTACCTACCTACCTACCTACCTACCTACCTACCTACCTACCTACCTACCTACCTACCTACCTACCTACCTACCTACCTACCTACCTACCTACCTACCTACCTACCTACCTACCTACCTACCTACCTACCTACCTACCTACCTACCTACCTACCTACCTACCTACCTACCTACCTACCTACCTACCTACCTACCTACCTACCTACCTACCTACCTACCTACCTACCTACCTACCTACCTACCTACCTACCTACCTACCTACCTACCTACCTACCTACCTACCTACCTACCTACCTACCTACCTACCTACCTACCTACCTACCTACCTACCTACCTACCTACCTACCTACCTACCTACCTACCTACCTACCTACCTACCTACCTACCTACCTACCTACCTACCTACCTACCTACCTACCTACCTACCTACCTACCTACCTACCTACCTACCTACCTACCTACCTACCTACCTACCTACCTACCTACCTACCTACCTACCTACCTACCTACCTACCTACCTACCTACCTACCTACCTACCTACCTACCTACCTACCTACCTACCTACCTACCTACCTACCTACCTACCTACCTACCTACCTACCTACCTACCTACCTACCTACCTACCTACCTACCTACCTACCTACCTACCTACCTACCTACCTACCTACCTACCTACCTACCTACCTACCTACCTACCTACCTACCTACCTACCTACCTACCTACCTACCTACCTACCTACCTACCTACCTACCTACCTACCTACCTACCTATCTATCTATCTATCTATCTATCTATCTATCTATCTATCTATCTATCTATCTATCTATCTATCTATCTATCTATCTATCTATCTATGTGTCTGTGCTTTGTTCGCTGTTCTGGTAGAGGGATCCGTGGTAGCTGCCCTCGAGAACGCAGGAATGGCATATGGAGGTATGGGCCTTGTTACAGGGCTGAAGATGACGGTGACGGAAGCTATTCGGACTGGTAAAGTAAGAAGGATAACAATGGGTTGCGATGACAACAACACGAAAGCGATTCAAAATGGCGGTGTCAACAACAATGACGCACTTTACGATTTGAGGACCCACAGCTGTGGGGGGAGTTTATCGTTATGGAGAAGGCATTTCGATCTAGCCTAAGTACCAGGGCTGAAGATGACGGTGAAGGAAGCTATTCGGACTGGTAAAGTAAGAACGATAACAATGGGCTGCGATGACAACAACACGAAAACGATTCAAAATGGCGGTGTCAACAACAATGACGCACTTTACGACACGGTGAGTTGGAGAAGATTACCCCTACACCTACACCAAGTCGTGCGCAATCATCCAAGCGAAACAGCATCACACGCCCTTAATGGCTGCACAAAATTTCAGCTTATGTACCAACAACGACACAACAACATCTTGGACATTTTGGAAAGAAAGATTCGTTCATTCAACAGAAACAAGACCATATTGAAAGACACTCCCCTCAAACCATCTATATTTGAAAGTGACTCTATTGGTTTCCATCGCAGAGAAGTGCGGCCAGATATAACAGCGATTGACAGAAAAAGAAAAACAGTCAAACTAGTAGAAATATCGATACCATTTGATGCTTATATTGATAAAGCTTACAAATCAAAGTTTGATAAGTACTACCCATTTTCTTTAGAGATCGACGCCATAGGGTATCATTGTGAAATCATTGTGCTAATTATAGGCAGTCTCAGAAATGTCCATGAGAGGTTTACAATAATAAATGCGCCAGTCTTAGTTATTGTCCACTTTTTACCATCTATTTATGGATAAAATAAGCCAAGAGCCAGCAGTTATGTTCAGTCATGTAACGGATTAATATTTACAATGCCATTCTATTGTTTCCTGTATGGGTATCGTGTGTGAAATACTGTACCGACTAATTGGAAATAAAGAATTATATCTATCTATCTATCTATCTGTCTGTCTGTCTGTCTGTCTGTCTGTCTGTCTGTCTGTCTGTCTGTCTGTCTGTCTGTCTGTCTGTCTGTCTGTCTGTCTGTCTGTCTGTCTGTCTGTCTATCTATCTATCTATCTACCTATCTATCTATCTATCTATCTATCTAATCTACCTACCTACATGTATATTTCTGTCTCTGTCATTGTCTCTCCAGCTATCTATCAGTCAGTCTGTCTGTCTGTTTGTCTGGATGCTCAACAGCTCTCCCCCCCCCCCTCCCCCCCCAATTCTGCCTATAATTTCCCAAAGGATGTATTGTTGGTGAAACGCTGTAAATTTATGCATTGAATTTACTCCGACGTTAGAAAACAGTTCATTAATATACAATTAATTATTTTGTCCTTAGACTCACTGACATGAAACATTCTAAGCTAGCTTTATTCTTGTCCCCCTCCCCCCTCCCCCTTTTCAATTCCAGTGTTTCATGATTACCGAAGGACTCAAGAGATTAACAGAAAGCTACATTTCGTGCTGCTTTTGTTAAAATGGGAAACCATGTTCAAACTTTCATTTCTAGTAACATTTTCGTAGTTTGAGAATTGAAAGCTTCGTTTCATTTACTGTGATTGAAACACCGAAGACTTCATTATTTAAAGAGTTTTATCTAGAATCTGCGTAATGTCTCACTAAACACGAAACAAAGGAAAAATGTGAACTCAAATGTACACAAAACCAATGCTATATAGTCACATTCCTGATACAATGATGTCAGTTTCAGAAATTCTGGTACGAACCGTCATTTATGAAGAATGGGAACTGATGAAAAGTTCAGTTCGAAACAGACAATAAATATCCAAATTGGCATGAAAATATTTTATATAGGATGTCAAATCCTGCCATTTTCTCGGAAAAAGAATTTAATTCAGTCTCTCATTTGATGAAGACGACTAAATGTGCAATAATGTTCCAGAACTGGTTCAATCATTTATGAGGGCGCCTTCCATGTTATTTCTGAATTTGGCTTTTTTGGTTTTGTTCTCTGATTTGGGTTCTAGACGTGGGCAGCCTTATCAATTTCCACCCGCTAACAAGCTGCGCCAATCCAGCTTATATTAAACACCTCGCTGGCTGTTTCCAATGATATGGCCCGATATTACTTCCTATAGTTAGGGTTCGTTCGTGCATTAGGCAATTTCCCAACCACTGAGACTCCCCACACTCATTTTAGGTACGAGTAAATCACTTCGATCTGTCCTCGTCCAATGGTTAAACGTGACGCCATGAAGGAGTGACCAATCGCATGGCAGCGGCCCGCGCGGGAATCGGAAGTGGCTCGCCAAGCCTTCCACTCTCGACTAAAGAGCGCTAAAAGGGTGACGAGGACGTATAAATGGCCGCATTGTACACCTACGCGATGGCGGGGGACGTAATACTGATATGAATAAGACCTGAAATCATTGTGTTTTCTTGTTCAGTTATCGCCGGACTGTGATCATTTAGCAATGGTGAGTGTTGCACGATCGCAGATGTGGTAATCATCGCTGTTACAATTCTGCATGCTAAGTTGTGAGCAAATTTATTCTGACTCCTAATCCTATAATAGATAATATACGCCATAGTTTTGTGTTACAATTTCGAAGGATCTGTAAACTATTTTCTGAATTATTTTCATATTTTCTTTAAATCTAGCTTAATCTTGGCAACTTCAACCTCATTTCTGTAGTATTTCAAAGTGTGTCTATTCTATACTAGCGACTGTGGTGGTGTTGTTTTTTTTAGCCTTTCCTTTGCCGCTACCATCGTTAACCCTGTCAATTTATGTACCTCAATTTCTTCCATATTACCAGAAGCAACTCTTGCATGTGAAAACGAACAAATAAAAAATTATTAAAAAAACAACAGAAATCGATTTCCAAACAAAATGTTTTAGTAATTCTAAATTGCTGACAGAATGCGACGATTTCAGAGCCATGAAGGCAATAGATTATTTATGAGTAACGGTCCAGGCATCTAAAGGTTTTGAATTATTACAGGGCATTAAATTTCTCTGCGTAACTAGCGCGTTAACTTGAAATGATAAAAAAATTGTTGTCCCGTATTGACACAATATTCCACATCTTCCCAAGACAACTTAACATCTGAATGATGTAGGGTGATGTATGTAACAATTAAGCTGTGTTTTCATGTGTACGGAAAAGGCAGCGGAAAAGCCAAAAGTCCGTAAAGTTTTGTAGTGAAAATAGAAAGAATGTCTTCTTGTGTACGGAAAAGGCAGTGGAAACTCATAAGGAAACAGTCTTTCTATTGTCTACTTGATGGCTTTCTGGCGCTTCCTTTGCCAGCTCCCGTTCCCATTCCGAACACATGACATCAAGATTTTACTCCCCTCCTTTGCCCTGGATGAGGCTACTCCTTAGCGCAGCCCCCCCTCTCTCCGCAGTCCCAATGTTGAAAGTATGATTAACTATTCTGGTTTCCTGTGGTACTTTCATAAATTTATGTCCTTCTGCTTCAACCATCTCTATTTACCCAAACATGGACGGATTAAGCAGATCTTTCATAGCCAATTTTGATGTGTTTTGTCTGGGGAGCTCTGGGTAGCACCTTCTGGGGACACGAGGCCTTTAAGACATCATTCACTAATAATTATATAATAGATATAGTGTGAAAGAGACAATGCGCTTTTTTGTGCTAGTAAGACAGGAAGCGTCATGACACGAGAAAAGAGACAACAAACATTGAGAGAGTTAAGAACCACCGGCTTATACTAGCATAAATCTTCTCTTTAGTTTGCTTTGTTTCGTTTAGGTTTTATTTCTCACACAGAGCTTCGCTACGTACAACTTTTTCTTTTTGCCCAATTTTTGACTTTGCTTATAGCCCTGCTGCGACCCCACAGTTTTTCTGTGGTTTTTATGATATTTCGTCAATAGCAAAAATCCCGTAACACTGAATTTCGTCTCGTTCCGGTGTAAAATTTATCAATTTACCATTCATTTTAGAAACTAGTGTAAGAACGGGTTGCATACAGATTATGTAGATCTAGGTAGAAACAACTCACAACTGGCACTGTAACACCCGCTTGGCCCGTGCATAAGGCAGACGGCACAAAAGCTCATGCCTTCAAACTTTGAAACGCAAGAGGAAGTTTAAAGTCGAAACAAAACAAAGGCAGGAGGGAGGCCATCATTGTTGAGGAGAAAGCATTATTCGATATTATTAGGTCTATTTTCATTTATTACAAAATTACGATACTTCGCTTTCATGTCAAAGGAATAGCCGTAGTAGCAAAAAGAACTATCTTTCACGTGTAATTTTTTCAGGTCTGGGCATTTCTTCCTCGCAGCAGTGAGTTTTTTTTCCTTGCTGTTTTTTTTTTATACTAGTGTAAGGTCCCGTGCAAAGAACGGGGAGGCGTGTAGATCTAGATGTAGTTACTCAGTCGGCACACAGATTATGTAGATCAAGATAGAAAACAACACGCACAATCGGCACATAGATCTAGATTATGTAGATCTAGGTAGAAAACAACTCACAACTGGCACAGTAACACCCGCATGGCCCGTGCATAAGGCAGGCGGCACAGAATCATATGCCTTCGAACTTTGAAACGCAAGAGGAAGTTTAAAGTCGAAACAAAACAAAGGCAGGAGGGAGGCCATCATTGTTGAGGAGAAAGCATTATTCGATGTTTTTAGGCCTATTTTCATTTATTACAAAATTACGATACTTCGCTTTCATGTCAAAGGAATAGCCATAGTAGCAAAAAGAACTATCTTTCACGTGTAATTTTTTCAGGTCTGGGCATTTCTTCCTCTCAGCAGTGAATTTTTTTTTCCTTGCTGTTTTTTTTTTATATATAGAAGAACATTATCTGTGAGTTTGTTTTCATTACTTGCCATCACTTTTGTCTCTTCTGTATCATCTTAGTCATCATCAAGTTTATAACAGTCTGACTGATGACTAAGGTTCATATCATTACTATGACTGTTTTTATGGGATTCATTACACTCATTACATGTATAATTACATTATATTATCTTGCCCCATTTTCTCGGAGTGTGAAATCACCAGGGACAAAAAAATCAACAACGCGAATAATTCATGTATCAACTAGCAGTATGACTCACGTTACGCCCAAGCCTACAATATCACATGCCCACTTGACAAAGGTCATATCTCTAGAGACCTTGGGTTGTCTTGCATTTCTAAAGCTCAACCCCCTCCCCTTCCCTACATGCACATGTACAATTTCTGAAATTGTGTCAGTAGTTTCATATCCATGATGTAATGTGCTGTAACCTCCATCCTGGGCCTACACTATTGTTACAAATCCTTTCAAGTTTACCATAAAGCTGGGTTCTCATGTGTACGGAAACGGAAACGGCTAAAAATCCATCATAAAGTAAAAACGAAGGAGTGTTTCCGTGTGTACGGAAACGGCGTGCGGAAACATTCTTTCTAGTTCACTACTTGAAGGCTCTTTGACGTTTCTGTTTCCGTACACATGAGAACCCAGCTTAACACAACCTCAGGTAAGATCCATTCGGTGTTTCGCTGGCCGCAATTAAAAAAAAAAAAAAAATAGACACCAGAGGTAACTGATCCCCCTTTCCACCCCGCACCTTCTTCCTAAGATATTTCCTTCATCCGACATTAACATGCTGACCCAAAGAATAAATCTGCCAAATTTGATTCCAATCGGCTGAGAAATGGCTCGGTTACACCGTCTGGACATAACAGAAAAATGTCCGCATTTTTATATTCAAGAATCGAACAGATAAATTGCGCGTTTTTTTGCCTTGTGTTTGGCCGCAGCTTTTAGTTTTGTATCATCGATCATCATTATGCAGGCAGCCACAATTTCATGGTGCTGGATAGACCTTGTTGAAGCCATTAGTTCCCTCACCCTTTCCCTACTTTTTATGTTACTTTATCTGCAGTAGATTCTTTTCATCTGGTGTGTGTTTTTGTCTTTTTTTAAAAAAACTATTAATCCATAATCATATCATAAAATTATGAATGCAAATGTCCGATTGTCTGCAACTGAGCATCATGGCTGAACGGCAGAAGTGAAAAAAGAAAAAAGGAAAAGAAAAAAAAAACACCAGTATTTTAACCCTTGCCCCATCCAATGAAAGAACGGGCAATTTGGGGGGAAAATCTACATTATAAATTTCATTCTGCGGAAGTCTATTCATCTTTGTGTCACGTAGATAGGAATAAATTCGCCTCGTATGACGCGCAAAGCTGTGCATTATTTGAACGAAATGTTTCCTATTGCCCCAGCCTCAGTTTCGTCTGCTGCAAAGTGCACATATCCCATGTAATATCTTGCTGATCTAGTAAGAATGAATTTTGACTTATAAATGGACACTTAGGTTTTGAGATAGTCGGAATTCTTGTATCTAAACACAACAAAAACTGTAATGAAAATTACCATTTTGTTGGATTCAGCTCTAAAAGGGTTAAACTCTGAAACGGTAGGATTTTCTGGGTCAAGCTTCAAGGGGAAGTCAACAATTTTCAGCTTCATGTAACAAATTGCAGATGATGACACAGAATGGCACTCGATGGTGAGCCAATGAAGAATGAGAGAAAGATGAACAGATAATTAGCAAAATTAATTCAAATCTGTGCACCAAGAGATGAATCTGGGATGTTGTACCTAGGTGGATGGCTTTACAAGAGGGTGGTATCTGTCCTCACACTGTGCCAAAGATAATAATCACTTTAATAACGACAACAGCAATGATAATATTTCCCTGCGAGTTTGAAGATTGAAGGAAACTACTCAACAATGATAAAAAGTAAGCATTGAAAGATGACAAAAAGTAACAATTCAGAGATGAAGACAAAATGTAACGTTTCCCGAGACGACAAAAAAGTAACAATTCAACCATGTCCTCTTCACTGGATAGAAATGATACTTACGTTGACAGAATGTCGGATGCGCTAATCAGACACAAGGGTGTAAAAACATGGATCTTCCTTATGTTCAATAGAATTCCATGGAACACTGCGTAATCACAAATCAAACAAAAACCAAACGTTGGGGTTTAACCGGAATCGACGGGAATAAGCCAATGCATCTCTGCTCAATAATGTACTTTTTAAAGAATATTTTTTTGCCTAGGTTATGCATCGATTACAGTATGTAAAGAGATGGAGAGAGATTAAGAGAGAGAGAGAGAGAGAGAGAGAGAGAGAGAGAGAGAGAGAGAGAGAGACAGAGAGAGAGAGAGAGAGAGAGAGAGAAAGCGAGAGAGAGACAGAGAAAAGGAGAGAGAGAGAGAGAGAGAGAGAGAGAGAGGTTAAATGTCGTCTTTCGTTGTTTCTTTTCTGCTCGCTATTCGTTTTATACTTGTCACTTTTGTGCATGTTTGTTTAGTCGTCGAAATAATGAGTTATGGATTTGAATTATGCCTTTATACATATCTATATTTCATATATTCATTTTATAATTAGTATAGGTTATTATCTACCGTGTCTGGTTGAAATTGAGCTAGATGTGATGTAAGTCACTGGATGAAACTTAAAACCATTTCTTGACGGTGTCTCCTCGTTGGGTGTTCGGCTGAACAAAATTTACTACTTAAAAGTCTCCAAATATCTTAAATTTTTAAACAATTTACTGAGAACTACAGAAACAAAATGATCAGGCTGAACACAGAAAAGCCTGTAGAAAGTTAATCAGTGTCGCAGTGCTCTGTTTCTCCTAACACATAAATATTGGAGTTCAGCACAAGTTTACGCAGTCAGTCGGCCATCCGCAGGATAGCACGTTATCATGAAAACGTGCTTTCTGGCCTCACTTTCGGGTCGTGCTGGGCAGCGTCAGGGTCGTAGTGTGGCAGTTTTACTCCCGTTTTGTTACTATCTTACGGTCCGTATCTCAGAGGTCATGCCGTTTCGCAAACTCTTTACCGCTTCTTGGTGGAAAGAGACACGGTTAATTTTTTGCTCATAATGCATTTTCGGTAAGTCTCACAAAATGGCCTCGTTCTTCAGTCTTATCATTTCTCTGTCAATCCTGGAGATGATGATGAAAGTACTTGGTACGTGATGTCACTGGAGCTCTGTACATCTAGTTTCCTTCTCAGCCAGAGACAAACATAGTACTGACTTGCTTATGAAAACGGTCAGTTGGAGCTGTTTATTTACTCATGTATTTATTTATCATGGCTTAGATGGTAGGGATACATTTGAAATGAAGAAATTATTTCTCGTCCAACGAGAGAGAGTGAAAAGAGTGAGAAAGAGAGAGAGAGGGAGAGGGGGGGGGGTAAGAGAGAGAGAGAGAAGGAGGGAGAGAGAGAGAGAGAGAGAGAGGGAGAGAGAGAGAGAGAGGGAGAGAGAGAGAGAGAGAGAGCCAGGAGAGGGAACAAAGAGAATGAAGAGAAGCTAACATATTTTGAGATAAGTAGAAAGAGGAGGGGAAGGAGGGAAGACAACAACTATAACATTCTGAACAAAATGTTTGTGAAATACGACGATTGAAAATAAGATGACATTTCGTGGACGAACACGTCCTAGTTCAGGGCCCTTCAGTGAATACCCTTTCGCTATAAACATTCATACCTCTACATGCAATTTGACTGTTTCAAATACGTTTTTTGCAACATTGAGAATATTTGGGTGAGGCAGCAGGGGTCATCCATATTATTTTGGGCACGAAAGGGTTGGGGTTTTTTTTTTCGGGGGGGGGGGGGGTTACAGGCTGTTCATTTAGTTTTTTTGTGTCAGGCTAGTCGGGTAGTCCAAGGTTCGACACGAGGGCTTTTAACCGGTTCGGCTGACTCAACCAGCCTCCTCTGTTTCTCGAACAAATCTTATTATCTCTTTTTTTTTACGGTTACATTTTTAAAAGGGCTACCGTCAGTCCCAACAACTCATTCGTAAAATAGTTCACTCTATCTGTATTTAATATGGTAGATCTAACGACACAACTTTTGTTCTTCTTCTCAACTTTTTACAACATTTGAACAAATAAAATTTTATCGAGTCCCCCCCCCCCCCCCCCATCCCCCCGTGGGACTAAAATGTGTGTCTATGGGCCCTCGTTCAAAAACGATTGGACAGCCCTGTTTATAATGACCCTCACAGGAACCGTTCTTTCAAACAAAAACAATTATTTGTTGAACAATGGGTAATTATTAATGGAATTGGCTGCTGGGAGCCAGCTATAGGAGTGTTTAGTTACACCAGAAATTCTAATGGCACTATGATTGTGTTTTGGTGCACATACAAACATGGTGAAAATAGTTTCTGTTTTGACAGCCGGCTGATATACGATGTAAATATTTAGAGTGTGGTCGCAGCAAACGAAATTTCCAAGCCGTTGTGTTTACATGGAATCTGCAGCTAGAAAGAGCATAACATGAAAGTATAGAAGACAATGGAGTTAGATAAGGCAGAGAGGTGTCTTCTTCGCTCCTCTAAACTTAGCGCGCACCACAGACTAATAAATTAACCAGACTGGAAACACGAGCTTCGGGCTGTGTGGTTTTTTACGGAATTTCCCGAGCGACGACTGTATAACCAACATGGCCGCCGCTCGGGAAATTCCGATTCTAGTTCTATCTGCAATAGAAATTTCTTTTCATTTGTCAAGATTGGTTGTACATGTATTAATTTCTTGGTGCGGAACCAAACTTCCGCGTTCAGTAGGCGCGTCAAAATGGTGTCATTCAAAATTGTAGCTATGCTGAAGCGTCGGTCGCTACCTTAAACCTAATATGGCGGATGGTTCATGACCTTTCCCTGTTTTGTGACGTCACACAATGGGATCATCCAGTCTGGTTAATTTATTAGTCTGTGGCGCGCACGCAGTTGGCTCAGTGATCATGGGCGGTGCCATTGACTCACATTTTAAAAAGCAGGGGCGTAATACAATAATATGTTAATAATACGATTTTGTCATAGTGCTACCATGGCTAAAACAACAACAACAAATGCTGGATTTTTTTTCCTGTGGCTATTGAAGTTATCATTACAAAGTAGGCTAATCAAGGCCGAGATTGACAGCTGAACAGTGAACACAGCTCGGTATTTTCTCTCATCATCATCATCATTGAAAATTGAAATTTATAGATTAAAAAATTTATCCATATCATCCCCCCCCCTCCCCCACCAGCAACAACAAAAATTTATTATCATTCATTATTAAATTATATATTGTTATTAATAAATATTCAAATATTATTTGAGTTGTGTGTTGTGAACTGATGTGAGTTGTGAACTGCTGTGAGCTGTGAACTGTTGTGAGTTGTGAACTGCGCCTAACAGGCAGCGTTACAATTTGCTTTGAGATAGAGAGAGAGAGTGAGCGAGAAAGGGAGAGAGAAAGAAGCAGTGCAGTGCGTTGAGCGCTTCGCAGGCAGCTCCATTCTGCTCTGTGGTTGACATGTGGTTTCTGTAATAAATAAATTCTGTAAAGCGCTTAGAGCCTGTCAAACAGGGTTAGGCGCTATATAAATGCCATTTATTATTATTATTATTATCATTAAGTGCCCTGCCGGCAGGCATTGGGTTGGTGATCATGACCCTCCATCTCTCGCGATCTTCCGTAGCCCTGATGACGTCGTTGGCGGTGTGCGTTCCCATCCAGGCCTTTAGATCGTCCTGCATCTTTATGCCTTGTCGTCGCCGGCTTCTTCTTCCATTGAATTTCTCTGTTGTTACTGAGAGTTCTAGTCCTCGTCTTCTCATTACATGTCCAAAGAATGTTCCCTGTCTTTTTCTGACCTTGTTGAGGAGTATCCTCTTTTCCTCTGCTTGTCTCAACACTTCTTCATTTGTCTTCCTTGCAGTCCACGGGATTCTAAGCATTCTTCTTAGAAACCACATTTCTGTTGCTTCAAGTTTTCTAACTGTTTCTGTATTTAACGTCCAGGTTTCGCAGGCATACAATAAAATTGGTTCAATATAACACTGCAATAATAATTCTTGTCCTAAGTCTGATTGGTAGCTTGTATTTTAATATTATGTGCCAGCACATGTTTCCTATGCAGTCGTCACTAGGTGGCATTATCGTATCCAGCATCCTTGGTGACCACTCGGGAGGTGTCCTGTTTTCTGTGTTGAACCAAGGATACTAGATTGATAAGATCTTTCTTGCGGCCTCTTAAAATACCGTTTATTATCCGGTCCCGGGCACCGCCCACTTTCGGCGCTCAGAGACAGAGCTTCGTACAATGGAAATGCATAGAAAATAAGACACAACACCGATCGGTTTCGCTTCCAGAGGCAATTTCACTACCAAAATATTTTTAAAACATGCAGTATCTAATTAATAATGAATTGTTTTATAAAGCAAAGTACAAAAGGGCGGGTGAAGGAAGGAAAAAGGGAGAGAAACAGATTTTTCATGAGAGGTCATAGACATAGATCTAGTAATGTGCGTGCGGCTTCCCCGGCCTCTCTCTCGCCACAAGTTATTTTTAGCCTACCGACAGCGCTTAGACTCGTCTACGACAGCTTGTACTGCTATGCTCCTCTGATGCAACGGTTGATGTGATTCTCTACGATGGTGTATTTTTCGTGAATGTTGAGATGGAAAAGAAGAGGAGGAAGAACGACAAGAAGGAAAATCCAAGTTTAGTCTGTTATTGGTAAAGGAGAGTTCTTAAACGTTTTCAAAACCCTTCATAGTTGCCGCTGTTGTTTACTTCCTTACTTGCATTTGCTACTGGGAGACAGGATAAGGGAGTTACGTCATAAACGGAAATTGCAGCCTCGGTCTCATGTTATTCTAAAAATATACTAGATCTATCTTCGGTATGATAGTAATTAATAGAACGATTGTGACATTGTAACCACAATTAAAAAGAAAAAAAATAGCCACAGGTCTCCTACAATGAATTGCTTTTTAATTACAAAGTGAATGACTTCCAGTAAGGTCTAGTATGAGAGCTGAACAGTGAAAAAAACTCGGCATTTTCTCTATTTGGCTTTGTAAAAAAAATTGAGTTGTTTACATCTCTCACGCTTACGCCACTAGGTGGCGCTGCGAAACCCGTACACGCGAAAATCCCTAGCTGTCTCATCTTATCATTTTTAGTATCTTAGGTTGAACTAAAGTGAGCCCGACAACTAACACTAAACTTTGCATAGAAATTGAATAAAGCAGATATCTCAGAATTCCGCTCATTGTATGTCTCGCACGTGTGTGTGTGTGTATGTATGCGTGTGTGTGTGATTTCCTTTTGTCGATGAATTAACCATTCGTGGCATTAGCAAAACGTGTTTAATTTGTCACTGGAACACAAATGCTGCAACAAGTCAATAATATTTGTGTAAATACTTTTAAAAGCATCTGGAATTTCTCCAAACAAAATCAGTCGGGAGCAGAATGTTTTCTGTAACATTCGGTATTTGAGTAAGATAAATAAAAAACATGAACCCTTTTTGAAAAAGCACCATTACACGACAAAGTAACGAAAAACGAGAAGTCAGAAAATGCCTATCATACCAACGCTGCCATCCGTATATATATCAGTGTCCGGCACTTTGTCTCCTCACACGATTGTGTCCATATTTTTATTTAGGAAGTGTATGTCCGTACAACATGTTGTATGGATATGGACAGTGCATATCCGTTCAACATGTTTACCAAAAGCGCGACTGGTGAAGGTTTGCTGAAACAAAACTTGGTATGGTGTTCACGAATTTAAAGTGACAACACATGGAATAGTCAGATGGGCCTGGGGGCGTGAGGGTCTAGTCAGTTTGTATCAATGGGTGATAGTTAGATTGACTGATCAGGCGAAAAGAGGTTGGGATAGCCACTGGTGATCGACGTACACTCAAGTATATTATTAGCGCAGATCACGCAATCTCCGAGCTGAAGTCGGATTGTTTTGCTATTAAGCCGATTCATATTTTTAAAAACTATGCAAATTAACAAGGTCAGTAATATAGTATTCCGGCGTGTGTTCTAAGTACAACATGCTGTACGGATATGCGCTTCCTTTTCTTTATCCAATTATTGTTATTGATATTGCTCCGTTATTGTGGCTACAGTCTAGCAGCTTCTTTCTTGGCTTTGTAATTAAACTTTTGTAACTGCCCCAAAAGTCATTTTCATTTTTTTTTTCTGTGGTGTCTCTGTAATCTATCACTCCCTTTGTGTTTTAATCCACACCCAAACTCAGCTGGATGTATCTGGTTCCAGCACAGTGGTTCCTAAATCATTCAATGCCAAGGGGATTTTTCGGTTTGTGCCAAGTCATTCTCAAAATAATGTATCATTTTGAGTGTGCTTTTGAAAAATGACTAATACTCTGCTTAGCTTACTCTCTACTACCGATTGTAGAGAAACTGTAAAAGTTTGGCTTACATAATCTGGGGAAAGAAACAAATCGTCTATTTATCTATCATCGGGAAAGTCACGACAACCCACATCATATGCATATATAATAGTTTGATTGGCACTGAATGAGTTAAAATTTTGATATATGATCCCTCTTCCTCCTCCCTCCCTCCCCCCCCCCTCCCCCAATTAACTTTCATGTCGTATGACTTTCTCTCTCCCACGACGCTTCAGCCACTTTTATCTTTCAAAAACCAGTTTATTTGGAATTCTTAGAATTTTGACAGATTCCCTATACCTAGCAACACTGATAGAGCAACCTAGGGGCAATGGACCTACAGTGAAGTAGACTAAGTTGAATGTCCGTTATAGCTTATTGTGTACAATTTGGAATGAGGAAAATAAAATATGAAAAAAAAAACAACAATTCTATTCTTTGACCAAAAATGCAGCGTGCAATGTTTAACGACATGGGTATTCCCCACCTCCTTCCCGACCCGACCCCCCCCCCCCCAAGCCAAAAAAAAAAACGAACTCCGGGAGATTTCGTCAAGAGACACTTCCTAACATCCTGGATGACTGATAACATTCTGGCGACCAGCCACAGAAAAACTGTTTGCCTCAGGCATTCCAAAAGTGTACAAAAGAGATTGGACAAAACTTTACAAAGATTTAATAAAATTTATTATGAAAAAAATATTTATCATTGATAAACTAATTAAAGTTAACATATCGCTTTCAAAATGAAAAACATAGCATTCCAGCGTTTTTATGGAATAATGGTTAGACCATGAAATGTAAAGTGCATTTTGAAGAGTGCCATTAGTTACCACTAATGCCTTTGGAAGTTTGTGAACACCTCACATGAGAGACTTTCCATGCATTTTAGCTGATGGTTCTTTACTGCTTGTATAAACATCCCCTGTCGCTTTCTCTTTGATCTGGAATTTGTAGCGACACAGATTTTTTACAGTGACACAGTAGCTCGTCTATAACCTTTAAAACGAATTTGCAAATAAAATTCGAGATCGCATAAAATCGTAAAGATGGCGGCTGACTAAATAAACAAGCATTAAATAAAAACACAGGCGATCTGTGTGGTGGCAGCGGGGCCTGGAACAAAGGTAAAATTAAAAAAAAAAGAAAAAAGCCGCCCCCCTTTCCCCGCGTTAAAAACAACACAGAAGCGCTGCAGTAAATCACAAAAGAATTAGAAAGGAAAAACAACGCCAAGTGTTAAATGGATGGAGACATTAGAATGCAGGAACACTGAAATATTACTTAAAAGTTAATGCACCAGGAGTAAAGCAAAATGAAGAACCCAACCAGAGTTTACGTGTGATCAGAGACGGGAGCGCCAGTATTTTATGTTTATTTCTCAGCGCCCCCCCCTCCCCCCCCCAAACACCCTCCCCCCCCCCACACACACACACAAATTTCCTGTCCTTGTTAAGTTTTGTTTTAATTTTTTTAAAATCTTATTCTGAGTCATTTCTACCCTCGATTATATTCTGGGAAAGTGAAGCTAATTTAATGTTGCTTAATGTGGCAAAGGTTGATAAAACACAATAATTATTCATTTGATACGAATTTGTATATGATGGTCAAAGCAACGACAACTATGTCTTTTATATATTATGGAGAGAACAAGACTTTCTGTAAAGCGCCTAGAGCTAACTCGTTTGGATTAGGCGCTATATAAATGATCTTCATTATTATTATTATTATTATTATTATTATTATTATATTTTGATTTCTTTCACCAGGATCTGTAAAGCAGGTAGGACACAGAACCGCACGATTTCAAGGCAGGAAAACTAGACCACGAAGTTCCGCAGATTAAAGGTAAAGATATCCTCAAGACGGACATATTTAATCAATCCTTTGTGTATAGGAAACTCGGAAGTTTTTCTTCTGTATTTTAGACTGAACAATCAAATCATTTCTTCTTAACGAAACAAAAGCGAACAGAGTGTGATATATTCTTGAACGGAAGTGCTTTGGTGAGACATGTTTCCAAGTGATTAAAGGGAATGATAGGGAAATTCTTAAGTACAATATAATATAATTTTAGCCAAATTTGATCAATCGAAAAACATGATATCTAACTGTCCCCACCGAAGGGCGTCCTTCTTGAAAATGGTAACACATGTACTGAATTACTTACTCATGCAATCACAACTTCTAATTTAAAAAAAAAAAAAAGGAACGCCGAGAAATTTCTTAAATTCTTATGTCTTCACCTGTATTAAGGATCTATTGATCAAACTGGAACGAACTCTAGACTGATTTATGTATACTAGCAGCGCAGTGCTTTATTCGGGCTAACTTGCTCATCTTGAGACAGTTGTTTACCGTTTGCTCTCTCAGTGTGTAAACAGAGGTGATGCATGGCAAAAAACCGTAAATAAATTATATTAAAGATTGAATTTTTGTCCCAATTGGATATGTCCGCCTAATTTATCATAAAAAATTGAGCCAGTACACAAGGTTTCATAGGTTTTGGTCACTTAGTTACGAAATTTTGTTTGCTTTTATGTTCATTTTCTAACTCGAGTATGATATGATTGATAAAGTTGGGAGATCGGAAAAACATCTAGATTTCATTTTTTAAAAAACCGTTTGATTCAACAGGGAAATTCTATTACCGCAAGAACAACTCCAGACTTGGCCGCCCTTTGTTGAAATTTCAAAGTGGACACTCAAAAGATATAACAGTGTGAATAGATCTCTACCGTACGGACAAACCCATCGTCATCAGCAGACTTCTGAATCAGTATGAACACTACAGTATTTCTCCTCATCATAGGCGTAGTCGTTGTGGGGGCCACCGCTACGCCCGCCTTATTCGACCTGAACGAAGCACCCGCCCCAGCACCTAACTCGACCCTCGACTACTTGAACCGGGCCTTGGCCGGGCTAGGCCGGGCCCTGGGATTCTTTCAGCGGGTATACACAGATGTTAACCTGGACGCTATCATTGGAACTCGAATTGTAGAAGGTAAGGGTTTGTAATCCAATTTTATTTTATTTATTTATTTATTTGTATTTGTATTTGTATACTACTTTAATCCCATTTGGGAAATTTGTCTTTGTGTCATTTGCACCTAGTTACAACTGGAGCAGGTACGTCGTCGCCACAGTACAGCGCCGGTCGGTGTTTTTGTTTTTTTTGTTGTTGTTGGGGGAGGTGGGAGATGAGGGGGGGGGGGGGGAGGAGGAAGGAGTGGATGAATTTTATTTGATTTTTGCCCGGGCAGGGGCCTGTTCGGCCTGCTCTTTTCGATTTCCAACTGCCAAGGTATCTTTAACGCGCGCAACGTGCACACGGGCCCTCCGAATTTTTTCGTTCTTACCCGAGAAAGACCAGGTACTCGATCCTACCCCCAAATAGGATCAGGGACACGAAAATATGAGAAAAAGCCCAAACTTCCAACATGCCTGCACCGGCCGGGATTTGAACCCGGTACCCTTTTGCATGAGAGGCAAGCACTTTGCCTCTAGACCACCTTGTCCCTATTTATTTATTTATTATCATATGCAGAGCTTCCTTTATCTTTGGCCCTGGAAACCATTATATTATAAAGCTCAAAGACATTTATTGGACATGATCCAAGGTATCAAGTACATGATACTTTTTCTAGGTCGGAACAAGCAGTGAACATAATCGTGGTTAACACCAGAACTGATGGGCCTACAGTATCTCGATAGTAGATCTATACCTTCCTTCAGCACTGAAGTACACAGCGATAATGGATGTCTCTCACCCAGTCTCCACTGGACACTTGAGCCTTATCAGGTCGGGGAAAAAGGTCCATTCTTCAGAACAGGTTTTTCTGTCAATGGTGTTAAGCGATTCTGACGCCATTTCTGTGTAGTTGCCACGCCTACATTGTGAGGGACAAAAACCCACTCAGTTCATGTATATGGGGCTCAAGTTCAGTGCCAGCCCTGATCTTTCTTTTTTCATTTCTTTCTTTCTTGCTTTCTTTCTTTATCCCTCTTTCTCTCTTTCTTACGTTTGTTTTTCTTTTCTCTCTCTTTCTTTCTATTAGTCTGTTACCTTCCTTCTCACTATTTCTTTCCTTTGTTCTCGCTCCCCTTTTCTATCTTTCTTTCCTTCTCTTCTAGATTTCACTTTTTCTTAGACAGTGTCCCCCATTCGTACTTTCTGTTTTATAATATTTTTTCCACCCTGAATGGTCCGTTGTCTTGAAATTATTCCCAAGTTACAAACACAAGCCATCTATGGGTGAATACTAAGTAAAATGAAAGTCTTAATTCATTGCAGTTTCTAAATCTTTTATGTTGGTGTTTGACTAATTTAGCATTTCTTTCATGTGGGGAAAAAAAAACATTTTCGTTGTAAACGCAATTCAAAATTATGAAAAAACATAAGAAATCATTATTTTCTGGTTGTCCACCTCTCTTTCTCCCCTTTCCTACCCAAGACAGTTCAGTTAGAAAATACAGACACAGACAGAATAACATTTTGTTTATCACGGTAGACTCCTGGGTTTGATCCACGCTGGTGCATCAATTTCAGCGTAATCTACTTCCCTTCTATTACTGACGATCATTGAGAGAACCCTAACTGTTATGCAATATTCTCTTCCGACGATGAGATCAGATCCCAGGCCAAAGTGAACTATGGCCCCTAATTAATCTTTTTAATTAACAGAGTAGGAAGTTACAAATACATCGCACACAGACAGTAGAGATCGGGAATTTCGTTAAGCGAATGATGCCACGAGAGTGTTTCAGCCACTGCTCCCGCAGAACATCCCTAACTCTATATCGATATGAACTAATGGGGATTGCCAACAATAAAACTGTCCTCGCGCCGTCAACAAAAGTGTTTAAGGCTCTCGTGGGAACCAAATGAAGTTCGTTAAGGATGACTGAGTACCTTTGGGGTTGGAACTGTATTCCCTGCATCGCCAGAGACACCAAGTTTCCACTGAGAATAAAACAGCTTTGTGTCAATTTGCGCTATGTAGCCCAGTAAGCTTTTGTTTCCACGGTGAATTTTCCCGACCTGAGTTCTTGTTTGTTACAACTCCACTTTTTGCATCACTGAGAAAATCGGCCTCATACGTTTGCGGCTTTAGTATTATGATAAGGAGTTAGAATAAATCAAACTGTGAAACAGCTTGAAGCGTGCCTCAACCCATTTTAAACAGATGTCAAAGTGTGCGTTTGTTATGTTTCTTGTTCATCCTAAAAGATCTCTAGTTTTTCAGAAAACGAAGATAGAACAAACAAGAACTAAGATCGTGTTTTGGGGGAAAGTTTAAAGTTAGGCAGCATTAGGTTTAGCTAATTGGCCAAAACAACGCTTCCCTTAGAGACATGGCCACAGCAGAGAGTGGGTATGTATAGAGAGGTTTCACTATTGGTCGATTTGCACTGCGAGACATGGGAGGCTCTGCGAAACAACTGTCAGCATGGAGCGGAAAGTAGGTCGCTGCGGTAAACAATATCCGTCTGTGCATTTCCACGGGGCGTAAGAGCTTACAAACGGTTTTAAATAGTTTCAATCAACCCAAAAAATGTGAAGAAACCACAGTAAACAGAAATGCACACTATCTTTGGAGAAGAAGCTCTCTTCCAATTCTTCAATTTCTTGTTTAACATAGCGACCTAGTTTCGCGCTTTGGCGGAAGTGAGGTCTCTCTATAAATACATACTCTCTGGCCATAGTAAAGTTTTGGGAAGTTGGCCACAAGCTGGAAACGGCAATCCTATTGTCAGTATTTTGGCTATACAGCCCAGATGGACCCTATCCAAACTAATACACCCCGTGACTCTGTCATATAGACATTTATGTGCCAATGCTATGTCGGGGAGAAAGACAGGAAAACTTGGAGGGGAAACTTTGATAAACACATCTCTGTTATCATTTAATATCTTTATTAGGGTCCTTTATCTCCTCTGGAAAATGGGAAATAGTTTTTGACCCGTAAAACTCGTAGACTGTTAGGTAAAGACACACATTCCCCACAGACCGAGAGCTGCTAAATTTTGAAATCGAATTTTCTGCTTTAAGGTATGAAATTTTAACTGTTGGTTAAATAATTGAAGAGACTGATGCTCTACATAGAATTCTGTTGACTGACCTTGACAGGGGACTGTTTTTTATTTTCAAGCTCTCAGTGTTGTTCACTGAAATCCGTTCGATAAAAACATAAGTCTTCGCCGGGAGCAAAAGAAAAAAAAAACACCTTATGGAAAATACGATCGGCCATTACAAACATTTTTATTTCACGGGGCATTATTATACTGCAGTGATTTAGTATAGTGATAGTTTATCATTCTCTCGAGTGCTTGCTCAATGTGTCGGTGCCTTGTGAAAAAAACAACATTAAAAATGGCCGAAATAAATTATGTTCCGAATAAAAATATACATTAAAAAAGAATAGAATGAAATTCAATTAAAAAAAAAAAACACGAGAGTTTAATGTCATTCCCGTGCCACGTGAATGCAAACATGGTATATGTCCATGTAAATAAGATTTTTGCTCGACTTCCGTACTGCAAAAGCAAAATTTTTTGCACAATAGAAACAATGGGTGTTGTTGTTTATCGGTTTCCGAATGACCAGACTTACATTTTTCAGTTTCTTTTCCAGCTCCAGTATCTATTTATTAATTTATTTATTTATCTAGTTATCTATTTATTTATACATTTATTCATCATTTATATTTTTGCTATTCTCTGATGACTTTATAAATGGCGGAGGTATAGTAATAATGTTCTCTTCTCACTTTAATGGCTCATTTTGCTCAAACACAAAGGGCCGTAATACCATAGGTGGCGCTCCACAAGTGGAGGTAGGTTTTCAAGCACTTTCGCATTATCCGACTCGATATTATCAATATGGCGAACGTTGCAAGAAGGATTTATTTAAATCTATTTGGATTCTTGAGCATGATTTGATCAACATTAGGTGCAGCTATGGTGTTTTCTTGCCTTATGATGCAAATGGCTGTATATACCGTGCATAGCTTTATTTTAAAAAATGTGTTTATCATGTGATTTTAGGCATCAGCCATTATCTCATTAAATGAGCTTATGGATGATATTCCCATGCAAAGTGATTTAATGTGTTTATCATGTGATTTTAGGCATCAGCCATTATCTCATTAAATGAGCTTATGGATGATATTCCCATGCAAAGTGATTTCTTGATTGTAAAGTCGGAGTTGTAGCCCTATGTACCTGAAATTGAAATACTTTTTCAAAAAAATTTCTTTTTTATGCTTGCAATTCCCCGATAACCTATCGCCTTTCTATACTCTAATCCTGATTGGCAGTGAAATAAATTATACTCCAGTGAACAGTGGGTGTGTTTTCTTAGTGTTTACTATATGAAAACTTGTTTTATGTTGTGATTTGTATGACTGATCCGACTTAAATGTTAACCAATTACTTAAAGTGATATTGATATTAACGAAACATATTTACTGACAGAAACAATAATATAATACGAACAAATTAGGTGGGAAATCTGAAACCAGGCAGGGATTGAGATTAAAAGTAGGTACTCAAAACTGATTTTGGAAAGTCGCTGTATAGACACTTAAATTAAGTTTTCCAATTGAAAGAACTCACTTTCTTAAGAATTTTGATACCAAATTTGTCTCTGTATCTCAATATTTGGCAAAGTTATGATCATCTGAATTTTCATGAAAACACCACCGATGCGTTGTCACTGCAAACATACCAAACTGTAAACACATTCTGTTTAGTACAGACAACAAGCCTAAATTTTTTCAAGGGTTTAAATTATTAATAAGTGTCTTTTATTTGAATCAAAAATGCCTCTACATTAAATTTCGCTTTTTGACTAGGGAGACAAAAATGTCAAAATTTATCAGTTTTCACTGTCATTATAGAAAATCGACAGATTGACGCAGAAGTAAGAAACACATCATTGTGTTGGTTATTCGAAGGCCTATCCATAGAAGGATAAAAGAAATGGTTATTTTCAAAATCAACAGCCATATTGAAGCTTAATTTAGGAGAAAAAAATGCGTAATTTCGCAAATTTTAAAAGTCCATACAAACATAAAATCGACATACATATACAACAAATGACTTTCCGTAGCCCAGGCAAAAATATACCAAAATAAAGGTTAGTTATTCAATGTAATCCAAATATCTGTAAATTGTAATTTTGAGTCTGTGTGATCAGATCCATCTTGAAACGATATATGGGTTGTTACTCAGCTCCCGCAGATTAGCGATTTTGGCCGTTAAAATGTCCGATAGTGACTACTTTGGGCTCATAATATTAAAGTTATAACAGCAATGTCATGGAATTGAAAAATAACGTTTGAAAGAGGTATTATTTTCAATGATATTATTGGTATGTGGCATTTTAAGTTATTTTATTTTGGTGCTGAGCTACAGAGGAATAAGAACGACCCAATTTGATCGCGGCAGTGCCGATAACCACCGTGATTTTTGCAAAAGGGAACAATGCAATAATCTGGCATTTTGGAGAGAAAACTACAGTTTATTATGCGCAGCCGTCACTTCATGGAGCATCAGTATAGGGCAAATCAAGCGGTCACTTCCGGGATCGGCTGCTGTTTGTTTACCTCCAGTTACTGCGCGCCCCCTATCGGATTAAGGGGAAATAATTTCAGCAAAATGAGCCATTTCCAAGACCGTGAATCTTCTGTTTTTCATTTTCTCCCCTGACCTGGTCTCGTGATAACCGGAAAGTCAGATTTAGCGTCCGAAGGGAGTGTCCATGGAGACATGAGCACTGAACTCGAAAACACAATATCCTACTCACGTTTGTGTGAGGATGTTAAAGGCGACACTTTAATCTTCTCTAATCTCCGTGTTCGGGGCCCACGGTGGATGTGAATGGAACATGTCTCGTTCTTTTTCTCTCTTTCGATAATGACAAAAACATTCTTTTCATGACAGAAACACAATCTTTTCAGGTAGGGTTTAATGTGTCGAACGAAACCTAAATTCAACTTGTATTTTTTTAACAATGTGATGGGTTACGTGACTGTAATATTAAATGAATGTTATTTTGGTTGTTACGAGTACAATTGTTGCCGTTTCAAACAGGCCATAACTCTTGTTGCCTCTGTTGAATGTAGCGCGCATCAAGTTCGTGAAATTTGGAATGTTTGTCTATGGGCATTCACATTCTTTTTTGGAATTATTCCGAGGCATTCAGTCGTTCTGCTTTGTCCTTAATGTATGTTAGAACGCATACCCTCGTATCCAGTGTTTCACATTTGCAAGACTCTCTAATTTATAATAGATGATTTTAATGCCTGTGTATTCAAATAATTTTTAAAATCTGTTTTGTATATTTTAGAATTTCTGGACAGTGCAATCTGTGGCTGGGCGTAACGGATTTAAAACCGCTGCTGTAAACGATGAATTTTTCTTATATATACAGCCATTTTCAGTGAAATTCTAAGTTTAAAATGTTACTTTTACGTGACTTTAATTTTGGTCCATTTAGTGACTAAACTGTGTTGCTACAGCTGTGAATGACACCCTAGATTGCCGACCTAGATCCTGTAGTTGCAATGTGTATCACGCACCCAAGCCAAGCTTCCTTCACACTCTGAATCCTGTACTTGTAGCCGCTCTAGCCTTTCCAGGATTGGTTGGGATTAAGAGACAGAGGAGGTTTAAATCCCCTCTAAAGCACTAAACGAATGCAGACGAATGAACGCCGATAAGGTACAAGAAATGGCTGCCGAGCGTAAGAACGAATGATCACAAGGACCTTTCTTAAAATTGCTTCAACCAGAGCTCTTCAACTGCAACTCTATAAAGTAAACGCCCCTCTTGCTTCCACAGAATAACTTCCAGCATTAAATTTGGTTTCCTACGGCCTGGGTGTAGTTAATTTTCAATCTTTAGATGCCAGCATTGATATTAGATGTGTGGGTGTGTATTATTAACGTCATGAAAATTGAAAGGTAGACCCCCATGCAATATTCCGCCGTCATTTTGAATTTTTTTTTTTTTTTAGTCATTTTGAAGTCAAAGTCATTCTTAGACTTTTTTTTTTTTAAATTAAGTAAAATTCTGATAGGCTCAATTTCTTTGAGTTCCAACGAAACCAATCCATTGACACAGGAGAGAGAGAGAGAGAGAGAGAGAGAGAGAGAGAGAGAGCGAGAGAGAGAGAGAGAGAGAGAGAGAGAGAGAGAGCGCGCGAGAGCGAGAGAGAGAGAGAGAGAGAGAGAGAGAGAGCGAGAGAGAGAGAGAGAGAGAGAGAGAGAGAGAGAGAGAGAGAGAGAGAGAGAGAGAGAGAGAGAGAGAGAGAGAATGGAGAGAGAGAGGGTAACTTTCTGACAAAGACATAATGGTTTAATGTTTTTACTTTGATTATTGTAGAAATACACGATGTCTGGAGAAGATAAAAAATATTTTACAATAAATTTGCCACCATATCCACTGCACATCTTCTTTTTGAGATATCACAATTTCACTTTTGGGAAAACGAAACCGGGGGTGGGGGGGGGGGGGGCGCAACTACTGTGATGTCAGGTAGAACAGACAATTTGCCCTCAAACAGATGGCGGCTACAAATTCAAACGACATCACTATCTCATCTACTGCCCCTTCGACTTTCTGAGAACGAATATCACGATCGGTCATTAAGTAAATGCGGAAAACATTGAACATAAAGAGCTGAAAAGAAAGAAAAATGGACTATGATCACATTCAATTACCCACAGCGTCATCCCCGGCGAATTTGCAGCGAATGTCGGGCGCAGTGACATTAAACATGCCATCGTGGGGATTCCCGATAATTTATCTGATGTTCGATGCGCGCTGGGTGTCAGTAATCGTAAGATCCTTATTGCCATCTTGCAGGGTGTTCAAACCAAGTTTTTCCTGAAAGAAAACACACAGCATTTTCATGACTTCGAGCATTTCTTGTCTGTTTGTTTGTTGTTTACGTTGGATCAAGTAATCTACTGACATCAGCCTAAGGGAATTGGCTCTATCGACGGCAGGAAACAAAAACTGTCAGTTTCGGAGGTCTCACGAGAGTCTACGTCTGTTTCTGTAACTTCCGACAGTAAAACATCGCACAGTTTAAACCTCTGGCCATTTTACTGTTCGAACAAACACGCAATATTAGCTGGGTTTTTTTGTTTTTTTTCAGCGGGTGTTTGTGAAAAATAAATATTTGGATAAATGTTTGGACGAAAAATTAGCCGAAATTGCAAAGATTATAAGAGCGTTAGTCAAGTTTTTGTTTTTCCTAGTAAGAATCATAATTCTCACTCATTTCAACCCCGACATCTACAAATTTGTATTAGAATGAGATCAAAGCAATAATTATTTCAATGTACGTAATGTTTTTTTCTTACTTTCATATTCCCTTAATGGGTGGAATATCATGAGTAATTCAAGTTTAGACCAAAATTATGAACGTTAGGGGCCTACTAACCTTGATGCAGTCCCATGACATCAGATTCTATCAGTCGGCGACTCCTTCGTTGAATGGCGTTTAAATTCAGATTTTACAGAGGTATCAGTGGTGTTACGATCATTTTTATCGCTAATATCTGACAATGAATGACCAAAAAAAAAAAAAATGTTTGAAGCACAGAATATGATAAATAAGTAAATAATAATAATAATAGTTCGTCCATCAGGTATGATGATGACCTTAACAACACCAGAGGAATAAAGAACAGAAATTGTTGAGAATTTCAACACATGGACAATAAAGAGAACTAAAGGACACAGAGGACAGAATGGAAAGACTGTTCTTTCATGACTTATGGCTTCTCATGTGACTGATAAGTCCTATTTTTGCCCTGCAGACCCTTCCGCATAAATGACAAGAGTGCTCCGTTGGTTCAGTACCACTGGGCCTTTTCTTGCGCCGTTCTCTTTTTTTTGATAGCCTGCTGGACTCTCTCAGCTTCCCATGCTTTGCTGCCTCTGGTAAGGGCCGCCCTCCAATTTGCACGATCAAGCGAGAGCTTTTCCCACTCACTCACATCAATGGCAAAGGCCTTCAGTGATTGCTTGAGAGTGTCTTTGTAACGTCTCTTTGGGGCCCCAACATTCCTCGTTCCATTGGAGAGCTCAGAGAAGAAGATTTGCTTAGGGAGTCTGGAGTCGGGCATTCTGACAACATGTCCTGCCCAACGTAGCTGAATTTTTTTCAGGTGGCAGAAGATGCTCAATTCCTTGGCACGATTGAGGACCTCAGTGTCTGGAATTTTATCCTGCCATTTGATCCTTAGGATCTTTCTAAGGCAGGCCAGATGAAAGTGATTTAGCTTTCTGGCATGCGATTGGTACACTGTCCAGGTTTCAGCCCCATAGAGTAGGGTGGGAAGGACCACAGCATTGTACACTTTCAGCTTAGTGTCTGTGCGAATGCCGGCGACATCCCATACTCTCTTTCGAAGCCTGCCAAATGCACAGCTGGCTTTGCTGATTCTTGAGAGAATTTCAGTATCAACACGAGCCGCGGAAGACAGTGTACTGCCAAGATAGGTGAAGTTCTCCGACACCTTCAGAAGACTGTCATGGACTTTGATATTTGGGGTCACAGGATACTTGTCGTCTGGAGTAGGCTGATGGAGCACTTCCGTCTTCTTTGTGCTTATTGTGAGGCCAAAGTTGTCACAGGCACTAGAGAACTTATCAACACAGTTTTGCATGCTATCCTCATCGTGTGCCAGAAGTGCACAATCATCAGCAAATAGTAGGTCACAGACTTGAGTACTTTTGGTTTTGGTTTTTGCCTGAAGTCTCCTGAGGTTGAATAGACTGCCATCAGTTCGGTACTTGATGCTTACCCCTTGAGGAGGAGAGCCAAAGGCTTCTTGTAGCATTGCAGAGAACATGATGCTGAACAGAGTTGGGGCTAAGACACAACCCTGTTTTACCCCATTTGTGACAGCAAAGGGCTCTGAAACACTGCCGTTGCTTTTGACTGCAGCTTGCATGCCATCATGAAACTGGCGCACTATTGTGATGAATTCGGGTGGACACCCAAACTTCGCCAAGATTTTCCAGAGGCCTTCACGACACACTGTGTCAAATGCTTTTGTGAGGTCAACAAATGTGATATACAGCGCTTTATTTTGTTCCATGCATTTTTCCTGAATCTGTCTGGCAGCAAAAATCATATCCGCCGTTCCCCTCTCTTTACGAAAGCCACATTGGCTCTCGGGAAGCAAGTCATTTGACGAGAGGTGATCAAGAAGGCGATTCAGAAGCATTCTTGCCAATATTTTGCCAGCAATTAAAAGTAGAGAGATGTCACAAATCCCAGACTGGGAGATGTAATAGTTTATGACAGGACGACAATCACGAACAAACAAGTTTAACACTTAACAAAACAACCCATCAGACTCACACATTTATTAAACATAATTATACATATAATAGCGCAATTACATACATTATATTATTGAAATGACTGCCGTACAACGGCCTTATTCTCACACACACTCCGGTAGTCACTCCTAAAGGCACTTCGGCCTCAGCCTCTCCCCTCAGGGTCTTAATAGTACATTAATGATTCACGGGCACCGCCGTCTCTCAACATCACCTTCCTATTGCCCTACAACTTATCAGTTCACTCGCCCATCATCATGGCAATAATATAGTATCTCATTCACTCTCATATCTACGTCCCTGTCCGTGGCCTGACTGCCACGACTTTATGTGCCTCTACTGTCCTGCACTGACAGCCTCACTTCTGGCCTATGTGCGGCCTCCGGCCCTATGCTGGCCTATCCCCTGTGCTCATCGAGGTGGCTCTGCGGCCCGTCCTCGACACCTACAAGAATAACATTACATTGGTATAATACCCTACCATTTCTATTCACTCCACCTCTCCTTACAATCCATGAAGCGTACACACACTAGTTCACCTTTCACTCACCACACATCTTACGGTAACACACCTCCATCGGAGTACACACTACTCACTCGCGCTACAAATCCATGACTCACTTTCATCTATCGCTCATGGCGCACATTGCTATATCCAATATCAAGGACTTCCACATTCCTCACGTATACTTATTCACATCATGGTAATAGACGAATATAATATAATACATCAATCATAATAATCAATCAACGTTCTACATACCAGTCATTACTGGAAAGACTCTTCCACTAGTCTTCTCGACTGATTCCTTTATGTCCGCCCGATGGGCTCTTATTCACAGGTCCGCTCCGTCGGGCCTTCTAACTTGCAGTGATAGTTATACAGCGCTTTCGCCTCATTCAGACCCCCCCCCCCCCCACTACTCACAACAGCACGCTTAACTTGCTGTCTACTGTGAGCCCTTCTTACTCTACACCCGCTCTGTAGCAATCCCCTTAATTGCACTCACTCCACTCGTGACAAGAGATTCCCCGATGGTTGTCACAGACTTGGCTGTCCCCTTTGTTTTTGTACAGATGGATGATTGAAGCATCTTTGAAGTCCTGTGGCAGCTTCCCTGCTTTCAACATATGATTGAACAACTCGGTCAACCTTTCAATAAGCTTTTCTCCACCGAAGGCATACACCTCAGCAGGAATTGAATCCACGCCTGGTGATTTGTTAAAGGACATCTGATTTGTGGCAGTTCGGGTCTCATTTGCTGTGAATGGCTTGGCAAGAGCTGCATTAATAGGAGTCTGAGGGAGGCGGTCAATGGACTCAGTATTTATATTTGATGGCCGATTTAGCACACCTCCGAAATGTTCTGCCCAACGCTGAATTATGGCATTCAATTCAACAATGCGTGTTGAACCATCTGACGCAAGAAGTGGCGTAGTGCCAGAGCGGGATGGTCCAAACACAGCTCGGAGGCTCTCAAAGAACTTTCTAGTGTTGTTTGTGTCGGCATATTTCTGAGTTTCTCTCACTCGCTCTTCAAGCCAGTCATTTTTCATTTTCCTCAGCTTCTTCTGGAGTACACCCTTACATGCACGCAGTGCATCAGCTTTTGCTGTGGAAGAGGGGTCACTGCAGTGAGCTTGGATGAGACTATTTTTTTCTTTGATGAGCACTTTGATTTCATTATCATTATCATTGAACCAGTCCTGATGCTTGCGGACAGGAAAACCAACTGTGCTGCTGGCGCAAGAGTGTATAGTCGTATTTAGGTCAGTCCAGCTCTGTTCAATGTTCTCAGGGTCAAAAGTCACGCAATCCAATTTTGAGGAGAGTTCTGGTGAGAGCTCGCTCTGTTTCTCAGCCGAGCAGAGTTTTGAAACATTTAGGCGATTAGGTGGCGCTTTCCCTTGAGGGCGTCTATTGCGCCTCAATGTTAGTCTGAGCTTGCAAACAATGAGTCTGTGGTCAGTTCCACACTCGGCACCACACATCGCCTTTGTTACAAGGACATCCTTTCTCTCAGTCTTCCTCACAATGACATAGTCTATGAGATGCCAATGCTTTGAGCGGGGATGCATCCATGACGTTCTGTTTCTCACGGGGAGACTAAAATTTGTGTTGGTAATGAACAGGCCAAATTCAGCGCACAAAGTAAGTAAGCGCAACCCATTGTTATTGCATGAACCAACTCCATGAGGGCCCAAAACATTTGGCCACGCTGAGATTTCGGAGCCAACCCTAGCATTGAAGTCCCCCAAGAGAATCAGCTTATCAGCTGCCGGGACAGAGCATATGACAGATTCTAGATCAGAATAGAACTTGTCTTTGGCTTCATCTGGGTTTGTCATGATGGGCGCATATGCGCTAATGAGGGTGGCTGACTGGCTTTTCCCAACTGGGATCCTGAGTGTCATTAGCCTGTCATTTATTTCAATTGGCATGGACTGCAAGTTTCTGACAAGGTCATTTTTAATTGCAAACCCAACACCATGCTGTCTCGGTTCGACTGCACCCTTGCCTTTCCAGAAGAAGGTGTATCCACCACTGAGCTCTTTGAGTTGGCCACTATCAGGGAGTCTGGTCTCACTGAGTGCCACTATGTCCAGGTTGTACCTGCTGAGCTCAATGGCAATAAGTGCAGTGCGTCTTTCCGGGTTGTTCGAGTTGTCCTGTAGTGTGCGTATATTCCAGGCTCCCAGCCTGAGTAAGCTGAATTTCTTTTTGTTTCGACCGCAAAAAGGGATCCCCACTGGTCGCGGTATACCAGTCAGGGTGATGTGAAGTGGGCTTTCTTTAGGGCACCTTTTCTAGCCCCTTCCTCAGTTGAGGTGAGCAGTGCTATCCTTAAATAAGGCTGCTCAGCTACTGTGGGTGCTGCCTCCCCACGCCTCCACTTCAATCGACGATGAAGCGACCATAGCCCACAGCCACCAACGTGTAGGTCTGTGCTAACAGCTTCCAGTCTATCCAAACCTGCTGCCACCGCACTCGCCCATCGCCGTTGGAATTTTGAGAGGAAAGAAGACGAGACAAAGATGAAAGAAGACGAGGTGAGTGTTAAGACTGGCGCAAAGAATTTGTTTTTAGTGAGAAAGAGCTGCGCAAACATCAGACTCACTCTCTCGCCTGGACACAACTTATCCAAGTGGCAAGACAGGGTCAAGACGAATGGAAATGTATCCAGGTGCAGGAGGATGCCAGAGGGACAGTCATATTGCCTGACCGGCTGCCTGTAGGCTACTCCACAGCCTCGCAGTCCCAACTGACTAGGGTGAAAGACCCAAACCAAAGAACACCAATACTGGTGGATGCTCTGTGTCACGATATCCAGGCCAGAGTGACGGTATATTGCCATCTGCCCTATCAATCAACCACTGGCCTGCTGCCGCCAGCTTCGAAGCTGCGTCCGGGAAGTTTGCTCAATTCTTCGTCTGTGATTTAGGCAAACAAGCCTATGACCACACCGCTACCGGGGGCCAATATGAAGGACTCAAGTACTGGGGGTCACATTGTGCCCTAGCATGTGGCCGTTGGGTTAGATGAAACCTCCTCCGCCCTGGCCGTTTGCACCGACAGGTGCACGCCCACTGATACCATGCTAGCGTACCAGTTCATGAAACAGGTTGTACTGGATTACATGTTACCAGTAGCAGATTTTTCTGACCTGACACTAAAAGTCAAGTTTTTGTTTTTCCTAGTAAGACTCATAATTCTCACTCATTTCAACCCCGACATCTACAAATTTGTATTAGAATGAGATCAAAGCAATAATTATTTCAATGTACGTAATGTTTTTTTCTTACTTTCATATTCCCTTAATGGGTGGAATAATGTAAATAGATAAATAAAATAACCCGTAAATAAATATGACAATAAACAAATTTTTAAAAATCTTTAAAATATGCATGTAAATAAATAAATCAACAAATCGGAAACAAATGTGAAAAAATGCGTAATTAATTAATTATTTAATCAACTGAGTGAGGAGCGGGGCAGAGCGGAGTTAGAAGATTGGTACCTTATGACCACTCACAAAGCTGCAGAGGACACGAAAATCCTCTTACCTAAAGCTCATGAATTACGTCGCTAGCCATTTGGAAAACGACAAATCGGAAAGCTGATTTTTCATAAAATTTCCCATGGCATGTGGAGAACTTAGCGGTAGGTCGTGAGGTGCGTGTGCTCGGGTAAACAGAATTGTTCTGCGCCACTGCTCACCATCAATTGGGCCAGGAAACAGGAGACAATTGGAAGAGGGCGTGAGACAGGTAAAACTCTCCGGACAGAGAAAGATTAGAAATTGCTGTCAGAGGGAATGGCAGAGAGAGAGAGAGAGAGAGAGAGAGAGAGAGAGAGAGAGAGTGAAGAGAGAGAGGAAGTGAAGAGAGAGAGGAAGTGAAGAGAGAGAGTGAAGAGAGAGTGACGAGAGAGAGAGAGAGAGAAGAGAGAGAGGAAATGGAAAGAGAGAATGAAGAGAGAGAGTGAAGAGAGAGAGTGTAGCGAGAGAGAGAGAGAGAGAGAGTGAAAGAGAGGAAGTGAAGAGGGAGAGTGAAGAGAGAGAGTGAAGAGAGAGAGAGTGAAGAGAGAGAGAGTGAAGAGAGAGAGGAAATGAAGAGGGAGAGAGAGAGAGAGCAGAGAAAGAGAAAAAACGGAGAGAAAATAGAGAGAGAAAAACGAAAGAGAGAGAGACAGAGACAGAGACAGAGAACAGAGGGATAGAGGGGAGAGAGTATATGTGTGTATGTGTGTCTGTGTGTGTGTGTGAGAGAGAGAGAGAGATGGTGACAGTACTACAGAAAAGAAGGGGTTTGTTAAACGATGACTCATGAGAGAGCAACTAAATAATGGATGTGGCCAAATGAATGAATAGATGAGTGCGCGAAAAGGTTAATGGGCATGTGAAAGACCTAAGAAGATCAACTCAGTGAATGAATGACTGGATTAATGAACTAACGAAGGATTGAATGAATGAATGGAATGAATGAATGAATGTTGGCGATGGCCTAAACAACAACAACAACAGTAACAACGAACCAGCAACATCCCCATGAACATCACTACTAAATAGTAAATGCATAAACAATAGACAGTGGCTACGTTTACGGCAGATTACGCTTATATCCCAATAGAAAACAAAAAGAAAAATCACTGCAATTATCAGCAAAAACCGCACCTGTAAAAATCGTGTTCACCGGTCCTCAATCTAAAGTCCTATAAATCTTGTGCACCAAAGATCAATAATTATAATGAGGAGTGCTCGGTACATGAACTGTTGGTGAGGCTACGAGAGGTATGCTCTCTTTAAAAAAAAAAAAGGCCGGGCGGGGGGAAGAGGGAGAATCTGAAATACTAACACTTAGCAATAGTAGAAAACAAGATTTGGGGGAAAACCCAGCCAGTTGAATGTAGGTCAGCCATCAAATACAGTGGTGAGTGGAGACGGTGAGGCAAACAACTGGCCATGAGTAAAGCTCAGACTACTCATATCAACTGACTAGTACGAAATGCAATGTTTGTCTCAGTCAAGAGCCAGGATAGAGTCATAGAACTTGGGAATTTTTGGTAAAATTGGTGAAGCTTATTAGCATCTCATGCCATATTCCCCTTACCCCCTAATGTGACAGGAGTTGTATTGAAACAATTATTAGTTTTTTTTGTTGTTGTTGTTGTTGTTTTTAAATTTCTTCTTATTCATTTACATTCTCGGTTAACTTAGAAACGTTCCAATACACCCACATTACCACCACACCCACACCGCAACCATGCCACACCCATTTACTGTAGCTCCTGTCGAAGACAACAAAAAATGAAAACCTTTGTGCTCACACGCACATAAGCACTCACTCACTCTCACACACACACACATAAGGACGGAGGCGTTTACACACGTATCTTCCCTCACACGATTATTCCGGACCTAGTAAAGTTGAGGGTAGCGATCAAATATTTATACAGCTATCAACCTGCTGTCGTATTCGGCGCCAGCCTTCAGCGCTATTGTCCATTAAACAAATTTGATGTTTGAAGAATTGTCCTTTCCATTCCTCTGGCAAAGCTGGGATAAAATACCCTCACACCTAGTGCAGAGTTCTCCAACTACAGCGGTCGGTGGTGCTTCACGTCTCTGAAGACGCAGATATTTGTGGTTTTGAAAACACAGTTTAGCCTGCTAGTGGAGTATCTCGGCTCTTATACAGTAGACTGATGAATGCAATATGTAAATCTAACTCAGCCTCACATAAACCAGGCAGATTTGCATACACAGAGAAAGGTCTCAAGAGAGAAAAGAAACCGGCAGTGGCTTGAATGACTGCAGTTCTATTTGTATATATTTGCCGTTTTTCTTCCACCACTCAGTAAGAAGCAACCAGAGTTTTTTTTTTTTTAAATGAAATTATTTATTTGGTTTTCGGGAGTTTGCATTGGAAATCCCCACAGAGTATAACCTACATTTGTGGAAAGTTGATTTCATCGGTTCTGCCACATGGCATTGGTCAAAGTAGCTGGTTAAATTTCCTAAAGGCAGTGGTAGGGTTAAAGATCTGAGAACCTTGAGAGGTAGGGTAGTGAGAGGGTAGGGCAGTGGGAGTACAGGGTAGTGAGAGGGTAGGGCAGTGGGAGTATAAGGTAGTGAGAGGGTAGGGCAGTGGAAGTATAGGGTAGTGAGAGGGTAGGGCAGTCAGGAGTTAAGGCAGTGAGAGGGTAGGGCAGTCAGGAGTTAAGGCAGTGAGAGGGTAGGGCAGTCAGGAGTTAAGGCAGTGAGAGGGTAGGGCAGTCAGGAGTTAAGGCAGTGAGAGGGTAGGGCAGTCAGAAGTTAAGGCAGTGAGAGGGTAGGGCAGTCAGGGGTTAAGGCAGTGAGAGGGTAGGGCAGTCAGGAGTTATGGCAGTGAGAGGGTAGGGCAGTCAGGAGTTAAGGCAGCGAGAGGGTAAGGTAGTCAGGAGTTAAGGCAGTGAGAGGGTAGGGTAGTTAGGAGTTAAGGCAGTGAGAGGGTAGGGTAGTTAGGAGTTAAGGCAGTGAGAGGGTAGGGTAGTTAGGAGTTATGGCAGTGAGAGGGTAGGGTAGTTAGGAGTTAAGGCAGTGAGAGGGTAGGGTAGTTAGAAGTTAAGGCAGTGAGAGGGTAGGGTAGTTAGGAGTTATGGCAGTGAGAGGGTAGGGCATTAGGGGTTAAGGCAGTGAGAGGGTAGGGTAGTTAGAAGTTATGGCAGTGAGAGGGTAGGGCATTAGGGGTTAAGGCAGTGAGAGGGTAGGATAGTCAGGAGTTATGGCAGTGAGAGGGTAGGGTAGTTAGGAGTTATGGCAGTGAGAGGGTAGGGCAGTTAGGAGTTAAGGCAATGAGAGGGTAGGGCATTAGGGGTTAAGGCAGTGAGAGGGTAGGGCATTAGGGGTTAAGGCAGTGAGAGGGTAGGGTAGTTAGGAGTTCAGGCAGTGAGAGGGTAGGGCAGTTAGGAGTTAAGGCAATGAGAGGGTAGGGCAGTTAGGAGTTAAGGCAGTGAGAGTGTAGGTAATCATGAATTAAGACATTGAGAGGGTAGGGCAGTTAGGAGTTAAGGCAGTGAGAGGGTAGGGTAGTTAGGAGTTAAGGCAGTGAGAGGGTAGGGTAGTTAGGAGTTATGGCAGTGAGAGGGTAGGGTAGTTAGGAGTTAAGGCAGTGAGAGGGTAGGGTAGTTAGGAGTTATGGCAGCGAGAGGGTAGGGTAGTTAGAAGTTAAGGCAGTGAGAGGGTAGGGCAGTTAGGAGTTAAGGCAGTGAGAGGGTAGGGTAGTTAGGAGTTAAGGCAGTGAGAGGGTAGGGTATTTAGGAGTTATGGCAGTGAGAGGGTAGGGTAGTTAGGAGTTAAGGCAGTGAGAGGGTAGGGTAGTTAGAAGTTAAGGCAGTGAGAGGGTAGGGCAGTTAGGAGTTAAGGCAGTGAGAGGGTAGGGCAGTTAGGAGTTAAGGCAGTGAGAGGGTAGGGTAGTTAGGAGTTAAGGCAGTGAGAGGGTAGGGTAGTTAGGAGTTATGGCAGTGAGAGGGTAGGGCATTAGGGGTTAAGGCAGTGAGAGGGTAGGGTAGTTAGGAGTTATGGCAGTGAGAGGGTAGGGTAGTTAGGAGTTATGGCAGTGAGAGGGTAGGGCAGTTAGGAGTTAAGGCAATGAGAGGGTAGGGCATTAGGGGTTAAGGCAGTGAGAGGGTAGGGCATTAGGGGTTAAGGCAGTGAGAGGGTAGGGTAGTTAGGAGTTCAGGCAGTGAGAGGGTAGGGCATTAGGGGTTAAGGCAGTGAGAGGGTAAGGCAGTTAGGAGTTAAGGCAGTGAGAGTGTAGGTAATCATGAATTAAGGCAGTGAGAGGGTAGGGCAGTTAGGAGTTAAGGCAGTGTGAGGGTAGGGCAGTTAGGAGTTAAGGCAGTGAGAGGGTAGGGCAGTTAGGAGTTAAGGCAGTTGGAGTGTTGGTAATCATGAATTAAGGCAGTGAGAGGGCAGGGCAGTTAGGAGTTAAGGCAGTGAGAGGGTAGGGTAGTCAGGAGTTAAGGCAGTGAGAGTGTAGGTAATCATGAATTAAGGCAGTGAGAGGGTAGGGCAGTTAGGAGTTAAGGCAATGAGAGGATAGGGTAATCAGAAGTTAGAGCTCTGAGCACGTAAGGATGTAAGAGCAATGAGTGAGTCCCGCAGTGAGATGGAAACATTCTGGGCTGGATCACCTATGTCTCCCACTGAGCCATTATCGACCACATTTTGCTATCACAGTCCCACTATAATGCCTGTCTAATCCCCATCGGGACGGCATTACCTGTCACTCATAACCGATTAATGTGCACTAGGTCACCTGCAGCTGTTAGCACAAACACTTCCTTTAACTGTGGTGAATAATTTATTGCATACCAAATGCACTTATTTTTTCAGTCAGCGAGCAAAGCCAGTCTATTTCTCCGTCTTTGAACAAACTCGGCCGATAATCATCAAACCTTGAAATTTGCCTTTTGAAAAGTAAATCTTTTGCAATAAAAATACTGACGGAATTTTAAACAATTTTTACCGCTACTCATACAGCTCGGATTTTCCTGAAATTTATGCATGCCTTTCTTTTGGCCTGAAGAAAGGTCTTTTTTTTTTAGAGTCAAGGACTTGAAATTTTGGAGAAGTATTTTTTTAATTTGCTTTGTATAGCTAATTTTGTCCACCAAACCTTTTTTTTTCCCCCACGAACGCATGAGGACATGACGTTATGATTTCACTGTAAAGAAACGAAATGGCCAATGCGCAGATTATTGTCATTTCATGAGAATCTTCGTCTCGAATACTGGCACTGGCGGGGTGGTTAAGGCATTAAACGTGCAAAGGGAGCGCGGTAAGACTTACCTAAAAACAAACAAACAACAAAAACAAGAAAATGAACGTAAAGGATCAGGCAAGACGAAGCCGAGCTATTTTAATCACCCAGAACGGAACCTTATAAATAGATTTATATTGGGCAACGCCGGGTACCTCAATGGGTATAATGATAATGTTTTTCCAACACTTACAGAGGATGAAACAGCTAACTTGAAGAGACTAAAATAATTATATCAATGTGAGAGAGAAGGAAGAGGAAGCCGGTTTATCCCTAACAACACCGGGTGCCTCTTGTAGTATTTAAAACAAAATCGCATGTGTTTCTCCATGTCCATCGTTTAAGAGAAGGGGCAGAAGACAGACAGGTCGACAAAGAGAGAGAGAGAGAGAGAGAGAGAGGGAGGGGAGAGAGAGAGAGAGAGAGAGAGAGAGAGGGGGGGGAGGGAGGGGAGAGAGAGAGAGAGAGAGAGAGAGGGGGGGGAGGGAGGGGAGAGAGAGAGAGAGAGAGAGAGAAAGAGAGAGAGAGAGAGAGGGAGGGAGAGAGAGAGAGAGAGAGAGAGAGAGAGAGAGGGGGGGGGGGGGGAGAGAAGTCGACCTTTACTTTTTTAGGTGGTGGGAAGAAAGGTGATAAATTTATTATGTATTAAAGTCTCTAACTAGCATAATGCAGCCATATTTTCATTGGACATCTTTCCATTGCGTTGGTGATTATTCCATTAAAAGTTTCAATGTCTGGTCGGTCTTGAAATGGAACTCCAAAGGGTAAGGGGCCTTTTCACGATAGGCCGAGGACCCTCTTATCTTCGTCCCTGTCCAAGACTTCTTGACCAATCTCGCGGCTTTCTCATCTTCGCCATTGCCGACTCTTTCCTGCCCACCGACTCCCCCCCCCCCCCCCCCGCTATTTTTGTCACTGACTTTAACTGTGCTCATGAATAGAAGAGTGGTCAAATTCCACTTTAATTGTTTCGGAGATAATTGAGTTCGATTTTGTTTTTCCCTTTGATTTAAAAGTAGGGCAAGAAAGACACGAAATAATTAGTTGATTTCGTCTCGGGATAGTTACGTCCTTTATTGTGTGGTCAGAATTGAAGGTTCTGTACCCTCTCATAAGGTGGTCCCATTTCCGACAAAACTGGAATTACACCATTTATGACGCACAGTTCTGTTATGTTGTGGATTCTCTCCTTATATGTCTGTGACGTGCGTACCCTTTCTAGTATCACGTACTCGTTAGGGAAAGGTCTCCTCGTTTTGGGTATCTGAACATGTCCCTAAGACATAGCTGACTCGGTTTAGCGACACTACTTTATTTGTCCATCCGAGATATTGTTGACAGTGACATTTTGATTACAAGCTTTTCGGTATTATGTTTGGTTCTGCCGAAATGGATCCAGCACTAAATTTACAAGGATACGCTTCTGAATGTTTCAGTGATGTATAAATTAAGGAGTAGATGTGGCAAGAAGCTTCTAGTCTATTTCCAGAAAAGATACTGGTACGAGAATGTAAATTCACACCGTTTCTGTCTGGCTTCACCAATCCATTGGCAATCTTAGAGATATTTGAATATGGAGGAGTTAGATACAAAAAAAAATAAAAAAAAATCATGTCAAAATAAAGCGAATCCCAGCCATTATATCAGTGATAGGAAGTTTGTAAATCTGGGCATATTGATCGTCTTGTGGCATTGAGAAGACGGATTGTCACTGCAGTACGGAAAATTCTGACGGTAATATTGTATTTTTAATGACAAAATTTAGTCAGTCACACAAAGCACAGTCTGACCATCCATGCACCCATATATCTACCCACCACCCACCTGCACGTTCATTTCCAGCTGACCACCCATGCACGTACCCATGAATTATTGAGAATCAGTAATCAGTAATCAGTGGTGGTGATCTATCCATTCGGCCCTCGCGTAAAACTGCCCTTGGTATCAAAACCATTGATCCACGCTGTGCGTCATGCGGGTTCCTGTGATCATTTGCAGGTAATTTGGTAGTCAGGTCTATCTATCTATCCATCTATCTATCTATCTATCTATCTATCTATCTATCTATCTATCTATCTATCTATCTATCTATCTATCTATCTATCTATCTATCTATCTATCTATCTATCTATCTATCTATCTAACAGTCTGTCTGCGTGCCTGTCTGTCTGTCTGTCTTTCTTTCTTTCTGTCTGTCTATCTGTCTGTCTGTTTGTCTGTCTGTCTGTCTGTCTGTCTGTCTGTCTATCTATCTATCTATCTATCTATCTATCTATCTATCTGCCTGCCTGCCTGCCTGCCTGCCTGTCTGTCTGTCTGTCTTTCTTTCTATCTATCTATCTATCTATCTATCTATCTATCTATCTATCTATTTATCTATCTATCTATCTATCTGTGTGTCTGTGTGCCTGTCTGTCTGTCTATCTGTCTATCTATCCGTCGTTGGTCTGTCTGTCTGTCTATCTATCTATCTATCTATCTATCTATCTATCTATCTATCTATCTATCTATCTATCTATCTATCTATCTATCTATCTATCTATCTATCTATCTATCTATCTATCTGTCTGTGTGTCTGTGTGTCTGTCTGTCTGTCTGTCTGTCTGTCTATCTATCCGTCCGTCTGTCTGTCTGTCTGGCTGTCTGTCTGAATACCTATGTATCCGCGGCATGCAATTATTCTAGTATTAATTAGGAAATAGGCCTGCAATAATTTCTTGTGACAGTAGTTATAGAGTCTAATTTCTTTGCCTTTTTGCATTTTTTTTTTCCGATTACTAAATGGTCCGCTGAATTGGGGAATACACAGATATGACTTGTAAAGTTGAGTTTCCATCACTGATGTGTAAACTGAGGCGCAGAAGGAAATCTCCTGTCATACTTTTTAATTCTATTCGAGGAAAATGCGTCTTTTGTTTCCGGGCTCAAAATGTCAGAATACTCTCTTTAATTTGTTTGAGACAAATGCCTTTCAGAATCAATGGAAGTTTTTAAAACATTATCAACTTCAAAACCTATTTAATATGCCCACGTACACCTTTCTATCTTTCTATGCTTAATATGATATTTTGTAGAATTTAAGTCTCAGCGGTTAGAAAGTCTTTCATGATATTGGAGGCTTTATTTGCCGGTTTTTTGTTTTTTTTTTGGGGGGGGGGGGCGGGGTGAGGGGAGGGGAAGGGAATGGGATGATTTTTTATTTTTTTTAAAATTTTGCCCGGGCAGGGGCCTGTTCGGCCTGCTCTTTACGATTTCCAACTGCCAAGGTATCTTTAACGTGCGCAACGTGCACACGGGCCCTCCGAATTTTTTCGTCCTTATCCGAGGAGACTAGGTACTCGATCCTACTTATAAACAAATGATGGTGATGTTTCAAGGCATCTACACATTAATGATATTATTCGCTCTTATCTGCCACCCTGGCACATCTTCAGACCAGTTCAAATTGAATGGTGTACTGTAAGAATAGAGTTTTCAGCCGGGTGGGTGGATGGGTGGGGACACCCAGATGGAGTTACCTTGACTATTTTCGGTGGCTCACGAGCCTTTGTCGGGGAACCGCGAGCCTGTAAGATAATAATACCATGAATGACTAGGCTACTTAATGATCCTTTGTATATCATGTGTTTCTCTCGTCTGTCACCCTATTTGTCTATGCATATCTGTGCTTCTCTGTCTCCCCGAGAGTGTGTGTGTGTGTGTGCACAGACAAACAGACAGTCAGGGAGTGCAAATTAGCCAGGTGGGGGTTATTATTATTATTATTATTATTATTATTATTATTATTATTATCATTATTATTATTATTATTATTACTATTATTATTATTATTATTCTCAGTTTATGTTTTGGTGGAAAAGAAAAGAACAGTCTTTCCATTCTGTCCTCTGTGTCCTTTAGTTCTCTTTATTGTCCATGTGTTGAAATTCTCAACAATTTCTGTTCTTTATTCCTCTGGTGTTGTTAAGGTCATCATCATACCTGATGGACGAACTATTATTATTATTATGTTTTGGTGGGAAGTTGATCAGAGCCTTGAAAGGAATAGCTAAGAAAAAAATAAATGAAAGTGCCGGTGGCACAAGGCAAATAATTATGTAATAGTCATTTGAACATCGTTTTTTTTTTCATCTCCTCTCTTTCTCTCTCCTTTCCCTCTCCCTCTCCCTCCTCTTTCTCTCTCTCTCTCCTAATTTTCATCCTCTTCATACATAGCCTGACACCCTCCTCCACCCCCTCAAAACAAAAGCACCTTTTTTTTTTATCCTTTAGCATTAATTTGTTTGCAGAAAGAGCCCCAAATGCACTTAGATCGTATCATTTTTGCCCATGCTTTCGTCTCTCAAACACAAAATTGAATTTAAACGTTCGTACGTGAGTTTTCGGCTTTAACAGCGGTCTCTGCAAATCCACTTATGTTTCTCTCTGGTGTGTTCCATTAAACACCAGATACCGTGTAAGAAACTTTCATTAAGAGCATAGGAAACATTTTCTTTACAGCTGAGAATGTCCAGAACCAGGTACAGCTGAATATGTTGCAGGCATTGTTAAAATGCGTAATGGACAGTTTTCTGTTTGGAGCTTCACAATTTTTTATTGGCTGACGTACCTAATTACAACCTATTTCAGTTCAACAGTAGCTGAAAGTTATTTCGCAAATTGTAATGTTCTGTCGACTGTCTCGTGTGGAAACCAAAAAATCTTCCAACTTGTGTGTCTGTTCTTCTGTTTTTTCTTTCGATGAAAATATGTAATTTAAAGAAAAGCTAGATGCCTGAGACAATATTATTCTAGCATCGTTCACTGAAACACAGCATGCGGTGTCTACAATCTACAAAGAGCCTTTTGGAACCTAACAGAGCCAACAGGATTGTGTATTAACTCAGAAATGCAATACATTTTTCGAGTTCATCGAATGTTAAATCTAAGTTTGGCTCTTTTTTTTTTTCTTTTTTCTACTTTCAGCTACATTCACAGTCCTTTTACAGCGGCTTGAAGCATCAGATTTGCTGACCAAAGTGCCACCTTACATCGTTGCCCAGATTCAGCAATTACGTGGTCAGGCGCATGACATAAGTGAAAGTGCTATCCCTTACGTGATTGCCAGTGAACCAAGCTATTATGCCAGTAAGTTTTGCTGAGCTTCCTGAATATAAAATACGTCATATGAACATTATTTCTGTACATGAACGAGGTGGGACGTCATTTTATTTCAATCTCCAGGCTTACTTTGCGCGTCTGTAATGAACAAAATTTTTAAGACACAAAAACCACAGAAGGGCTTGGCTCGAAGTTGAAAAGGTGCGGCGGAATAGTTGAATTTCACATCGCCCCAAGGAAAACCATACGACAACGAACATAAGACTTCATGAACATAAAATTACTTTATATATCCAGAAACTAGAGAGTTTTCCCTGGACGTCGGCGTAGAGTAATTTTGTGCGAAACTAAAATTTGTCGCTCTTTGACCCCGGTGCCAAGTATGTCTCGGTCCTAACTAACGTTTTTGAGCAGTCGTAGGATTCGGGAACACCACGACGGCCTCGCCCGTAAGTATCTAGTGTCTATATTTTGCAATAGTTTATGCTTAAATGTTATTTTTATGATCCTTGAACCTCTTATCCACGATGTGAGTAGTGTATACGATTTTAAAAACATTGATTGTTTTAGTTATTCAATTGTAAACACACCAGGGGTTGAAAGTGGGCTCATAGATGTGTTTCAAAGATGGCGGCTGTTGTCCCCATCCCTTCGATTACAACTCTTTTATTCATTTCATGGAGTGTTTACAGCAAGAAAAACCAGAACAATTTGAAATTTCAACTTAGGCTATTGAGCACCTTTGAAAAATCAAGTGCTAACGTGTGAAAACTGAATAGTTTTGGTGCTAAGTGACTTGTATTCGTCGAAGCGGCGAGCACACAACTTGAAGTAGTAGATCGAGATCTAGATAGACTAGATCTATGTCGCACATCAGCTGATCAAGCAAAGTATGCCCCACTAGAAAGTGTGTGAGACGGTAGACATGAATGAAAGTTCATTTCACGAAGATTGTATGCTTTTACCATGCTCAGAGGCATGTTGTGATGATTTTACCTTTAATGTTTTCCCTATTCTTTACTCTAAATTTGTTAAACACACACGACGAGAATTAATTCAGGCCCAAGCAAGCATGATTATTTTGTTATGCACATGAAAACAAACTACATGTAGTATAGTATGCTATTGCCATTTTGACATTACATCTCACTTCCCTAACTTCCTAAGATTGCATTTATTGATTTAGATTTTTTTTTTTTTAAACACAACTGATTGCAGTTTGAATTTTTCTGCTTCTTGTGAATCAAATTCCTCAATACACTGGTGGGGGGTGTCTTGTGTAAGTTGTAACAGAATTTATACTTAACATGTGGTTTAGAAGTAATGAATAATGATTTTCATATATAGATCTAGCCTAATACTAATATCTGTGAATGCATCCCGTGCATTTTCTCTCCATTGATTAAAATGTGAAATCTTGATTTATATAAAATATACACAAAATAATAATATCTGGTTCATAAGGTCTATCATTTTTCATGTCATGTCAGGAACAGATCTATAGCAACACTTTTCTGTTAAAATGCTCTATATGGACTGACCCTACACTTACAATAATTTTAAAGCCAGTTGAAACTTACATTTAAACTGGTCATCCAAGTATCCAGGGTTACATTATTTGTTTTAATGAATTTTGAAATTTTCTACATATTTGCAGACTCATCATCAACAAGAGCAGCAGTAGCATACCCTTCTCAACAGTTCAAATGTGTGCCAATCTGTGATACAATCATTATAAAGGTAGCTGCGGCTAGTAACCAATATTTTATAGCCTGGAAATTTGAAGACATCCTGTCTTTTGAGGAAAGGGGCAATTCTTCCTAAATTTTATCAAGAATAAGTCAGTCATATATCAGAACAACATGTTTGTCCACCTATTCCATATTCTAAATTTGAATGACTTTCAAAGGACTTAGATAGAAGATAAACTATGTTATGCAAGAGTTTAGTTCATGATAGGTGTCCATTTTTTTCCTTCGAGTCCGTCAATTATTTAGAAAGCATGAAGTCTTAAAATATTATAATTATCATCTTCATGCATAGTTCTTTCTTAACTTACAAGTTACCTCCCATATGAAGTATCCTTATTGAGCTTAGAATGATTTTGCTGTTTACTGTTAGGGAGGATGTTGATTGCTTTTGAAAACTAATCATTGTTATCAGCCTGACTTTGTACAGTGTATTTTCTTTTTATTTTCTTTTTAGAGAGATGAACTATTCAGGAACTTTAGTGCCAAGGCTCTGCCAGTCAAGATCCAATTTATGCAACTTAAAAATTCAGAACACAAGATATGACTAGGTTGCAGTGGTAAGTGAATTTACAGTTTCAGTTTTGCTCATTACATTTACATTTGAACTTTTCTTTCTTTCTGCTCTTTTTTTCTTAAGTAACCAAATACTATTGGACAGATTTGCAAATCAATTAACAATCAAATATTGTAAATCTGAATGACTTTAAAAGAACTTAGCAATTGTGTTAAATATTTCTTATCCAGCTCTACACTGGAAGCTCAATGAAAAACAAATCTGAGTCAGCGCATTCATTAAATTTGACTTCTTACTGGATTTGTAGTGAGACACTTCCACTGTTTGACAAATTATTGAGAAGTGTAGTTGTAGAAACTGACTCTTAAAATTCCTGGTTGGAAGATACCAGTAAACTTTTATTATAGTGACTCGAGGCTTCTTTCTGCTGCATATGTTTACCATTGAGTATATTATATTATAGGAAATGAAATTTATTCATAACTAAGACTTATGCATGACAATGTTATAATTACAAAACTAACACTTACATATACAGTGTTCTTAGCTCAAGCCATCTTATTCATCACCATCATGCTATAAATTATTTAGAGCTGTCCACATTACATTATTTAGCACACCGTCAACATGACTCTTTCTTCTGTATCTTTTACAGAGCTCTACAGTCAACATCCTGAGGAGTACTACAACTGATCGACCAAATATTGGTACATGTACCACTTCAACAAGGCAGCTTAGGCTTCTCTGTTGATTTATGTTCAAAGTTAGACCCATTGGACTGAATTATTATCAACGCCTGCTGAGATTTCTTGTGAAGTGAAGCTGAGATGGATGAAAACATTCATCATCTTATCATGGCCTTAAATATTAATTATTAATTACCCGACCTTAAATTATCATTTTTATTCTCTTTTCTCGGCTTCTGCTTGATTTAGGATTGTCAACTCTTTCTTATCTAGCAGCAGAGACTATTTTAGCAAGTTATAACTTTTATCCAGTAAAGTAAGGTACTGAAAAGTCAAATGGCCATACAAGTCTTTACCTTAGCTGATGAAGTAGTGAAATATCATGTAGATTTGGTGGAACTAGGAAATATACCCATGTAATACAGACACACTGTGTCCATGTAGATAATATTGATAACAAGATCAAACGGTTCTTATGGGATAATCACATGAAAATGCCAAGTGAGGAATATTTATTTTACATGTCCATAACACTAACAGTATGATTTATTTGGCGGATCATAAAGCCTTTCACTTTCTCAGCTTGTACTTTCTGTCACCATTTCACTATTCTCACAGACTGTTAGTGTTTTGCAGAGTCTTACAGTTACACAGTGCTCTTTTATTTGTCATAGTCACTTACGTACATAAACAAATAAAATTATTGGTATAGATTTTCAATGAAATGATATAATGCAACAAACTTGAGGGAATACCAGTGTCCAGCAGGTTTTGTGTGTATTCAGGTTGTCATAAGAGTGGATGGTCATTCTTCTATGGCAATTTTGTCTTCTGAGCTTAACTGGTGGACATGTTGATATTTTCTTAAAGGAATTTATGGTATAATTCATGCATAATGTTCCATATTGTGGTGTTGTTTTGTCTGTTTTAAATATTTTGAAATCATTAAATGAATTCTCACCGTGGGCCTTCTCTCTTCATTTCGTTTATTTTAAATTGTCTGTATGTCATTATTTTGTTTTAAAACTTCTACTGCTCTCTTAATTCTGACTTTAACTGCCATTCCAGTAAATGTAGCCCAGGTAGTTTATACAGTAAATCTAGACACTTGACTTCCATGGAGATTGGAAGCAGATCTCATAAACTGGATATTTTGTGACAGATACATGATGGACAAGAGGTCAGAACAACTGAAGTAATCATGACTAATAATACTAATATGACAATGGACATAAACTGTCTATCAAGTGGTCATCTTTATAAAAATTAAAATCTTAATTTTCATCAAGTTCTCGGTAACTTGTTTCTGACACTTTAGTGTGCGTATGAACTATTTTATCTAAGATGGATGAATGATATTCCAGTACATTTTCACTATCTGGTCTCTACACTAATATTTTAAGCTGGCCATTGCACATTTTTGTCAAGATCACAGACTCCTACTTTGAAAGAATTGAGAAAAAGTTTATGGGTGTAAAACAAAAGTTGTTCGATGCAAAATCCTAAAACAAATAGCCAACTAGAAATGTGGATACTTGTTTCAGTAAAGAGGATGATAATAATTTGATTTTTTTCTAAAGCCGGAATTTGCAAAAATTGGAAGTTTTGGGGACAACTGATGCCCACCCAAATATGATAATATGTTTGAAATTAAAAAGCACTGGGCGGAGACAAGAAAAGGTTGGTGAGTTTAGAAATGCTCTAACATTTAACAAGGAATGAGACAGCTATTACACAGTATGATTTATGAATCACACTTTTTTTCTATAATTCCTACGTCATAAATGGCCTTGAGGAATGTAATCTCTGTTTGGTCGATGTTTGTGGACAAAGATAAACTTTAAGAAAGGCTGAACATTCGTGATAACACGGTCATGTCAGGCTGAAGTAACAACGGGTGAGCCACAGTGTTGAGTCTGTTTCCCTTTGGTAGCATCGGTACTAAGAGATCACAATATCAAGTCAGTTTTATATCTCTGCCACAAATTCTTTCTACTCGATGAAGTATAGCAGACGCCAAATTTCACACACTTCAGATAAATTGGCATCTTCGGTGAACTCCCTTACTTTCGTAATATAGTGGTAACGCCCCTTAGGACAGATTTCGCACCTTCACGTTGACGTTACGGGAAAACTCTTTTTTCACATCAGTCCGTGACCGTAGGTGTCGCGCATGCGCAGTAGGTACTAAGAGATCACAATATCAAGTCAGTTTTATATCTCTGCCACAAATTCTTTCTACTCGATGAAGTATAGCAGACGCCAAATTTCACACACTTCAGATAAATTGGCATCTTCGGTGAACTCCCTTACTTTCGTAATATAGTGGTAACGCCCCTTAGGACAGATTTCGCACCTTCACGTTGACGTTACGGGAAAACTCTTTTTTCACATCAGTCCGTGACCGTAGGTGTCGCGCATGCGCAGTACCCCCTCTGACCCTCTCGGGCCTTACGTTTACGGCTACCGTAAAAAAAAATAAAAAAATAAAAAAAAAAGTGAGGTGTAAATGCCAAGGGCAGCGAACCTCCTAAAATAAAGACCTCAAATCAAACGGCTACCGACGCACAGGGAAAACTCTCTACTGAAGTTAAAATAATGAAAAAAAAGAAAAAAAAAAGTTGTACATCGCAAAGTCCCACGTTAGAAACAGAACTAAGAAAACTATACATGAAATTCTACAAGTTGAAGATAAAGACACTACATCAGCCGTCCGTTACCAAGGACTTTCATCGAGCTACTGAAAAACAAAAAACATCAACAACAAAAATGAAACAATTTTTAAAGAAAAAGTTTCTAAAATGAATAACTGAATGTGAATGGGTTACTCGTGGTTGTGGCTGTTTGTTCTGCTTGATTTATATGCACATTGACCAAAGCTTCGTGCGATTACAAGGGTGGTTTTCGTTTGTCTTTGTTTGTTTGATTATTTATTTTTTAGATCACATCTCGTGTCAATAGAATTAGATCGATAGTATTATAAAGACGAAAGAAAAACACAAAACAACAACCAACAAATAATAAATTAGGTATATATATGTTTTGAGTGATGTTTTTCTGCAATTTCTCTCCAGAACTTGGTCCGATTCTCTCTGAGGGATTGTTTGAGCTGGATTATGACAGCAGAGACCTGAGCCCTTCAGTCACCAGCTGGCCACATACACCAGAAGAACAGATGTATGAGGAGAGCTCAGATGACTGTATAGCTGAACTGGCCGGTACCAAGTGGGTTCAAGTTTGTTTCTTGCCCCCTTTCCCAGGGACAAAATACACACTGTATTTTGCGATGCTACATAATAGACCTACAACTTTTGAAATAATGCCCCACCCTCCCCTGGTATTTCGCAAAGCCTCGCGTTAGAAACAAACCAAAGAAAACTTTTTACGATACTTTTTCATAATTCAGAGAATGAAACATAAATAAATAAGTTACCCTAGGATTCGGTCTCCAGGAGCAACCACCAGTCTAAAAAAATGGATATATTGAAACAATATTTCGAAGGGTTTTGTTAAAATGAATAAATTGATTTTTTGTTGTTGTTGTTTTCTGTCTAAAATGGGCTTCGCAAAATACAATTTTCCCCCCAGCACTGCTTCGCAAGCACTGCTGCGCCCCCACAGTAGCTTATGTTTTAAATTTCTTGCGTCTGTACAAATTTTGTTCAGTACAATAGAGCTATGCAAGCTGTGAGAATGAACAGAAATAACGAGTCCTGGACCATTCACAAGTTCTCAAGTGCTACTAATTTTGGTCACCGAGAAGCCAAACAAACAAAACGTCTTCAATAGACGCACAGCGTCAACAATAACAAGAGGTCGAAAATGGGTTTTTTTTTCTTTTTTTTTTTTTTTCTAAAATTTGAATGTCAGCTCCATGACAAAATGCCAAACGTGACGTTGGCAGGTCGAGCATCGCTTGCTAACCGCCTTAAGCAATCAACGTTCATTGTTTGAACTCATAAATATCATACGAGGTGTGATGATTGACAAAAAGGAGGTGAGTGCTGATTGCAATCGGAGATACTCAAACCCGCAGTGTTGAGGCCCGTCACGGCTGTCAGGCTAGAGATGTGAATAGTTCCGACACTCAGTGCCCTTCTTTCAAAATTGGAGTGGTTTCCTGCGGTGTTTCGTAACCATTTCAAACCTGTTCCTCTCTACATTCATGTCTCATGGTTTTTATAAACCCCCCCCCCCCCCGAAATGCAATTCAGCCAGTTTTCAAAAGCCATTTCAATCGAATTCTTTGAATTCTGACAGAAGCATTGACTGGAAAATGTCCCTGTACTTTCACAATACCTGTAGTGTTCATCATTTAACAGCCTGCATATTCTCCAAGCCATGGAGTTAGTCCTCTGAATATGGCCAGACGAGCACGTGGAACTTGCGGTCGTGTTGCAATCGTGTGCAAGTTTCGTGTTCCCGTTGAGGCCATGCACACTGTGCTACTGTGCTGTGTTGAGGTCGCGTCACATTTTCTTAAAATCTGCATGGTGACGCACACACATGCTACACACGGAGACATTGCAGAGTCGGTGGGTACCCGAAACTAAGACACGACTGCAACACGATGCGCCCCCCCCCCCGCCCGCCTCTGTAATGAGCCCACGACTCGCACCCGTGCGCATCATTTGCTTAGATTTTTAAAAAATGCGACTCGACAGCAACAGAACAAAGTCACATGTGCACGTCTATGTTACTAGTAAAGAGAAGATATTTATCTTTTTAATTTGATTTTGTTTTATTACCTTTTTTTGTCGGGGACAAGATGGCGACCTAGCGACTCTCATATTTATGTGTTCTGTTCTGTTTCGTCAATTTGGAAGGAGCTACTGTCGTAACTGCTTCCGTAAGTGTAACAGAGGCTGTCCAGAGTATGTTGGTCTTGTCATAATGTCGAAGTATTTAAGGAAGGAAGCCATCGAAAGACACTTTTTGTAGATAATTTGGCATTGTTTCTTTTATTTTCATTCCAAAGGAATTTTGTTTGTTTGTAGTTTTTGGCTTTGCGAAATATCATTCTTTCCCTTTGGTCACATCTTAACCGACATCTGATGCAATTCCAGATTGGAAAGTTGTTTTTCAATTTCTTATGACAGGACTGGCAAGACTTGTGCCATTACGAATGGATGCTGGGAAAAAATGACAGCGATTGGCTACAATAGGTACTCCCTGTCACATGAGATTTTCTACTTGGAGCTGGCAGAAAGAGTAAGTCATGACCGCCGTTCATTTCATTCTGATCAGAAATCCCTCACTGGTTGTCCGTTAACCCTCGCATTCCCTGACCTAGATTGTTGTATGCAAAACTTCTGAAACTGGCAAAACTGACTTTAAAAGCGTCCTTATTTATTAGCCGGAAATGTAAATATTCATTAGGCTACGAAAAATTCTGCTCTGGTTTATTTCACTTATGTCACCAAAAATTGTGATACTGACTGCCCGGCATCCACCCCACCCCCACCCCCGTGCCCCTCGCTGCACATGCGCTTTTGCAAAGATTTCTTTGGTTACGGCTGTGCACTCGCCTAAGTAGTTACATAGATATAACTGGACGAGCCATTCTTTAAATATATACAAATTCACCTTTTTTATCACATAAACACATGAATATTCAAGCTTTTAGGCCATCCTTTAAAAATATAAAAATTCACCAAAAATTACACACAAACATCCAAAAAAACCAGCTTTTTTGAACAAATGAAAATGTTTCCCCAGAGTTTTAGAATCCCTTCTGCAGAAATTACCACAGTATGCTGCAACATGAAAAAATCAAAAACCAGCCGCACGTATGCCTGCATTCAAAGAAACACCTGCAGACATAACCGTGTGCAGCCGTGCATAAATCAATTGAGCTATTCAAAGTTTTCTATTCAAATGGAATGGCATTCACTATTCAGCTTTAAAACACCCGGCGTAGGGTAGGGTAATTCTTTCGGTTTGAAATTTTAGCCTAGGTGTGACTTCCTTGCTCGCAACACAGGTATGGTCTTAAATATAGGAGATGTGGTCGTTTGCGAGCCGACTAGATAATATGCTATAGATTCTTAATACTTTGCTATAGATAAATACAGACAGCCAGAGGAATAGCATAGCTAACAGCCCATTGTATCCAACCTGCAAACAATAGGAATCTCGATAAATGGCTTTTAATAATCCTGAACCTATGGAAAAAGGATTATTAATGTCCATAAGCGTTTTATGCCAAACGCTCTGATGAGTCCTATGGCAGGACGAAATGGTCATGTGTTGGTATAAAGACTGTGTTATTCTTATTGGATTTATGGATTTATTCTGTACAAAGGTAAGATAAAAATTGTTATTTATTAAAGTCATAGTTCTGTTTTTAAAACATAACAACCCACCCTTCATTCAATAGAACGGAATTTCCAGCTAAATTAGCTATCTAGGTCAAACAGCTATAATTGTGTCACACCAAAATATCTAGGGCAAACCAAAATATATAGGACACACCTCTTGTGCGTTGCGGAACTTTTTCGAAAACATTTTGCGTTGGTTTCAGAAAAGTTTGACACGATTATATTTGGTTGACCCCATTAGTGTATGCAAATGAGGCGCAGCGAGGCGACGAAAGCCCTCTCTCACCGCATTTTATTGATCAGAAGAGCTCCAACTCCGTTGATTTTAAAAAAAGCTCCAACTCTGTTGATAAGTAAAGCTTTGACTCCCTCGATCGCGGGCATGCTCTCTCCCACACGCAGTTTATTCATCACATTCTAGCTCTCTCTCCGTCACGTTTAACCAAGTAAAACATCTTTGAAAAAAGCAATTCCTCAAGCCATCGTGACCTAAAAGTTTGATCGTGACGGGTTTTAGAAGGGGAGATAACCAAGTTAAAAAGATATCCACTGTAGATAAAAGTATTACTCCTGTTGTTCCCATTCCAATGGCTACAGTTTTTAAAGTTATATCAGTTCCGTCAATTATATTTAAAGCTTTTGAATATTTCTTAACTGTTATTCTTTTGTTTTCTTTAGTTCTTTCAAAAGACTTTTGAATGTCAAGAATTTTTTTCATTCTATAATTCGAAGCTTCCATTTTAGAATAAAGGTTTTGATCTTTTGGTTATAAAATCATATTTAAAAACGGAATACCTTTCACCAAATCGCTCAAAAAACCTTCACCATTATAAACGTGTCCTTCTCGTTTTAAATACAGTCCATCTCCTTGAAATTAACTACCGTTGCCTTTTACACTTCCTAAATATAAACCTTTTCCATCAGTTTCAATTTGACAGAGACATCCACCTTTTTTTAAATATAAACCGTCTCCAACTCCATAGGAGTTTGTAGGTTGATAAATTAAAATCTAAGAGGTCAATGAAATTGCAGCTTTGCTGATTAATGAAGTTGCAGCTTTGTTGATCAACAGAGGTGTAAATTGGATATAGAGAATATTTATCTTCTGGTTTTTCTAATGCAAAAACATTTATAGAAATATTATTTTGTTTTTCAAATTTAGGAATATCTTCTTTTTTAACAGGATATTCAATTCCATTCATATTTAAAGAATTTTCATATTGTTTATATTTTGAAACTCTCTCTTTATCATTATCAGCAGGATACAATTTAGCTAATATAGACCAAAGAAAACATTTATTATCATTTTTTATGTCGTGCTGAAGATACTGGGTTCGATCCCTGGTCGGTGCAGGCATGTTGGAATTTCCTTTCGGGGAAAAAAACATACAGTCCCTGATCCTATTGTAGGTAGGATCGAGAATCTAATCTTCTCAGATAATGACGAAAACCTCGAAGGACCTGTGTGCACGTTGCACACGTTAAAGATACCTTGGCAGTTAAAAGTCGAGAAGAGCAGATCGAGCAAGGCCGCTGCCCGGGCAAATTCTAAAAAAATAATTTACCGTTCCCACAAGACAGACAGAAACAACGACAAGAAATATAAGATGAAGAAAGTATAAGAAAACAAACAAACATCTAACATTAGATCTATTTTTTGTTTGAAAAGCTATTATGATCCATCTAGGTTTTTCGGGAGAAGCTTTTACAGATAATCTCCATGAAAATTGAGTTGCTACAGGAACTGTTATTGAATCATATTGTCTTCTTCTATAACCAACATTTAATTTTGCTTTTGATTCAATAATTTTATATAATTCAAACTTTTGTTGATCTGCTGGTAAAACATGTGGAACATACCATGAGATTTTATCAAGAGTAACTTTTCCTTCGGCAGCTTTATCATCACTATAAATTGCAATATTTGAATCTGGTCTTTTGTACAGAGTAAGTTGTTGAGTAAATCCATAAAGAATCTTATCATAATCCTCTGCGAAACCAAAAATATGTTTCAGAGGAATTAGAAAGGAAAATGTTCCTTTAGGATCAGGATATTTTAGCAATATCTTTTGTCTCGTATCAAAACCTTCATTATTCTCAATTTTTCTGTTAGTATCTTTTATCCACAATAAATTAAGTCCTTGTGATTTTGAAAAGTCATGAGGATACTTGAGTAATCCTAACATTGTTGTTCCTCGTCCTGGATGGTTTAAATTTTCAATTTCTTGTCCCGATAACTGATATTTTATAAAATTAAACAAATACATTATGCCATTATTACAAAAAGTTATTTTATCATCAACAGTATATAATGCTCCATCTGTTTTTGTAAGTCTACCTTCAACTGTTATATAGCTTTCACTTGGATGAGTAAAAATATCCTGCAATTCAATAGTTATTCTAATTTCTCCTCCGCTGTTTAAATTTGTACCGGTAATTGGATTGTATTCATGGTATTCATATTTTTCAATACTTTCATCTACCTTAAATTTTTCTGTAATTTCCAAAATGTCTTCCATTTTAATAATACCTAATTTGAGCATCTGTAACGGGTGCTACTATACATCTTATTCTACTAATGTGATAATATTCACGAATAAAAAAAATATCAAATAAGGCGTTTATAAAACCACTAAAAAAAGAATAAACTTTTTCAGGTTCAATGGTAATTTTTGGTTTAATATAGACGGGGTCAGTTCTTTGCGTATATTTTTCAAATTGTAAGAATATTCTAAATTTCTTATTTTCTTTTTCAACCTTTATGTTTTGACCAGAAAATAACTCTAATAATTCATCATTTTTTAAAATTGTTATACCATCAATAATCAAAGTGGATCCTTCGGGTGGTTTAAGTTTGTCTTCTGTATCTGTAAGTAAACGAAGGGTGCCATACCCTAAAGGATTATTTTCATAAACAAAATAACTTTTTCCATTAATTCTTTTATAGTCGACATTTTCAAAAGTAAGTTTCATTTTCATTAAACCATCATTTTTATATGCTATTGAGTTTGTATCATAAACTGGTTTAATATCGATATCCCATTCAGGTTTTTTAGGAAATTCAGCTCTTTTATATATTCCATTTCTCTTTAATTGAAAACAATATAAATTGTTCAGTTCTCCTCTGGATAAAAAACCATCAACATTTTCTAGATTTTCTAAGTTAGCTGCATGGTTATTAAGCGGAGTAATTTTCTTGTAATCCATTTTTCTACAAATAATTTATTTCATCTAAAGTTACAGACAATTGTGTAAACCTTATGCGATGGATCATAAACTCTTTGTAAATGAGAATATTTTTAAAACTAATATCACCATCTGTTTTTTCGGCTTTCAATTCATTAGGCATATTTCGGATTTTGTAATCATCTTTTTGTTTTTTTTACAATTATTCGAAAATCTTTTGAATCATTTCCCGAAAAACTCATTTGTAATCCATCCATAATTTCTTTGTTATTAAAAGATTCTAAAACTTTATCTTCAATAATTATAGTTGAACCTACCGGAAAGTCTTCAAGAATCTTTTTTTCATTCTCAAATTCACAATTAAAAGTTAGAATGGTGCGTAGCTCATCCTTAACGTTTGCAAGAAAATAGTCCTCATCATGGCGTTTTAAAACTGTTGTCTCTCTATATCTAAGAAGTGAAACCAAACTTCCTATAATGCGACCTGAGTTGTAAACTTTTAGTAATATTTTGTTATTTCCTTTAGTTGATACTTTATCGTTTCTTAATTGAATATCTACACCCCATTCATGTTTGGTTGGGATTGCTTTAAGTGTTTCATCAATATTTATAAGATTCACAGGTGTATCTTTTACTTCACTTATAAATTTAGGAGGTGGTGAATCTACAATTTCATTTCTAACGTATATACCGTCTTCATTTAATTTGAAACAATATATAGAATCTTTTCCATTTTCATTAAAACCTTCAACATTTTCCAAATCATCTAGATTGGTTGCATACTTATGAAATGGAATAATAGTCGTTGTTGAGTCTCCGCTGGGCATAAGGCCAAACTTATCGACGGACATTTTTAAGGAAAAAAATTTAGAAGGAATTTCTTAATACAAACTATTAATAATTTCTTGAAAACGTTTTCCTTTTGATAATTCTTTTAAAACATACAAACACAAATGTCCACAAATTACTGTGTTCGGATCTTGTACTTGATTAGTAGAATATTGAATATCTCCTTTTTTCTCTCTAAGATATTTGATTATTTCTAAAGGAGGTCGAACTCCATAACTGTCAAAATAAATTTTGTCTTTGTCATGATACCAAGCGACCCAATGAGTTCCTCCTTTCGTTCCGTCAACTAAATTCAGTATTCCACATTCTTTTCTTCTCGGTTTTTCAGGTAATTCAGTTCTTAAAAACACACCTCTAAAATTAGGAATTCCTAATTCCTTAACAGCTTTTAAAATATCAAAATTGGATAGTGCCATTTTTAGTTTTTAAATTTCTTTAAAAAATACTTTTTAAATTTCTCTAATATGAAATCTTATGACAACAGTTTCTCCTCTTAAATTTAAAGGTTTATTATTTTGATCTGTGTAGCGTCCCACTAGTAGGACGATCGATATTTTCTCACCCCCCCGCTTGGCGAGTCTCACTCGGCGACTTTCCCCCCCCCCCCCCTCTCGCCAGCAAGGCCGGTATTTCCCTTTGATGTCGCTGTGTGGCTTGTTTGTCTCACTGTAGAAAATCTAGAGCGTCTGGAAGATTCTGCGGTGTCCGAGAGTACGCTAGGTCGACCTTGAGTGATGTAATGCTGTGACGTGTCTGTGTACGATTGGGTGGCCTGTATGTGTCCCGAACGATCTAGGTCTGTCTCGTGCTTATGGGGCGGCAAAGCCGCTTCCTGAACGTTCCTGGACAGAATATATATAAGGAGGGCCAGGCGAGCAGTAGGGGTGCAAATCGTGGGTGAAAATCGTAAGGTGCAAATCGTAGGTGTGTACATCCAGTTGTAGTAGAAGTGTAGTGCCTTCCCTGATAGGTGTAAGTAACTTGTGGATATCAGCTCGTGTTTACAGTTATTAAAGTTAGTGTTAATTGTTCATCGGATCCTGTTATTTATTTCTACAACAGTTCGAGACAGTTTCGTTTTTAAGGGGTAGACGATCAGTCCATCTGACTCTCCCCATCATAACGTGCTGAAATTTGCATCAACTGTTACATATTGGGGGCTCGTCCGGGATCCGATTAGATCAGAACAGATTCAATTCAGACCATCGACGTGTTTCTAAAGTACAGTAAATTGTGTAAAGATCATCGAGGATATCCACAACATGTCAGAGGCTATTGGAAGGCTTGGCCAGGAAGCAGACGCCTTGGAGCTCACTGGGAAGGAGAGACAGGACTACATCCGTGAAGGCCTAAGGGAGGAAAGAGAGAGGCAAGAGCGCATGGAGCGACTGAAGATAGAGGCTCAACGAGAGGCTCAAGAGAAGGAGGCTCAACGACAGGCTCATGAGAAGGAGGCTCAACGACAGGCTCAGGAGAAGGAGGCGGAACGACAGGCTCAGCTGCAAAGAGAAAAGATGAACCACGAGCTGGAGATGGAGAGGATCCGCCATCAGCGTGGAGGCGAGTCGACGCAGGGGACCAGCGACCACGCCAGTTCCAAGAGACCCAAGCTACCTGCATTTCAGGATGGGAAGGACGACCTTGATAGCTGGCTACTTCGTTTTGAGAGGTTTGCCGAGACAGCGGACTGGCCCAGATCCACCTGGACGACATCACTGTCTGCCCTGCTGACTGGGAGAGCTCTGGAGTGCTTCTGTCGATTGCCGATTGATGAGGCCAAGGACTACGACAAAGTCAAGGAAGCTTTACAGAAGAGGTATAACCTGTCAGAGGACGGTTACAGACTCATGTTCAGACAAGGTAAGCCTGAAGATGGAGAAGATGTCGGGATGTTTCTTACTAGGATCAAGACTTACCTAGAGAGGTGGATAAAGCTATCAAAGACGGAGAAGACCTACGAAGGAGTGAGGGACCTGTTCGTTAGAGAGCAGTTCATGGATGTTTGCCCACCAGACCTTGCGACCCATGTGAGGGAGAGGAAGCCAAAGACGCTACAGGACGTCGCAGACTCAGCGGAGGCGTTCCTGGTAGCGAGGAACCGGACACTCAGAGGGAGCGCCAGACTGCAAAGCCGGCCAGTGCGACGGAGTCCCAACGGAGACAGAAGCCCACAGGTCTGCCATAGGTGCCAGAGGCCGGGACATAAGGCGACGGAGTGTCGTACCAAGATAAACGACAAAGGTGAGTTGAAATGTTACCTTTGTGGAAAGCCAGGCCACGTTCGGAGAATGTGTCCAGCCCAGAAGGATACGGGGCGAGGCAAGCCGAACAAGGCGGCGGCGGCCGTAATTATAGCGGCGGACGAGTCGTCGAGACAGGATGCGACGACGGCTGACACCAGCAGCAACGTTCAAGCGGTAATGAAGGACGGGAAGCTACAGTTAGCGGTGCCTGTTACGTGCGGAGGATGCAGTGACGGAAGGACCGTGGAGAAGCTGAAGTTACCAGTGATGAAGGGCTTGATTGGAAATCGAGCAGTAGACGTCCTAAGAGATACCGGCTGTGAAGGTGTAGTAGTGTGTGATCACTGGTGGACGACGGACAGCTCACCGGTGGGAAGAAACTCATCGCGAGGATCGATAACTCCTTGCTAGCGGCGGAGGAAGCCATCATCGACGTGAGAACGCCTTACCTGACGGGCAGAGTGACGGCACTGTGTCTCCCGGAGACCATCTGCGACCTAGTAGTCGGGAACGTGGACGGAGCGAAGGACCCGTACGACCCTGATACTGAGGTGATGGTAGGAGCGGTGACCACGAGGGCCCAGGAGAAGAGGAAGGACCAGTATACGTCGCTGAAGGTGCCGAGGGCAGAACGACACACGGGAGTGGATAGGAAGGAACTCATCCGACTCCAGGAAGAAGACGAAGACCTCAAGAAGTTGGGGCAGAAGAAAATTCCGACCAACAGAGGCAACAAGTCCGTACACTTCGAGAGACACGGAGGTGTGCTGTACCGGATTTATAGGGACATAAGACAGGCTACGATTACAAGACAAGTGGTACTACCCGAGAAACTGAGGGAGTATGTACTGAGCGTTGCCCATGATTCTATCGTCGGAGGACATCTCGGCGTGAAGAAAACGAAGGACAGGGTGATGAGCAACTTTTACTGGCCTGGTATCGAAGGTGACGTCGCGAGATACTGCCGCTCATGTGACATCTGCCAGAGAACAGTGAACAAGGGAGCGACTCCTAAGGTGCATTTGCAGAGTATGCCAGTGGTAGACATCCCATTTAGGAGAGTGGCCGTGGACCTGGTAGGACCTATTGATCCCCCAAGTGAAGGCGGACATCGGTATATCCTGGTATACGTAGACTACGCTACTCGTTACCCTGAAGCGACCCCCTTGAAGAAGATTGACGCAGAGACAGTAGCAGAAGCCTTACTAAATATCTACAGCCGTTTGGGTGTGCCCGAGGAGATCTTATCTGATCAAGGGACTCAATTCATGTCGGACGTCATGAAGGAAACGAACAGACTACTGGGAATTCGACAGTCGACCACCACAGTCTACCACCCTATGTGCAACGGGCTGGTGGAGCGATTTAATGGCACACTGAAGAAGACCTTGAGGCGACTGTGCGCGGAGCAACCTAAGCAGTGGCACCGATACATTAACCCGCTGCTCTTTGCGTATCGTGAAGTTCCCCAAGAATCGACAAAGTTCGCCCCATTCGAGTTACTGTATGGAAGAACGGTGAGAGGACCGATGCACATCTTGCGAAAGTTATGGGCCAAGGACGTAGAGGAGCCGGAGACAAAGACCAGTTACCAGTACGTCATGGAACTACGCGAGCGGCTGGAGGACACGTGGAAGTTAGCGACGGAAGAGCTCTCAAAGGCACAAGGTAGACAGAAAACCTACTACGACCGGAAGGCTCGAGAGAGGAAGTTCCGCCCTGGCGACGAAGTTTTAGTACTGCTGCCGACAAACGCCAACAAGCTCTTAGTCCAGTGGAAGGGACCATACAAGGTAGTCTCGGTTGTCGGTGTCAACGACTACAAAGTCAAGATGGGTGTGAAAGAGAAGACATTGCACGCTAACCTTCTCAAGAGGTATATCCCCAGGACTACACCAGCGACGACGCAAGCAGCAGCAGCGGCAATGGGACCGGCATCTGTCGTGAACGAGATGTGTGAGATTAACGATGGCAGGAGCGACACCACACCTGGAGATGTCGACGCTATGATGGACGACGACGGTGATGGTGCTGGGACTGTGCTGGCAGAGGACGACGTGATGGACGAGAGTCAACCTGTGGAGTCAGCTGGCATGACAGTCATCGAGGACTGCGACCTGGAAGGCGACAACGGTGGAATGACGGAGGACCTTGCCGACCTAGGGAGCTGGGACCAGAAGGAAGGCTACGAAGATGTCCAATATGGAACGCAGCTGACGCCGGAACAACGTCAACAACTCGGCGACGTGGTGAAGGAGTATCAACGCATCTTCACCAATCTCCCCGGATGCTGCCAGTTAGGCGAACATCGCATCGACCTGACATCAGAGGTACCTGTTCGGCAACGACCATATCCGGTGCCCTATGCTATGCGCGACTCCTTGAAGGAGGAGCTCAGCACCATGGAAAGGCTGGGCATCATACGCAGAAGCTCATCAGCTTATGCTTCACCGGTTGTTGTCGTCAAGAAGAAGGATGGATCCAACCGAGTCTGCATCGACTACAGGAGGCTGAACAAGATCACAGTGTTCGACCCTCATCCGACAGCAGCCCCATCGGAAGTGTTCCAGAGTCTGTCGAGAGGAAGAATATTCTCTCGGATCGACTTGAGCAAGGGATACTGGCAAGTGCGAGTCCGGGAACAAGACATTCCCAAGACAGCGTTCGTCACCATGGGCGAACATTACGAATTCACCCGGATGCCCTTCGGGATGATGAACTCAGGAGCTACACTGAACAGGATCGTGAAGCCATTGATCCAGGGACTGAACAATGTGACAGCGTATGTGGACGACCTGCTGATCCATACAGAGACATTCGACGAGCATGTGAAGGCTCTCAAGGAATTGCTGCAGAGGATGGACCAAGCTGGATTAACTGCAAGACCATCCAAGTGCCTGATTGGAACGTCTGAAGTGGACTTTGTTGGACACTCAGTGGGAAAGGGTATGATTGGCTTGTTAGAAGAAAATGTGTGTAAGGTGCGGGATGCACCCAGACCCACCACTAAAAAGGAGGTGAAAGCATTTTTAGGACTGGTGGGATACTACCAAGAATTTGTACCTAACTTTGCAGCGATTGCAGCACCACTGTCTGATCTGCTTAGAAAGGGTCAGCCCAATGTAGTTCAGTGGGAAGAAGTGCAGGAGAAAGCGTACACTTCTTTGAAGAATGCTATTGTTTCCAAACCCGTGTTATGTTTGCCAGATTTTTCAAAAGAATTTGTCTTAGCAACTGATGCATCAGATCGCGGGTTGGGTGCTGCTCTTATGCAGGAATATGAGGGAAAGTTGTATCCTGTGGCATATGCCAGTCGTAAGCTATTGCCTCGTGAGACGAAATATTCAGTCTCAGAGCGAGAATGCCTAGCCATCGTTTGGGCGGTAAAGAAGTTTACTTTGTATTTGTATGGTAAGGAGTTTGTGCTCCAGACTGACCATAGGTCATTAGGGTATTTGAATTCTGCCAGATTTGACAGCCCAAAGCTATTACGATGGAGTCTATTTTTACAGTCATATCGATTCAGGATTAGGTATGTCAAGGGCAAGGAAAATGTCGGCGCCGACTTCCTAAGTAGAGTGTTTTGAATAGTACAAGTTCAGTGAGATGTATTGTAACCCAGAGTTTTGCCTGTTGGATATGTTTCTGGGATGACTGTATTGTACTGTAATGTATATCTGACTGAGTATTGAATTATTGGCCGGCAGAGAGCCACTATGTATTAGTCATATTTTGATGTTTTCATTATTTGTTACCAATGGGACAATGTAATTTTTGAAGACTGTAACCCAAATGGGAACTGCGAGCAAGCAGAGATTTTGTACGTTGCATTGATGTAATTTACGAGTGGCCTAAGCTTGGGCAGTATCGGTATTGCTTTGTTATAATTTGTTTGATCTGATAGGGTGAAGTTAGACCCTGATCAGTGGTCGATATGTGTTGGTATTTTTGCCATTGTATCTATGAGTTTATGCATTTGGTTTTTAGGACAATCATTGTTATGCATAACGTTTATGTGCTATGGTTCGTGCACGAAGCATTTTGTACTCGATGGCCATCGTTTCACCATGGTATGATTTTTAATAGTATCATTGACCATCGTTTCACCACAGTGGTGGTATTGTATTGTTTATAATAGTAGGTCTACTGTTGACCAGGTTTTGTAATGGTACTGCAATGATATTGTAATGAGATTGTATTAGTGTTATAAGGATACTATGGTTATTGTATTGTACTTAGGATATTGGGAAGGCACCTAGTACGTTATTAGCAATGTCTATTGTAAGTTTGGAAATGATAAGTATTGTATGATAGTGTAGACGCTTTATGATGTAGATAGTTGAAGAATGTTCAACTTAAATTGGGGAGTTGTGTAGCGTCCCACTAGTAGGACGATCGATATTTTCTCACCCCCCCCCCCGCTAGGCGAGTCTCACTCGGCGACTTCCCCCCCCCCCCCTCTCGCCAGCAAGGCCGGTATTTCCCTTTGATGTCGCTGTGTGGCTTGTTTGTCTCACTGTAGAAAATCTAGAGCGTCTGGAAGATTCTGCGGTGTCCGAGAGTACGCTAGGTCGACCTTGAGTGATGTAATGCTGTGACGTGTCTGTGTACGATTGGGTGGCCTGTATGTGTCCCGAACGATCTAGGTGTGTCTCGTGCTTATGGGGCGGCAAAGCCGCTTCCTGAACGTTCCTGGACAGAAAATATATAAGGAGGGCCAGGCGAGCAGTAGGGGTGCAAATCGTGGGTGAAAATCGTAAGGTGCAAATCGTAGGTGTGTACATCCAGTTGTAGTAGAAGTGTAGTGCCTTCCCTGATAGGTGTAAGTAACTTGTGGATATCAGCTCGTGTTTACAGTTATTAAAGTTAGTGTTAATTGTTCATCGGATCCTGTTATTTATTTCTACAACAGTTCGAGACAGTTTCGTTTTTAAGGGGTAGACGATCAGTCCATCTGACTCTCCCCATCATAACGTGCTGAAATTTGCATCAACTGTTACAATCTGTAATTTTAACCTCTAAGTTATTTATCGTTTTCATAGCTACCGGCAGTAAAACAAGATTTTTAGGTTTTTCAACTATTTTATATCCCGGATATATATTTGGGAAAAAAGAATAAATAACCGGAACGGGGGAACCATTAACTATACTTCCGTTTATAATATTAAAATGAACTAGAATACTATTAACACTAAGAATGTTTACAATGTTTTCAGATTCATGAGTTCCCGATTCATAAATTTCATGATGAAATCCTAATAAATCAGCTAAGGTATTGTTTTCTTTAAAATTTACTTTGTATCCTTTCTTGACAGACATAACGGATTTTAAAGTTTGATTATTTGGTTCGATTTTTATAGCATCACCAATCAGGCTTTGAATTGCAGTGTTTAAAGCTTTAATTTCATAAGCACCTGTTGGTATATACTCTTTCCTCCAAGTTGAACCATCATAAAACTCAATCATATTGTTTTTCTCATGGACATTGGGGAAAGAATAGTAAGTTTCTAAATTAACTAAGGCGATTTCATAATGTTTATCCCTGTCTAATTCTAAAGGCGGGTTAAATATGGTCCTGAATGTAGTTTTATTATTCATAACGATAATTTGCTGTGAAAATTTTGATCTTGTGTTTTGGGCGATTTCTCTTAAAATATGTTTGCTCTCATCCATTTTTAATGTAATAAAATTTATCATTTTAAGGTATGTAAAATGTTTTAAATTTATATCTATATTTTCCATTTAATTTATCACTAGAATTGTCAATTACAAGAAATCTATAAGGTTCTTCCCAACATTTATAACAGAGCTTTTTAAAATCTTCTAGTGTCATATCACCGCTTACATGATCGTCATAAATGTGAGTTATATTTTTTCTATCTTGCTTGAAAATGCAGATAAAGTTTGCATTTTCTCTTATTGTTTGTCTTGGTAATTTAAAATAATTTTGGGCTAGATAGAAGCAGTCAACATTGTTATGCCTTCCTCTACAATAATAATTTTCACATTTGTTTTGTTTCTCCAGTAAAATATCAAATATCATTAAATTTTTATCTTCTGAATTTAATTCGCTTGGATCTGGAACATCATCGGTATATTCATAAAACTGGCACTTAACTATGTCATGGTCTGACTTTGGTTATATCAGCATGTTTTCCGACTACTTCTAAAAATTGACAAGGAGAAATATTCTTTTTTATAAAATAGTCTTTTTGATTGAATAATTTAAATATAATATCTTTGGGCAGATTTTGTTCAAAACCCGTTTTTAAAATTTTATATTCGAGCTGGTGTAAAGACTTACCGAAAATATATAAATTATTATAATCTAACCAACCATCGTTGTCACGAGCAGAGTTAGGGTCTTGGGGATGTTACGACTGCACGAGAGGCAGCTAACTCACACTCGGACACAACCACACAAGAAAAGTATTAAATAACTAGAGCGTATATATGTCAGGCCGGTCAGGCCATAGTTTACATAAATATTAATAACAAAGCAAAAGACAATAGAGGTATATATTCAAACCAAAAAAACTCTAATTAATAACTTAACCAATGATATTCATGTAACTATGGAGGTACTGCAATCAATAGCAAATAGGTATATTATACGAAACTAGATATCAATTTAAAGTGACAGTTGAGTCGCCACTGGCCAGTCGCCAGGCAAACTCTCCATAAATCATATGGGCTTAAATGTTAGGAGAGCCCAGTACGTTCAAAGCCTACAGAAGCACTCTTCGGCTTGTAGGTAATTTAAGCAGTTGCCAAAAGACTATATTTTATGCACAATCACTATTCGATTCATCAACAATGTGCTATATTATTCCAATCATACTATGGCAATAGATCTATGATACAGGACACTCGTGGTCGAGTGCCAGCTGGGGTTTCCTTAGTCTTCCTATGAGGCTGTAGTTCTCTCTCTATCTCTGATCTCTATTATGCTTGAATAAATAAGATATATTACCATTGCTCACGCCTACTGGTAGGCGCGAACATCAATATAGCGCAGCGTGGGCTTTCAAAGGTCAGCCCACTCAGACCTTTCTTTCTAGAGCTCAGTCAGTCCGTTAGCAAGGACTTCTTGTCTTCAAAGCACACAGTTCAGGTACTGGTCGACCGGAGATACTTCACGACACGATGCTTCTGCTCGCCTGTATTCACCAAATCTGAACGTTACACGATGTTATATACTATCTAACTACCCAGCGTGCTAGTCCGCTGGCCCAATTAGTTCAGCTATCTCATAGGTCGAAACCTCCCACCATTTTAATTGTAGTAATACGTCTGCACTATTCTACCAGCCAGTTAACGTGCAAAAACTTGTCTAGTCATACTTAACAATGTCAACTGTCCCCACCTTGTTTCACCCCTACTCCATTACTTATTAATCACGAACATTAAAACCGACAAGCGTGAATCTAACAGTTTAACTTTACATTTATTTACTCACCAACTATAATTTGGCGAGGACCGTTCAAGGCCACCAGCCAATTTCTCATGGCCCTGGTAAAACAACAACAACTCACTCTCTGCGTGAGTTTTAACAATATCCGAATCATGACAATCGTTTAAAAGTAGATTCAATAACAAGTTAGTTTTACCACATTCACTTTTTCCTATTATAATTCCTCTTATACTTTTGGGAAGCATAAGACTGTTTTTTCTATTTGTTAAATTATCATTCCAAGTAAGATTTGTGATATCCATTTTAAAAGGAAAATAATTTACATGTTCGATAACTGTATCAAGAACCGAAGTATCTTTTTAACTTGGTTATCTCCCCTCCCAAAACCCGTCACGATCAAACTTTTAGGTCACGATGGCTTGAGGAATTGCTTTTTTCAAAGATGTTTCACTTGGTTAAACATGACAGAGAGAGAGCTAGACCGTGATGAATAAACTGCGTGAACATGCCCACGATAGAGGGAGTCAAAGCTTTGCTTATCAACAGAGTTGGAGCTTTTTTTTAAAATCAACGGAGTTGGAGCTCTTCTGATCAATAAAATGCGGTGAGAGAGGGCTTTCGTCGCCTCGCTGCGCCTCATTTGCATACACTAATGGGGTCAACCAAATATAATCGTGTCAAACTTTTCTGAAACCAACGCAAAATGTTTTCGAAAAAGTTCCGCAACGCACAAGAGGTGTGTCCTATATATTTTGGTTTGCCCTAGATATTTTGACAGTGTCAGGCCAGAGTTTTCTGCTATTGTATAACAGTACACAATACAGCCTGCTACTGTCACCCCCACTGTCTTGTGGGTCATCTCGGGAGAGAGGAAGACTAGGGGAAGGTAACCCTGAATACAAATACCACACTGCCTTGTGTGTTGCTATGATAGCAAAGGCTATGGGAGTAAACCCAGACAGAAAATCAGGAGTGGAGACCCGAAGGTGGTTGTCAGGGAGAACTGCATCAAACTGGCTTCCAGCATCCCCTGCAGCCGGACTAGTTCCAAATGTATTGACCTGGTCTCTCCCTTGGGTTTAACTAGAATGGCAGAGAGAGGGGTGGTGCCTCTGGGCAAAGCACCATCTCTTAAAAATAGCCCAGGCAAGGCAGCAAAACGAGGAGGCGTTTGCTCGGGCTTGGCAAGCGTCTGTCTCTCCTCTATAAGCCCACCCATTTCCGATTTGGAGAGGACACTCCAGCCATCCGTTACGGATGGGCACAACACGGGAGGTGGCAGTTACCGGTGATAAGCTCAATCCATTTGGCGTACGGATGAGCGCCAGGGGTCCCCTCTGTCGGTGGGAGCGGCTTTTCAGCTGCATTGATCAACTACCGCCCGCCGTAACCTGGGCAGCCCCCAGGCAGTTGGGTGTTGTTCCGCCACGTCAGCCTGCTTCATAAGGTGGTTGGAGCTAGACCAAAAGTCAAAAAGCTGACGTAAAGTGTGCACCTGGCAAAAACAGAAAAATACTAAAACTTGGTACCTGGAACGTCAGAACAATGCGCCCAGGCTTGCAACAGCAAGATCTCACTGATATTGACTCCATCAGGAAATCCCAAATTATTGATCGAGAACTTCAGCTACTAAACATCGACATCGCTGCCCTTCAAGAAACTCGACTTCCCGACTCCGGGTCAGTCAAAGAAGAAAACTACACCTTCTTCTGGCAGGGCCTTAGCAGCGAACAGCCGAGAATCCACGGCGTGGGCTTCGCCGTAAAAAACTCCCTTATCAATTCGATCGCAACTCCAATTGGAGTGTCAGAACGCATCATGACACTCAGACTGAACACCCGGTCTGGTTTTACCAACATTATCTGTGTCTATGCCCCAACACTTACCTCCTCTGACGAAACCAAAGACATTTTCTACGAGGCATTGCAGAGGACTCTCCACAACATCCCTCTCACCGAAGGCCTGCTAATTCTGGGTGACTTTAACGCTCGAGTGGGAGCAGATCACTCCGCATGGCCAAAGTGCATTGGGCACTTCGGCATTGGCAACATCAACGAAAACGGGCAGCGCCTTCTGGAGCTATGCTCCGTAAACTCATTATGTGTTACAAACACGTTCTTTGACCTTAAGAGATGCCAAAGAACATCATGGCGCCATCCCAGGTCTGGCCATTGGCATCAATTAGATCTTATTCTCTCAAGGAGGAAGAGTTTGGGCTGTATAAAAATAACTCGTTCCCTCCACAGTGCTGACTGTGACACCGACCATGCACTGGTAGTCAGCAAAATCAAAATTTCGGCCAAGAAAATATACAGATCAAAAGCCCCTTCAATCCCTAAGATCAATGTAACAGCAATCAGAGATGAATCAAATAGAAAGTCATTTGAAAAGTTATTTGCTGAAAGCATGGATAATGTCACCCAATGTGACTCGGTAGATGAAACATGGAACACTCACAGTTCAAAAATTCATGACTGTGCCATCAAGTCTTTTGGACAGCATAAAGTTTCAAACAACGACTGGGTAGCCCAGAACAGCGAAATTCTCCTACCTCTCATTGAGCAAAAGAAATCTACTTTCAATGAGTATAACAAAAATTGCAATCAGAGTACAAAAACTTGTTTGAAAAATGCAAAAGCTAAACTTCAGCTGGAGGTAAGACGTTGCGCCAACAAATACTGGACAGACTTGTGTAACAGCATACAAGAGGCAAATGAAAAGGGAGATATGAAAACCGCCTTTAGTCAGATGAAAGTAGCTCTTGGGCCAATCATCACCAAAAGCGCCCCACTTAAGTCTGTAAATGGTGAACCCATCACAGATAAAAATGAACAACTGAATAGGTGGGTAGAGCATTACTCTCTGTTGTATTCAACTGAGAAAAATATTCCACCAGATTTTGAGGAACACCTCCAAAAACTGCCAATAATGGCCGAACTTGACGCTGAACCTTCCTTAGTCGAGCTTTCCAATGCAATCGACCACCTGTCTGCTGGAAAAGCCACAGGAAGTGACAACATTCCTGCAGAGGTATTAAAAGACCTAAAAGGCCCACTATTACCACACCTGTATAATCTGTTACTGCAGTGTTGGAAAGAAGGCGTGATACCACATGATATGAGAGACGCCAAAATTGTCACACTTTACAAGAACAAAGGAGACAAAGGCGACTGCAACAACTATCGAGGCATATCCCTCCTCAGCATTACTGGAAAGGCTTTTGCTCGCGTCATCCTCTGCCGCCTTCAACAACTGGCGGAAAAAGTCTTACCAGAAACACAATGTGGCTTTCGAAGCAAACGATCAACTATTGACATGATATTTGCACTTCGGCAAATCCAAGAAAAATGTAAAGAACAAAACAGGCCGCTTATAACATGCTTTGTGGACCTAACAAAGGCTTTCGACACCGTAAGCCGATCTGGCCTGTATGCAGTCCTTAAATCCATAGGCTGTCCACCAACATTGCTAAAACTTATTGCATCCTTCCACACTGACATGAGGGCATGTGTCAACTTTGAGGGCTGCACATCCAATTCATTTGCTGTAAACAGCGGTGTGAAGCAGGGATGTGTTCTTGCTCCTACCTTATTTGGTATATATTTTGCAGCCCTACTCAAGAATGCCTTTGGTCAATGTTCAGGTGGAGTACTTATTAACACCAGAGTGGACGGCTCCATTTTTAATGTTGCCAGACTAAACGCAAAATCTCGTACAGAGCATATTATGTTACAAGAGCTCCTCTTCGCAGATGATGCTGCAATCGTGGCCCACGATGAAACCACGCTCCAGGCTCTCATCAATAGCCTTGCCAAAGCCTGTGACAAATTCATGCTAAAGATCAGTGTCTCAAAAACTGTAGTTTTGACACAAGGCTTGAGAAACCCCAACCCAATCATGCTGAATGGCTCTCCCCTGGAGCAAGTGGGAAAATTCTGCTACCTAGGCTCAACCATCAGTGGTAGCACAGACATAACAACTGAAATAAATGCCAGAATAGGAAAGGCGGCCACAGCTTTTGGCAAACTCTCAAAAAGGGTGTGGAACAATAGCAAGCTGACCATCAAAACAAAGGTACTCGTGTACCAAACTTGCGTCCTAAGCACCCTGCTGTATGGCTCAGAGACATGGACCACCTACTCCAAACATGAAAGATCCCTCAACTCCTTCCACCTGCGCTGCCTACGCAAAATTCTCAAGATCAAGTGGCAAGACAGGATCTCAAATATCGAAGTTCTGAGCCGAGCCAACATTCCATCAACTCAGGCTCTCCTAGGCAAAAAAAGACTGCGGTGGCTTGGACATCTCCACCGTATGGAAAATGATCGCATCCCCAGACAAATTCTCTACGGGGAACTTGCTACTGGCAACCGACCCAGAGGTAGGCCACATCTGCGATTCAAAGACACTTGCAAGGTCACGATGAAAGCATTCAACATCGACCCCAATGAATGGGAGAACCTTGCAAATGATCGAAGCAGATGGAGACAAAAATTGCGCAGTGGCACGCTCGCAATAGACTTCAAGGCAAAAGAAACATACCTGACAAAACGACAGAGGCGGAATGAAAACACTCGCCAAAGTGAACCCAAAAGACTGACCTGCAATCACTGCCATCGCACTCTCGGGTCAAACATTGGTAGAATAAGCCACGAGAGAAGCTGTCAGTCAAAGTGAAAGTGAATATTCTAGCTGCTAAGACCGTCTGTAAAGACGCTAAAGGCCATATAGATATTTTGGTGTGACACAATTATAGCTGTTTGACCTAGATAGCTAATTTAGCTGGAAATTCCGTTCTATTGAATGAAGGGTGGGTTGTTATGTTTTAAAAACAGAACTATGACTTTAATAAATAACAATTTTTATCTTACCTTTGTACAGAATAAATCCATAAATCCAATAAGAATAACACAGTCTTTATACCAACACATGACCATTTCGTCCTGCCATAGGACTCATCAGAGCGTTTGGCATAAAACGCTTATGGACATTAATAATCCTTTTTCCATAGGTTCAGGATTATTAAAAGCCATTTATCGAGATTCCTATTGTTTGTAGGTTGGATACAATGGGCTGTTAGCTATGCTATTCCTCTGGCTGTCTGTATTTATCTATAGCAAAGTATTAAGAATCTATAGCATATTATCTAGTCGGCTCGCAAACGACCACATCTCCTATATTTAAGACCATACCTGTGTTGCGAGCAAGGAAGTCACACCTAGGCTAAAATTTCAAACCGAATGAATTACCCTACCCAACGCCGGGTGTTTTAAAGCTGAATAGTGAATGCCATTCCATTTGAATAGAAAACTTTGAATAGCTCAATTGATTTATGCACGGCTGCACACGGTTATGTCTGCAGGTGTTTCTTTGAATGCAGGCATACGTGCGGCTGGTTTTTGATTTTTTCATGTTGCAGCATACTGTGGTAATTTCTGCAGAAGGGATTCTAAAACTCTGGGGAAACATTTTCATTTGTTCAAAAAAGCTGGTTTTTTTGGATGTTTGTGTGTAATTTTTGGTGAATTTTTATATTTTTAAAGGATGGCCTAAAAGCTTGAATATTCATGTGTTTATGTGATAAAAAAGGTGAATTTGTATATATTTCAAGAATGGCTCGTCCAGTTATATCTATGTAACTACTCGCCTAGATTAGCTGTAATTGAAAAAGAAGAACTGAAACTCGAGGGAGAACGAAACATAATTCGGCCTTGGAACTTCCGGCAAAAGACGTAATAAAATTTAAATTTTCGTAAGTGCATTATTATGAAGTTCTTTGATGTCACATGAAACAAGGCCAACACTGGTAGATTTAAAATGAGTTTATAAATAGAGCAAAGGGCTTCAGGTGACATGTTTCGAATATAGAACTTTGGGCTCCAGACGGTTCACGTTGTAATTTTTCAGTTAACTACAATATGTTCGTTGCAGCGGTGTGAGGGTTCAAGAAAAATTATCTTATCTGCCGGAGGACAAATAAGACTTGATAATATTATTCTATTCTGCATTCTCTATAGGACTAGATTTAAATACGATGAGGTCATACGTTTTTGGAAAGTTAAAGACCCTATCTAATAAATTGTAATCGACAATAAAGTTAATTAACGACTGGTCACGGTAAACTGTTACCATGCCAGATCTGCAAAGGAGAGGCGGGTTGTTTTAATTGTTAATTAAATAGGCCTTTAATGAATTTATTAAAAGATACAAGCAGGAAACGAGGAGCAGCAACTCTTTGCTTAATTATAATCATAAATTACTTACGTAAGACTAATATCACGTGTAATATGAATGTCACTGATATTATCGTGATATTAATTTTGTTCGGAGTGACCATTTGAGCCATAATTATAGGCAAGCTGGGGTTTATGTGCACAATTTTTCTATGGAAAAAAGAATAGACATAGAAGATTAAGCTAATTGGGCACGATAATACTTTCGTTGGCCACCTGGCCACAATAATTTTGTCGGAAACCGGCGAAAGTTTAGTGATAAAATTCCTATTATGAATATTTTGTCTATATTGGCACAAATTTTGCTTTTTTTTTTTTAAACTTCAATCCACAGTTTGGATGTCAGCCAGAGATGGCCTGGCACATTGCTGCTAACAACCAGGGCAGTCTGAGGCGCCTACACGATATTTTCTGTGCTAATATGTTAACTGAAGCCAACACAATTGCCGAGGACAGGTTTTTATCAAACTCAAGAGACCTTTTCATGGAACAGGGTGAGTTCTGTAAATAACCAGCTTGATACGGTACTGATTAATCATATATTACAATTTCTTTTCAGTCAGCTGAAATGGACGGAGCTAATTAATTGTGCGGCTTGGACAATACTGGAAGTCGTAAGTTAAGTTGGTGGAAACTGAAATCCCAGTATCTATTACTATGCCCTTTGTTATATAGTTATGGTATTGTGACTTTGGAAACAACTACAATCATGTACAAAAACTTTACACAGAGGAATAAAATAAAATTGGCATTTCATATTCTATTGAAAAGCTTTCTGGTAGTCACTACAGTTAGGATGATGACGCATCGGGTGAAGACTGTTTGGCGACTGTTTTGTCTTAGTGCACGAGGTCTTTCTTTCCGTCCGCTGAATAAAGACAGTTGTGACGGACCCGATCTGGTATGAAAAACTTTCGCTGTCGCCTATGTGCGAGGCCCTATGTAACTCCTAAGACCACATCTCACATTAGAACTGGGGCAAAACAGACTTGAATCAGTGCCCCATCAGTCTTAGGGGTAAGCCAGACCAAAGCTGGCGCAGTCTCCACACTGATGGCTCACCACCCATTTATTATGCATCGCACTAAAACACTACTCACAACCCACACCGTGGTGATGTGGGAAGTTAGTAGTGTTATAGTGTGATGCATAATAATTAGGTGGTGAGGCACCAGCGTAGGGCCTACGTTGGCCTTGATGTGGCTTACCCCTTAAGCCTGAATTGAGCGTACCGGTACAGCTCACAAACTACGATAATCTACTTTTGAAGGACGAAGTATTGACGTCATGGATTTACCACAAAGTTATAATATGGCAAAATAATGAAAATCTTGTGCTCTGCAAAGGGGCAACTTAAAAACAAAAACACATTAAGTCGACAGAATAAATTCGAACAGAATAAAATTCAAATACTTTGCAGTCGCGAAGGACCTTCATCAGACTTTTAAAAAGTATTTTAAAATTTTTATTAAATGAATATATGAGAACTGTGGGTAATAATTCAGCGCTACACTTTTTCGCCATGAAATGGCACCAGATTCAATAATGATCTTTTACAATAACCCAATAAATTCAGAACCTCGCCTCACCGCTCATGGAAGAATCAGAAGACAAAAATTTCTTACATTTAATTCATTTTGAAGCCCAGCTTATTCCCTACGGAAGAGTAAAACGGCAGCATTCCTCCACTGAGTTAGATATGAATCATTTCTTATTCAAAAATGCCTCGTGGTCCTTGGCAATGAGACAGTTTATCAAATGCGAATTCACAAGGCAGAGGAGTCTCCAATAATAAAAGATAAAATAAAACTTGTCCGTTATCCATTTTTAAACTGCAGTGCGCTATGTTCCCAAGTGTGCAGTTTTTGGCGTATTCGAAATCGATAGACTGAACAAAGGGATCGTAATCAACATTTTACATGACAAATAGTTCAAAAGGTCAAATGTATGCGTCGCGCCAGGGCTTCCGTCATTTTATTATCACCAACATGATGTAAAAAGCGGGGCTGGTGTAGTCGTAAACGTATTACTTAAAATTTCAACTTTTATGCAAATGGACATGGTAAAATATTGTTTTGTTGTGTTTATCTAACAATGCGGAAACATTTACAGACAAGCTTTGCTCTCTGATAGACACATAATTAATATTATTGTCTGGCGTGCGTAGGATGTATTAACTCTTTCAATACCAAGGGGATTTCCATGTTTGTGCCAAGGTATTCTCAGTATATTATATCATTTTTGGGGTCTATTGCTGTTAATATATATATCATACCATTTAAAAGACAAACTATAAAAGATTAAATAATAGAATATGAGGAACGAAAGATGCTATCGTCTGTTATATCGACGATCGGCATTGCCCTTACAACTCATATATTCTATATAGGCCTACATATAGTGGGTTGGCACTGATGTTAAAGAAATGGCTGGTTTTCTGTTTGTCTAGTGCCCTCAGAGTAGAAAAATACTGGAATATGAGAAATGGTTTTCCATATGAGACGAAGTTTTGATTCACATTATTGAACACACATATATACAGTGTACTATCCTGTTATCCTGTGGCCTGTGTTCGTCTTTCAACTCATTGCATGTTTGTAACAGCCTGTCTCAGAGGGTTAAAAGGAGTTCAAAACAATTTAAGGAAACTAGTAATTAACCATGTAACTGTCGATGCCGAAACGATATGATTTACGCATGAACATAATAGTGTTTGTTACTTTCGAACTTAATCATTGCTATCATTCCAAATGATAAACGAAAATCTTTAAAGCAAATCATGTCAACTGTCTAAAAATGATTCACGTTTACTGGGGAATTTCTCAGTCGACATAACATTGAAATTATTATTCACTGCTGCCACATTGTTAGCAATTAGAAGATTAACATCTAAACCAGAGGAAGATCACGACTATAGCTTCAATGAGCTCTTGAAATACACAGCATAATAAATTAATGCGGTCTTAATTTCTTTTCTTCTTCTTGTTTCAAATTCCTCGCAGATGACGCTGGCTTTTTGAATTATCCCCCTTTTAAACCGTAACTTTGTTACCAGTTATCTGAAGTTGTTACGAGTACTTTGCCGTGGAGCATTGTATACCTTCCCTAGATTATACTGTACAAAATTTAGAGCGCAGCTCAAATCGTAATTATTTGTAGACTTTAAACTGTAAATATTCATGTTAACAAAACATATCATTATGTTTTCAATTCTAGCTGGCCTCTGTGGGATGCTTGGTTACCGTGACTTTTTCAACTCCGACTGGCTACTCAACATTCTCAACTGGCAAGACCCTGCAGATGGTTGTTATAAATGGAGCGGCTGGTCAGCTCATAAAAGAAGCGGTAAGGCCCTTAATATGCCATCGGAGATGTTTTTGAGGTGTGATGTAGGAGGCTACGGTTTATCAATTTGTCTGTTTGATAATTAACGCTGTAATAGGGGAAATTTAATGACTGTTCATACAAGCAGGCACACAAACAAGGAACAAGCCAATCAATCAACCTACTTAACAAGAAACCACTCAGTCAACCAACCAACCAACCTACCAACCAACCAATATTAGAAAATCGACCATAGGCTCATCCATCCATTCATGCATCCATGCATCCATCCATCCATCCATCCATCCATCCATCCATCCATCCATCCATCCATCCATCCATCCAGCTATCCTTCCATCCATCCACCCATACACCCTTCCATCCATCCAGCTATCCGCCAATCCATCCACCATTCCAGCTGCTTGCAAGCTTGCCTGCCTGCCTGCAACCTAGAAACAGTCTTGAGTAAATTCACAAGAAATAGAATAAACCATCTCTGCGGCCCCCGTTTGAGGGTTCATCGGACTCTCTTTGCAGCAACTAATACACACAAACAGAATTTGTGGTTCTGGATAAACAGATCATTAAAAAATGAAAATGTCGTTGCCCTTCACGGTGTTAATGAGCTAATTCAATGGAATGCAGAATGAATTTCTAAAATCTATCCTTTTCCAGACAGCACCAGATTTCATCACACCAGGAGGTACAAGAGGGAGGAAAAGCGGGTGTCTCGAGGCTGTCTTTGTCACCGAACTACTGTCGCGGCTTCAGCACTTGTTCAATATGTTCGTTACATCTTGGAAGTTTGGTTTCAGGAACAACTTTAAAATGAGCTTGTTATGGCGCCACGCACTCTGGACAGACCCTGATGACAAGAGCTGAGTAATTAACTCAGCAACAATAACACATTTAACGGGGTGACTATTTGGACCAAGTGGCCAAATTGGGATTTATTGTACAGTGAATGTTTGGAAAGTGCAAGGGTTAAGTCGTTAAAGTTAGGATTACCTTTTGCCAGCTGGCACAATGATGTTTTTCTTCGTTGGCAAAATGGCCACAAATTGATCACAAACAGATTCATTCTGAGCACTGCGGCTACATGGCCCAAATAGTTCCTACCAAAATTAATTATGGTGTTGTACACTTGGTAATGTAAAATGTATGGTGGATTGATGAGCCTGTGAGGCCTATACAGTATTCATTACACCCATATTGAAACATATTGTCATGGATTCCAAGTTAAATTTAATATGGCCAAATTTTGACATCAAGCTGGACAATTATGATGTGTATTTTGGGAAGAGAACTGCAACCATTTTATTTATTTTTGATTGCGAACAACGTATACGGTGTGCAATGTGAATTTTTACATATATATCTGGTTATAGCAACGATTTCCGGTATAAATGACAAGTCCACATGAGCTCTGCCATTTTTCAGTGTGTGATGATTAGCTGAAAGCAAGCAGTCACAATTGTCACAGTAAATTATGTACAATTATTTAATATCAGGACTTACACTACAGAATTAATATTTCAGTCCATGTGATAATATTATTGTTCTCTAACTATGATCAAATAAAGTATGTTCAATACTTTTAGAACGCGATGTTATATTGGAAAAACAGTTTATTGACATAGTTCAATTTTTAATTCCTTGGTTTATATAGGCCACTATGGAACATTTCTCACGTGACTTTTTTTTTAAACATTTTTTTTTTTTATTAACCATCCAGATCTGATTTGAGGTCATGAGACAGGTTCGGTGTGAGGAGTTATGTTTTGATTTGAAAACAGTCACAGTGTCAGCAGATAGATTGTATTAGTCTAACACATAATTACATTGGGTTGTCTAACAGTACAGGATAAAACTATTTAAAGTTAGGCATGGCGTCTGTTACATGTTCATTTCCGTAATCACAATACTTTTTTTTTCTACTTCTTGAGAGAAAGGAAAAACTTCGGCCTATTTGTTTGCTTTGCGTCCAGTTCAGAGGACAAGATTAGTTTTTATTAACCTTAATTTACTTATGAAAAGTAAGAATTTTGCTTCAAGCCTTTAACTTGGGGCAAATCAGGGAAACATCTGATCTTTGTGGCATCTCAGTGGTGTCCGGAAATTAAGAATCTCAAAATAATTTCTCCAAAGTTCATCTTTCAACAAGAGACCACTGTATGTCAATACTGTGCCTCAACTGAAGTTACTGGAAACCAACAATAATTCCACACATCGTACATCATGTTTTCACACTAACAGTTGTAAAGCGTTATGGTTTCTGAGACCAGCTCACCGAATTGGACAACGATATCCTGAATTTGAACTAATGGACTGAAGTACGACATGAATTAATCTGTTTTTTATTTTTGAATTATACTTGTGCATACGAACCTAAGAAAATGCCAAATGACTGAAACTGACGAGTGTCCAAGAGCAATTCCCATTCATTCTAGAGAGATAACATCATAGCAGTGGCACGAATGAAATTCCATTTTATGCATTTACATTAGACTAAATTCAGATGGACAAATTTGTAAAGAAAAAAAAAAGACGCATCCATAAGAACGGGCCGAGTGGGAAGATGTGAAGTAAATTCTTAAAAATACATGTAATTATCATAAGCCAGTAACAGGTTTATCTCGAGCACCACCGGTACCACAGGTAATCTTTAATATTTTATAATTTCGTAATTTATTTCCATGACAAAGATGACAATAAATAATAGAACGTGACGTGGTCGACACTGTTAAATGATATTAAATAATGAACGCTCAAATTGGTCATGCTGTAAACCCAAAAATGGACATTAAAGTATTTCATCGTGACTTACATTTGCCTGTCTCCTTTTCTGATCTTTCACGTATGTTTTTTTTGTATGTGAGTTAGTTACAGTACTCTGAAATGATGTTCGGTTGCAATTACTTGCATAAGACAAGGGATGCCAAAAGACAGATTTTTCAGGTTTTTTCAGGTTTTTCTATGTATTTAATTGTATTTTTTTGTGTGTGTTAGTGATTATTTAAAGACTGTTTTAAAAAACGTTAGTTTTGATGCAAACACGACAACACGTTCATTTTTCAGGGTTTTTTGCAAAAATCATTTGGCATCTCTGATAAGACAAACACGTCTCAATACTTGAATGGTTTCCAGTCACACACACTCAGAAAAAAAAAAAAGTGTCTTTGTCAAAAACTCCAGGAAATTTGTAAGGTGGCGACAGGGCTTGGAACAAAGCCAAGGAAAATCAGCTGTATGTAGCAGAGCCCCGCCTTAGAAACAGAAAGGATCCAACAATAACTCACTTTGTGGCTGTTTGATGTTTGACTTAGCAATTCTTTTCAAATATATGGCCTTTAGCGTCTTTACAGACGGTCTTAGCAGCTAGAATATTCACTTTCACTTTGACTGACAGCTTCTCTCGTGGCTTATTCTACCAATGTTTGACCCGAGAGTGCGATGGCAGTGATTGCAGGTCAGTCTTTTGGGTTCACTTTGGCGAGTGTTTTCATTCCGCCTCTGTCGTTTTGTCAGGTATGTTTCTTTTGCCTTGAAGTCTATTGCGAGCGTGCCACTGCGCAATTTTTGTCTCCATCTGCTTCGATCATTTGCAAGGTTCTCCCATTCATTGGGGTCGATGTTGAATGCTTTCATCGTGACCTTGCAAGTGTCTTTGAATCGCAGATGTGGCCTACCTCTGGGTCGGTTGCCAGTAGCAAGTTCCCCGTCTTTTCAAATATCGTTTCAATTATACCAATTTTTTTTTTACTGTTGTTTTTTTCTTTTCTTTTTTCTTGAAGAAGGCTGTTGTAGAAATATCGGCCATTTTCTGTCTTCCCCTTTACTTTGTGTTTCATTGTACCGGTATCGTGCGCGCGAGGCTTTGCTACTACATATACAACTTTTTCTTTTTGCCATTTTTGACTGCTTTAAGCCTTGCTGCGACCCCATAGTTTTTCTGCGGTTTTTATAATATTTCGTATACGGTTCTAGTAACCTTGGTAAATTTCCTCCCCTTTTTAGAAGTCCCACTTTCCGAATTTATTTTTTTTTGTGTGTGTGTGTGTGTGCAGGTGTGTTTCAACAGTGCGTAAAAATAAAATTGTTCCGATTTTACATTCTGACACTTTTGGCGCCGTTCTAAGTTAAAATTGTGAAATGCGCTTTTCCGGTTTCGTTTGTGGTTATACTCAAGACCCACTACGCCTTGGGTTACCTAAGAGCTATATATAACTCTCTAAATCTTAGGTTATACTCTCGAATCGTTTCAACGGAGACAAAAAAAAAAAATGTGGCGTCATCTTAATTGCTTCAACAAAATATCTGTCGGTGGTAAATCGAATCGACTCGAGCAATGAAGAAATATTAGCTATCGCGCTTATCACAAACCTGTTTGAGGTCGAAGAAAGACACGGGGAAAAGAAAAGATGAAAGAAGTATGTGGATGAGAGACTGGATATCATACACAGCGGGATGGGCTTCGAATGGAGTGATAAACGCGCTGCTTGTCTAAACCCCGCCAAGGTACATCAATGAATTGGAACGGAAATTGGAACAAAAATATAAATCGTCCTAAAGCGATTTGGTGCTGACAAAATTAGAGCGGAAATTTCAAATTCCACTTTTCTTTCTAATATAGCCTAGAACTGCATTCATCATCATCATTGCCTTTCTCAACCGTTGAAACACTCGCGTGAATGCCGATTCTAAACAGAGAGTGAAATTAGAAACGGGGAGACAGAACTTGCTCTTTTCTATATTTCATTCTAAGTTAGAATCGTTGAAACAGCGAGGCCGATTTTGATTCATTTCTAAAACGAAAAAGAACAAAAAATTAGGACCGTGTACACAGAGCATAAGGGACTAAAAGTTATTTTTGTTTTCCTCCCATTTTATTTCCTTTTGTTTGTTTGTTTAATCTATTTAATAGTTCATAGGTGCCACCCAGGAATTATGAAAAAGAAGGAACTTTTTTTCGACTCGCCGGGGGGAGGGGTTGGGACACCCCCCCCCCCCCCCAATTTAGAATTGAAGATGTCAACCCTCCACGTTATGTTCCTCATCGTTGGCTTTCAGTTTTAGATGCGTCTCTAACCACAATAACAATGATGGACGCATACCTCCTGTTTTTTCACTGCTGGGCAAACCCTACCGAAGAGCTAAGGGAGATTAAGAGCAGCGTCTTCAGCAGAAGGCAGCCTTCTAGTCAAGCAAAAGCTAGACTGGAAGAGATCTGGGAGAGACTGAGAAAGAAATCTCTGACAAAGGCAGGCAAAGAGAGAAAGCAGCGAATCGCCAGCACCCTCTTCGCAGAGTTGGAAAAAAATTAAAATAGCAGAAAACCGCTGTAGGCCTATAGCGGAAAAAGTGGCATCTATGATAGTTTCCCTCTCTTTTATTTCTAACAGCGGGCATTGCAGCATTCAACCGCTTCTTCTTTTCTTTTCCATATTATATTAACCGTGTCACAGATGATGTGAAGACAGGCCAAATTTGCATTTCAACATTAAGGTTTAGGATTTTGTGTGTGATTCTACTTGAAGGAAAAGAAAAACAAAAATCTTAATAACAGTCATTAAATCACAATTTTTGATTATCTCCCCTTGCTGCAATTTAACACGAAGTGCCTACTTTGATCTAATGTATCACCAAGACTATCCACCTCAGGTCCTTTAAAAAAATTGTGTACACTCTATGTAACTGTTTGAAGCTGCTGTTTGATTATCTGAGCCAGGGCCCTAATAATTATTGATATATGGCAGCTCAAAAATGGCACTTTGTGCTGGTTGCCGACAGTGTAAAATTTTCACTAACTTCAAATGGGCATAACTTCCTTTAATTTTGGACCTAGATCCTTAATTTTGGTATCATTGTAACCAGAAACAAAAGATCTGTTGAATAGAACTTTCAGTCACTTTCAAAAATGGTTTGGAGTACACTGATTCAATGGCTTTGCTCATCATAGCTAATTCATTCAAACAGTCAAATATAATTATACTGTACATTAAAAAAAATTAAAACTTTGACCAACTTAGCAAGAGAAGAATGTGTAAAATATTCATTTATTTGCTGTCGATTCATAGCAAGACATATGCATAATATAATAACTGATGACAATATTAGATATTAATTTGCGATACAATATGAAACTGGAAGCGTGGCATTTCTTAAGCAAGAAAGGTTAACTTTCTCAGCATAGTGTCTATAGAGCTATATTTGAATGAGAGCAGTCTCACTGTTTGGACTGGAGATGGGAGTGAACGATGTGTTGATGAAATGAAACTCATTTTTGAAACTGTTTGAACAAAGACATTATGCGATGTGAAATTCCCGCCGCCAACCCCAAGGAAATCTGACGCAGGGGTTTGAAGTCAAGTTTGCAGAATAGGAATGACATCGTCCCCACATCTGCTGGTTACAATATCGCACCTATGTGGGTTTTATGTAGAGATTCCTACCAACCTTCCAGGATTCCACTACAACATCTATGTCAGAATAACATAAGGATGCTGGCTGGACTGGGACACGATTTGAGGTCTTTATTTTAGGAGGTTCGCTGCCCTTGGCATTTACACCTCACTTTACTTGTTTTATTATTTCTTGTTCTGGCGGGGGGGGGGGGGGGGGGGGGGAAGATGATATGGATAAATTTTAATCTATTAATTTCAATTTTGCCTTTCGGCCTGCTCTTTACGATTTCCAACTGCCAAGGTATCTTTAACGTGCGCAGCGTGCACACGGGCCCTCCGAATTTTTTCGTCCTTATCCGAGAAGACTAGGTACTCGATCCTACCCCCCAATAGGACCAGGGACTTGAAAATATGAGAAAAATCCAATTTCCAAGAACTACTCGATCCTACCCCCCAATAGGACCAGGGACTTGAAAATATGAGAAAAATCCACTTTCCAACATGCCTGCACTGCCCGGGTTTAGAACCCGGGACCCTTGGCATGAGAGGCGAGCACCTTGCCTCTAGACCACCTCTAGACTGGGACACGGGCTTAATATAAAAGATTTATGAATAAGCACAACAATACTGAATAAAAAGGTAAATAAATAATTCATACCAAATAATTCTAATAACAAATGGATGAAATTAAACATGGCAGTCAATGTCAATCAGCTAATCTAAAAGAAAAAATCTCGTTGCATTTTTAACAGGATCTAACGCCGCTCATACAGCTCGGATTTGCCTGGACTTTTACACGTATGGCCTATAGAGGGTTCTTTTTCAGATTTGGGGACTTGGAATGGGTGGAGAAGTATGTTTTTAAGTTTGCTTTGAGTTGCTAATTCCTCCCCCCCTCCCCCCCCCCCCCCCCTGATCCTTTCCTTTCCACGAACACATGAGCCCATGACATCATCACCTGCCACTAAATCATCCACGCTGAGTCGACAATGCACACAAGTGCACACATATTAGGCCTACTTTCTTTCATTCCTTACAGAACAGATGACACCCCCTGCCCAGTGGTTGGTATGGACAAGAAAAGTGAGGGGGGGGGGGGCGGAGGGTGAAACCTAACTTTCTGTTCTGCTCCCTTTCTGTTTGAAGTGGTGCCTTTTGTCAATTACTGTTTGCAGAAGGCAGCAGTTACTTACACTAGGTAGAGTGCAGATTACTGCCATTTCATGACAAGCTTCGCCTCAGATGCCATCAGAGTGTGGAAGGTATTGATGCCCGAAAGGGGAACGAAATGAGACTTATCTAAAAGGAAATTAACAAAGAACCACGAAATAAACCTAACAGAATGGGCAGAAGTGAAGCAGAGCCACCATTTCACCCAGAACTGATACTAATACATGTAAACAGTTTATTATCACGGACAATGTCGGGATCACAGCAAGTGCATTCATAAATGTGTACGTTAATTCACAGTGGATACAGAGAGAGAAAATGTGAAAATGAAATACTGTATACATAATGATAGAGGGTGTAGACAGACACAACGATGGAAAAAAAAAAACAACAACAACAGAAAGAAAGTACATGTATAGTCATGCAATAATATAAAACTGCCGAAAAAAAAAAATGAAGTGGAAGTCAGAAACATGCAAATAAAATAATGGATACATAATCAACTGAAAAAAAGAACAAAAAACAAATAAGCAAGACATGGCACATTTTCATGAAACGATGCCTAATTAATATTACAATTGGCAAGAACAATAGATTTCATAAACTAACACAAAAAACACTGTTTGCTATTTGTTTGAGACACTTTCAATTTTTGTAATTGAAATCAAATTACTGAAATTGAACTTCTGACTAGATATGTGACATACTATGAATGCATGTAGTTCAAAGAGGTATATTTCCAACTGTATGTTTCGAGCACATGAACTAAAGCTGAATTTTACTTTGTTTTTTTTTTTATATAATATACATGTATATATTATATATTTCTCATAAATATTTTCTTGGACTTTTAGTATAAATACAAATTATATATTAGCACCTGTTTACATAACTTTGCATTTCCATTCATATCGGGCTAAAAGACTGGTTAAGTTTGTAGTCATTCCTTTCCACATATCTTGAATGTATCATCGGTGTAATTCTCTGTCTAATTTCACTTTTTGTGGACCAATCTTTCTTGTTCCAAAATGAATCTACAACATGTATTACATTTCCTCACAAAAATTATCTGTCATCATTTTGAAGATATAATTTTGTGATAAATGTGTTAAAAAATGACCCAATTCCGTCCAGTGAAGGAAATAAATACAATATTTTTGCTTTTCTGTAAAATCATGTAAAAAGCACTTAAACTGCTAGAGAATTACACTGATAATATGTACAGTCATACATACATGCACGTAAAGAGATCGAGGGGTGGAGAAGCAGAGAGAGAGAGAGAGAATGAGTGACACTGAGGAAGAGAGAAAAAAGGGAAAGAGAAAAAGTGTGAGAGCATTTTAATACACCTTTAATTTCTATCCTGTGAGGTAAGCACACATAGGCGTAAACATTTACACAAACTGAACTGAAAGATGCTTTCTTTACGGATTACATAAAACTTTGCATACTTGAAGTCCAGCTATTAAAAGCTACATTCTCAAATCAATACTCTTGTATAAAAGAAAACAGGTGGTATGACAATTTCTAACACTTGAAATGATTGTACTTATTGTGACAATGCCAAATAAAGAAATTAAACAAGTGTGCAACATAAACACATTAAAGTCCATAATATGAAACACAGGTTTGCATCTCCTCACCATGAGATTATAAAACTCAAGATATACGTGTGTAATGTAAATCTGCAGTGTATATCAATCAATGTGCAAACAATGTACAAGTTTAGCACTCATACTGATCACATACACTCATACATAGTACTTTCTCTTGGGATTGAATCCCCTTAATAAATGTCTAAATCACAGGCAAACAATAAATACATGTTAAAATGTTGCAAAGTTGTTTGATGCCATTTAAATTTTGTAGAAATGCATTTAAGATGTTTAATAACACTAGATCTTCAGCCTGTAAATGGCCTGGTTGCAGTGAAAATTTACACATGTGTATTTTAAAATATGAGCTTTGATAATTCTATAGAATGTTATAACTTTACAAAAGGCAGACATGTTAAGGTACACAAACTAAAACTAACAAGATGCACTATAGCAAAGGACTTTACAATAATCTGGTTTAGTCAGCACCAAATGTACACACTATCAGTTCTCTCAACAGAAGATTCATGTACATGGAATGATCAAGACGATGTAGGTTTGTTAACATGGTTAAGTTTGTTAACTTGATTGTTTCCTCACCACTGTCATGGACACAATAAATATATGATTATGTCATGCTGTACTACATAGGAATGGCCCCATTGTCTACCCTTGGACTTGGAGGAGATGTTTCGTGTTCAGTGTCGTCTCCTTCTGCGATCTGTTTCTTAGCAAAATACAAAAATACCTGCAAAAAAAACAACAGAAAAATATTTGCAAATTTGGCATGATATTAAACTAATAATAATACAAGTACTTGAATATCTGGAGAAAGAAATCCATTTGTGACTTAACAAATGTTCACAGATGCAGAGAGAGCATTCAATTAGGTTTGGTAAGAAAAAGATCTTAATATTAGGCTTACAAACAATGATTTCAGAAATAAATGCTTACCTGCTCCAGTGAACTTTGGCTGAAACTGTATTCCTCCAACCCATGAGAATTTTTACCTATGATGAAAATGTGATGCATTACTTAAAATATCAAGTAAAAGGATAAGATAAAATCAAAATCATCTCTCCACACTTGATTGAACAAACAAGCAACCAGTTTTTGTTCCAAAAATAGTGAAGTACCAACATCAGAGATATAAAACTTCGTTAATTCATAATGCTGTCACCTTTTCTGTACACCAGCTAAATAGTAAGAAATCTCTATTGCCCAGCTGCACAGGAAAAAACATTAATTTAAAAAAAATTACAGACAAGGGGATAGAAAAATAGGATAAGATTAATATGCGGATAATGTAAGTCGGCCCGATTGTTGTGTATAGATCTCTCCATCCGTCTGTTCATCCATCCAACACTCCATCTATCCATCCACCAACTCACCCGCCCTTCCATCCATCTGTCCAGCTGACCATCCATCCATCCAACCATCCACCTATCCATTCATTCATCCACCCACTCACTTACCCATCCATCCATCCATCCCTCTTCCACCCACCCATCCATCAGTCCACCATTCCACCCAACCATGTATCCATCCACCCTGAATACTTACAGCTCTCTAAACTAGCAAATGTTTGCCCTAATGACTTCACATCCTCTTTAGGAATTGAATACTGGGCCCTTTCCATAAATCTCTCCACTTTTTCCATTCCTGATTGAAGGAAAATGAAAGAAATGTTATAATGGCATGTAAAACATTGTGCATTTAAGCATTTTTGTTCTTGCAGTGTTTATAACACCAGCAAGGAAAACCAGTTCAAGCTACATTGTAAAGGTGATATTTTATGAAGGAAATATTTAAAAGTTAAAATGAGTCAAGTGAATATCACTGTTGGACAGTTGGCTAATTTGTCACAATTTAAAAATGAATCCACACAACTGCAAATAATCTTAAACAGCTGTCATCGTTAGCTTCGTTTAGACTAAAATGAAAAACTGATGAATCTTGATTATTGGTGTGTCTGATGTTGTGTGCAAATAAAATACAATCCTTAAAGTTAAGGAAAAGTGCATCTCAGCATAAGAAATGTTGACTTAGTATCAACACTGTCTTAAATCTTAAATGTAGTTCAATATTTCATAACATGAAAGTATGATTTTCAGTAAGCTTGATTTATTAACAATAACAAATGAAATACATTTCCTTTAGTGAAGCCTTTGACCATTAGTCTTGTATCCATCACAGGTGAGACAGGTGTGTAAGTTTGACCAAAACAATGTATTACTTTTCATGGGCCACCAAAAGCAGTTCCTTCCTAGCAAAACCAAAAACACTCTACCTGGGAAGAGATCTCTCAGATGAGCTTCGAGTTTGTCCATCAATTGTTCCAATTCTTGAGGACTAAATGTACCCAGTTTCACTTCCAAAATGTATCCGCTACCATATTTGCTCTTTAGATGTTGAGTAGAGCCCATACACCTGAATCACAGAAACACATGCAGAGAATAGAATTGTATCTTTTTCTGTTGAAGGTGGCAAAAACATCAGTCATTCACAACTAAACACAAGTGGAAAGATATATATGTATGTCAAAGTGGATCTCCCAGATGTATGTAGGGGTTGGGGGTGAATTTCAGATTGGTTTCCCAAACCTTCTCTTAAATTTGGATTTTATAAGGTTTCTGAGGTAAAGTGTCAGTCAGAATTGAGTATGATTATGTCAAAAACCAATTCACTCACACATGCACATGTGAAATGATGAAAGAATTCTTCAGATTCAGTCTGGAAGTGCATGGTGCACATGTAGCATTTAACCAATAAAAAAATAAAAATTTTTAAAAAGCCCAAAAAACCCCCACTAAATATGATGTTATTTAATGTGCAGCCCAGTTAGTTATATAATGTATATTCTTTTATAATAGAAACGTGTTTAATGCCTGTATTCTAACGCACATCCTGTGCATATGGCATACATACTTCATGGACCCATTTGTTGTAATTCCTTTTCAGAGAGAATTTTATTATGCAACCCTGCCCACCCCTTCTTGTGCTGAATAGTGAAATAAAGGGCAGATCTGACAGGCTTTCATGAAGCCTTGACTCAAATGGGCACTGGTTCTTTCTAAATAGCTTTCTCCCCACTGACCCCTGCTTGCCCAACCCACCCTAATGCCCCATAAAAAAATTTGTTGCTGTTGTTTAACACAATAAAACTCACTGTAGTTGTCCATTGACCATGATTCCCACCCTTCCACACAATGCATCTGCTTCTTCCATGTAATGGGTTGTCAAAATAGCTCCTTTGTCTGTATTGCTAAAACTGCTACTGATGGTGTCCCTGGGAAAACATTGGTGATACATTCATTGTGCAATCATATAACACATCGCTACAAGCCCTTGGTTGATTTAAAAAAATTAATCTGAAACATTTCTATTGCTAAAAACATTTAGCTCGCATCAAAGTCTGAATCCCAAGTTGGTGGAATATAATGTTAACAAATCTGTGTAAAGCAAATTTTTGCTGAACTTCTTGTTTTAGTTTTAAAAAATATCGCCCTAAATTCAGTTACATGAACTAACAATGTTGGTGAACTTGATCAGTTCTTCAAGCGCCTATAAAGTGATCTTACTGACAAACTTGAAAGTAATCATTACAATAATAAAATAGAAAGAGTAATATATAAAGAGTTGAAGAATCTTCATGTGAAATTTCATGACAAAATTCTATTGACTGGATATTGGTACCAGCCACACTATGCTGTCTTCTTCCCAGCATGTGGTGGTACTTACAAGTAGCACTGAAAGGGATGAATCAAAAGCAAATAAAAGCAGCAATAAAATACTGCATCATTTAAGAGCTGTGACATGAAAGCTTACCATAAGAAACGTTTGGACTGAGGATCCATACCAGTTGAAGGCTCATCAAGGAGAACAAAGTGGGGAGATCCCAGCATGCTCATGATATAGCTCAGCTGTTATATGGAGACAAATTTAAAAATGTAAATGAACACTGATAAATATGCAACCTTTATCATCATGAAAGAATGATTATCTCTTTTCTTTTTAATAGAATTCTTCACACTTTCCATACTTTCTCATTGGTGAACCATGCTAAGTGATTGGGGCTATTAAACTGTAAAACTTTGGCTAACCAAAAAAAAAAAGTAGGAAAGAATATTCAACTCTGAGTTTGGACTTTAGGGCTCCACCACTAATTTCAACTGCTATGAAAGATAACAAATGTGCCTTATTGGTTTCCACAAAACATTTAATTTTTACTTAATTCTATTGAACTAGACTATATGCTTACAGAATTAAAGGAAACTAAAATTGCAGGTTAGTGATTGTAAATAAAAATTCTACATGATCAGTTCACACTGTGCTGCTTGGGCATTTACGAGCAGTGAATTCAGTGCCCGATTGCTTGGGCCATTTAGAGTAAACAGAAGAGCTCTGAGAATAGGTTAGTGTAGACTTATTAAACTTCACAGACCTTTCTCTTGGTTCCGCCTGACAATGTTTTGGAACGTTTGTCTCTGTGTTCTTCCAGTTTCAAACTTCTAATGTAGCTGGAAGAAAAAAAAAAAGAAACAAAATTTAGAGACTGGCGATGTTGATTTCAGCCAAAGCTGATCCAAACAAGTAGACTTTCATTTAGCATCTTGCTTTGATATATTACAGGCATACACAGGCAGTAAATTACTTGATGGTTTAACAAACATTTTGTACAAAATGAATTTTATTGACTTTCTGAAAAAAGAAACTATCAAGATCACTTTGCAGAAGAAGCTGCAATTTATGAAGGCATTTCAAATTTGCCCAGCTGATTTTATAAGACTTAATACATTTTCACTGATATTAACTCTCAAACATGCCACGCATACTGAAATGTTAACATCTTCATGTTGTACTCAAATTTTGAACATTGTTGTTGACTGAAAACTTTTGGTCATTACATTTTAATGTCACTATCACAATGGATAATGATCATTCCCTCTCAATGCACTGTTCAGCTCTTAATGTTAATTACTAGATGCAAATGCTGAGGAATCTCTTGACACAGTTCTTTGTATCAATGATTTCCAAACTTACTAGTCCACAATATCCTCCAGCTGCCTTGGATCCATGCCTTTGATGGCAGCAAAACAGTTGAGATGCTCTTCTAAGGTTATAGTTTCCCACAGAGCATCATGCTGAGGGCAGTAGCCAAGCGACTCCAACACAGAGAGCATATTGGAGCGAATATTGTGACCTGACACAACTACCTGGAAAAAACAAAAAGATGTAAAAAAGAATTATAGTGACAGCTAAACAACCTTCATATAATTATTGAAATGCTCAGAAGTTGGTTGAACAAAAAATTCAATTTAATGACACTACATGTACATTTCATAATTTCTTTTCTATAATTTTTTCTGTTATGGAAATGTTGTAAAAAATACACAAATAATAATACAGCTGTTGGCCAATACTTTTTATTATCTTTACTAAGAATTGAAAAGTAAGAAAATTCAGTTGGGAGGGTAAGAGGGGTCCAAAAAGGATCATGTTGCAATTATTTTAATTATTTTAACAGTCTCTTATGCAGAAACCATGTCCTGAGTGATTATCTATCATTAACTTTGATGAATCTTTGTTATATTTGCTCATCTTGAGATTGATCATTAGGAATCTTGATTATTCAAATTCTTACAATCTCACATTTTCAATTGATTTTTACTTGTTAACCACTGATCTTGTGTGAATTCTTACATGTTGTTCATTCTTACTTCCATGCCTTACCTTTCCACAAGTAGGTTCTGTCTCTGCTATCATCATGTTGAGTGCAGTGCTCTTTCCTGCTCCATTTGGACCCAACAAGCCCAGTACTTCCCCTCTGTCTACACCAATGCTCAGGTTACGAACTGCCACCTTTAGCTTATTTGTTCCTGGGCGGCAAATTTTGTGGCTTCGTGTTCGTTTCACAAAGACTTTCCTTAGTTGAGAAGTGTAAGCCACTGGCTCCTTGAGAACAGAAGTGAAATATATATGCACATTGCAATTCTAGAATTAAATTCTTGGCAATATATATGTAAAAAAAAAAGAGATTAGGAATGAATAGCTTTTACATATTCCATGCTCAAATACACGATTAAAACAAGTACTTCTGACAATTATTTAGGTAGAAAGTATCACAGATAGGATAGAGAGACCAAAGGATAGAGAGGATGAAAGATGCCGTTATATGGAAATGCGGGAAATAAAGAGAGAATAGCAGGTATCCGAAGTAAGCAAACAGTAAAGAAAGGAAACAGATAGAGCCTCCAGAGGAAGCTTTAAAATTATAAAGATAATAGAATTATAGAAGGGATAGATGCATAAATAAGGATAAAATATGTGGAAGCAGCAGCAAGCAGCTCAGTGGGGTGTACAATAGCATTTCTTTATGAATCCAAACATATTTCCTCATTGCATGCAATTTTAACAGTGACATCTGTCTTTCTCCTGTCATTATGCAATTGTCAAATTTTAAAGGAAAGAAAGACTAATTTACACGTATATTTCTTTCTTCTTTTGAATAAGACGACATGCCCGGAATACAGATGGAATTTTGTAGTCTCCTAAATAATTTCATGATGTTGTAATCAGATTTTACATAAGCATATGCAACATAATTTATTCCCATTCTATGTGACATTCAAAGCAGGAAATCAACGGATAAAAATAACAGGTTAAGAACATTATGATTCTGACAGAAATAGATGGTGGAAGAATTCCTGTACCTAATAGCAAAGCAAAAAAAAAAAAAAAAGAAACCTAGAGAGAGGGTGATATTTGTGTGTATTAGAGAAGGTGTTTTTTGATCAGATATTTTCTTCCGCTTTCATAGATTACACTCATTCAGGGAACAGTGCAGTATCTAATTAAATATATAAGTCCATACTACCAAGCAAAAATCATAGCATGAGCGCAAAGCATGAAGCCTAAAACTTTGCAGAGAAACAAAAGTTGGGGCAAAGCATGAATCCTAGTTTTTAAGCTCCAAGTTATCTATAACACTGAAGTTGAGTAAGATGTTGGGCTGGATATTTTCATAAAATTTTGACTGGATTTATGAGTTCATAAGTTCTCAGAGGAAGATGGATTTGCTTTTAAATTTAAATTTGCCATTGGAGACCTCTTATGATCATATAATGCAGCAGGTATCAAGGTCTATCGCTGATACTTTCCACATCATCCTTGAATTTTATTTCCATGGAAGATAAATAGAATTTAAGATCACAACTGATTCAAACTAAAACGAAATGCAACAGGAAGGCTTACATTGTAATTGCTGAACTGATCTATTATTTTTACATCTCTGCATAGAATCACTGTTTCAGCTTTCAATGTCTGTCTGAGAGATTCCATGGTACAGATTCAGCGATGAACAATGGTTGGTTATATTATTGCTGATGATATGAACAAGCAAAGGAAAATAGCCATATGACCACAAATCTTTATGTTGACTTAGTTGGGCGTTTAAACAAAATATATTTGCTCAGCGAAGTATTGTCCCACTGCTTTAATCAAAAGTTATGCAATCACGAACACTAGACTTACTGAAGAAAAATCATATTCTTACAAATGTTATGCTAATATAAAATTTCTATTATGACCTAAATTTTAATTAGTTAAATATATTTTACAGGTCGGTACTTTCACTCATGTTGTAGATTTAAGTATTTACAGGGTCTAGGGAGGCATGACTCAAAATTCTGACCACAGATGACTTATTTAAATCCCTAGTTAATTTTCTTCTTGAGCTTCAAAAGATGTACTTCTGAATGCTTTGTATTCATATTTATATTATGGGACTTTGATAGTTCCAAATATCAGGGAGTTCAGGTGATTCTTGGCACGGTACAACCAATTTCATTGAATTTTTTTCACATGTCTCAAATGACTTTTTAAATTTTCTATTAACCATCTCCTTGAGTGCAAAAAGATGTATTTCTGAAAGCTTTGCAGTTGTTGTCACATCAGTTGGACACTCCCAATAACACTGGCGCTCTAGTGATTCAATGCCATTGGGATGTCATTTCATTTCTTTACTCTTTTTTACATGTCATAACTTGTTTCTGGCCAAAATTTACCAGAATGAACTTTTGTCATGGAATTAAGTCAAGCAGAAACAACATTAGCCTAATTGTCTATCTACCTTGACTCGTAAGTTGGTTAAGCCCTGTGCTGATGAGCGCCTCTGTGGGCAATAAAAAGAAAAATCAAAAGCACGCAGAAATAGGAGAGAAAGTAATAGTTACGATGGTCTTCCAGTGGAAGGTTAGAACGTTCTGCTGTACTACAGAAATTCAAAGCTTTGTGATTATAATTAAGCATGTTGGATTGTACGACACACCAAAGGAGATTATTAAATACTAAAAGTTAGTACTACATTGACACAGTGATGTCTGTAAAGCTAGGCTGGTTTCAGAGATGGATGGTGATGGATTACTGGTATATAGGAGATAATTATTCTCAAAGCCAAAATGTAAACTGATGATCTGTACAGTTCAGTTTCCTAATTTCTCAGACACTGAAGGAAAGGAAGACACTAAAGGTTACTGACTACATAATTAAACTGGTACTCACATCAGCAGAATGCAAGTTTTCAATACGAGCTCTTTCTGTGATGACGTCATTGTCTTCATTTTCAAAAGTGTCAGTATTCAGGGCAGGTGATGTGTCAATAGACCTGGAAAAGCATGGAAAGGCCTCCTTGACTTTGCCTCCAGTTTTCCTCACATCCAGCACTCGTAGTAGCCAATACATCCATACAAAATGTATGATAGGCTGGGGGAAAAATTAATGTAGAATGTACAATTAGATCTAGTCCTACCTGTGTCCAATTGACAATATGATTCAAAATGAAATTAGTCAAGAACAGGAATACAAACTGTAAGTTTCTTCAATATCCTTTGTTAAAAAGTTTAAATTTTAGCTTTATGAACTAAATGGCAGGACAAAGTATCAAACCTGAAAAAAATTATCATGCTCCATGTCGCGATGTGGGTTAGATGGGGAGAATTCGACTGACACTCTTTCGAGGTCCGCTCCCACAATCGACGAACACACAAAAAAAATACTTGCACTCTAAAAACTAAATAAATCAATTGCTTTGATTTTTAGCAGAACTGTAGGGCAGTTTAATTACAGGAATTAATGTAACAAATATAATTATAAATATAAATATCAATTCAAAGGCAACTGAATCTAACTAATGAAACTACAGCTTTCTATAAAGACTAACTTATTCACTCTAACTACTTGCAGGTCATATGAGTTATATGCCAAATAGAATCCGCGCACGTGGCGACGGATATAACAGTTTAAATTCTAATAATTCAATGAGACATGTTATGATATGGACATTTCCTCTAGACACACCATGGAGAATGCTTGTACAACCATGCGTTGTCTGGCGGTAGCTCTGAAACTGTCTTCAAAAGTAAGTAGAACGGTTCACTTTCATCATTACAAATTAGTATGAACTCTCACCATTAGGCCCTCACTGGGAGTGAGAGCGCTGGATGTAAATGCTGTGGGTTCATATCAAACCAAGTAGCTTAGGCTCTGGAGCTTTAAAACATCACGCTCCTCACAATATGGACTGCTCAAATGCGTCTCTATGTCTCTCATCTGGCTGAGGACTATCGCCGTCCACCTCGTAAATGGATTGTCTACATGTGGCCTCTATCTAAGCTCTCATCATCATCATCATTGCCTTTCTCACCCTGGATCAGGGTATAGGCCACCAACAAACACTTTCCATCCCTCTCTATCATGGGCCAGCCTCTTTACATTATTCCAAGTCTTTCCGCTTCGTTGCACATCATTTTCTCTGGCTCTTCTCCACGTTCCGCGCGGCCTTCCTCTTGATCTCTTGCCCTGGGGATTCCAATCCAATACCTTCTTCGCGATGCTGTTTCCTGGCCTCCTGAGAGTGTGGCCGATCCATCTCCATCGCCTCCTACCAATTTCCTCTCTGACTGGGCTCTGTCTTGTTCTTTTCCAAACAATTTCATTGCTGACCTTGTCTGTCCATCTGATCTTAAGTAGCTTCCTCAAACATCTGTTGATGAAAACTTGGATTCTCTTTATGCAGGCCTGGGACGCATTCCAAGTCTCACATCCATACAACAGGACTGACTTCACGTTCGAGTTGAATATCCTCAGCTTTGTTTTTAGAGATATATCCTTGGTTCTCCAAATCTTGCTTAAGGACGTGAAAGATGCCTGTGCCTTTCCAATTCGTGCTTTGACTTCTGCCTCTGTTCCTCCCTTATTGTCAATGATACTACCAAGATAGCAGAAGGACTCTACATCTTCCAGTGGTTGATCTCCTACTTTGACTTGTTCGCTTGGGGGTGCAACAATTTTTAGGACCTTCGACTTCGCAGGATGTATCCTCAATCCAATAGATTCTGAAATTTTGTTTAGAGCTGTAGTCTTTGCTTGCATCTGGTCGTGTGTGTGCGACAATAGTGCCAAGTCATCTGCAAAATCTAGATCGTCCAGCTGTGTCCATGGGGTCCATTGTATGCCATTTCTTCCTCCATTGGTGGTTTCTTTCATAAGCCAATCAATCACCAGAATAAACAGAAATGGGGACAGCAAACAACCCTGCCTAACACCAGTCTTGATATCAAAGCTGTCAGTAAGCTCACCATCGTGTACGACTCTGCAACTTGTCCCCTCGTACATGCTCTTGATAAGATTCACCATCTTCTCTGGGATTCCATAATGTCTCAATATTCTCCACAGCGTTTCTCTATCGATGCTATCAAAGGCCTTCTCGTAGTCAAGGAAGTTCACTATCAGTTGGGAGTTCCACTCTAGCGACTGCTCTACTATAATTCTCAGCGTGGCGATCTGGTCGGTGGTTGATCGATTACTCCTGAAACCAGCTTGCTCCTCACGAAGTTTTTTGGGTCTGTTGCATTCTGTATTCGCTTGAGAATAATCCGATTGAAAACCTTTCCTGGGATGGAGAGAAGTGTGATTCCTCTGTAGTTACTACAATTGCTGAGGTCCCCTTTTTTTGGAAGCTTCACGAGGTGTCCTTCCTTCCAGTCCTTTGGAAACTTGCCTCCGATCCAAATCCTCGAGAATAGTGAGTGCAGACCCTCTGCAGCCCCAGCAGCATCTGCCTTCAGCGCCTCTGGTGGGATCTGGTCTGGTCCAGCTGCCTTGCCTCGATTTAACTGCTTTATGGCATCATTAATCTCTGCTTTAGTCGGAGGGTCACAACTGATCGGTAAATCATTTCTTGCGGGTAGAATGTCGGGTGGGTTGCTTGGTGGAGGTCTGTTCAAGAGGCTACTAAAATGTTCTATCCATCTTTTTGCCTGAGCTTCCTTTCCAAAAATAGCCTTCCTGTTGTAATCCTTGACAGGAACTTCCGGTGTAACAGGCCAGAATATACCCCCCGCCCAGAATATACCCGGGGTTAAACTGGCCTAGCCCAGAATATCCCCCGGGGTATATTCTGGGCTAGGCCAGTTTATACCCCGGGGTTACTTTGGGCTAGGCCAGACTATACCCCCCCAGTCCAGATTATACCCCCTGCTTTTTCTTTAAAAACAAGTCAAGACCACAGTTTATTTCAGCCTGTTCTTCATCACTGTCATCAGATATCATATTAAGACATACATGAACACATTCTTGACATCAACAAGTCATAATGCAATTTAGAGAAAATAATAATAACAGTTTATTTCAGCCTTAGTTTACTTTGGTGTACATACATAGGCCTACATTCTCGACTCCTGTAAATCATGATACATTTAGAAGGAATAAACATGCCTTAAAATGCATTGATATACAAAAGAGTTGAGTATCCATTCAAACTGACATGATTAGACTTCAGCATTAATTTCACTCGTGAGTGTTGATGATATTATTATTATTATTATTATTTTGATAGTTAGTTGGCCATGAGTAAAACACGCATTGTATTTTTTGTTACAATGATGTAGGGAGAAAAGGCCAGAAAAGAACACACAGAAAAAAATAATAATGATAATCCAACTGACAGATAGTGCAATTCCATCATCCAGCAGATATAAAACTAAATAGGCACTTAATGTTTGCGACTGATGAACTCCACCTGTCCAGATCCACTTGAAACGTTACAGAATGCTAACCAGTAATAATGATAACAATAAGAACACGAAATCATGTTATTTACTCTTGAAAATATAGAGAAATATCAATATCAGAATCATCATCATCATCTTGGAAATTGCAAAGATATGAGAGGGAGTGTAAAAATGGCAGCGTATGCCTACAAATCATTCTAGAATTTATAAGCAGCAATGTATGTGTATCAACTATATATAAAAAACGTGTTAAATCTTTTCAAATATTCAAGTAGAACTGGACAGAAAGCTTTAGTGAAATACTAAATAGCCTTGACAGTTGTGTAGGCCGACAGAGTAAGTCCACTGAGACAAAAGTAGTGCATTATAAAAGGTAATTAGATCTATAGCATGTTGAGGCAAAATTCGATGGATCATGTTACATTAACAGTATTTCTTGTCAGTGAGTATCATTCTTTGATAGGTTATTTGTAGAAAGATATACATTTCATGTACATTACGGTTTAAGACACTGGATTAGTTTGCAAGGTATTTGAAAGACTGAACTTATGTGTTATAACTTATAGTGAGTAAGGGAATGTCACTCGCGAGTGAAATGAAATAAAAAAAAAAAAAGAAAAGACCTTGTCCGTCTTTACCTTCCTAAGCTTAACACGTCCCTTGCCAAGGGATTTAACAATTGTGTATTTGTACACAAAAAAATATTTAAAATGACTTCATTTTTATGAGTCCGTTAATTATTTCACCCATTGGGATGTGTATGTCAGTGCCAAACAAACAGTACCGTGCAAATTTTACTCAATGGCAATCAACTACAAAAACAACTACAACATGCCAACGAACGTGAGTGACACTAATCCAGTGCCTTAAACCATGAGCTACATAAAATGTATACATTTCTACAAATACGCTATCAAAGAATTTACTAACAAGACATGTTCATGCAACATGATCCATCGAATTTTTGCCATAACATACTATAATTACTTTCTGCAATGCACTGTTGTCTCAGTGGATTTAATCTGTCATTTTACATGACTATCAAAGCTACTTCGCTAAAGCTTTCAGTCCAGTTCTACTTGAATAGTTGAAAAGATTTAACACATTATTTTTTACATGTACTTGCACATATATTACATATATTATTGCTGCTTATAGATTCTAGAATGATGTGTAGGTCATTTTTATATTCCCTCTTATCTTTGTATTATTCCAAGATGATGGTGATTCTGATATTGATTATATTCTCTTTATTTTCAAGAGTAAATAAGATGATTTGGTTTTCTTATTGTTATTATTGTATATTACTGGTTAGCTTTCTGTAACGTTTCAAGTGGATCTGGACAGGTTAAATTCATTACGTGAAACAATTTTAGTATGTATTTAGTTTTGTGTGAAGTATTTAATGTTTGCTGGATGATGGAATTGCACCATCTGCCAGTTCAGCTGTTAAAATGTTGTTGTTGTTTTTTTTCTCTATGTATTCTTTTCTGACCTTTCTCTCTGCATCAGTGTAACTTTGTATATAGATCTAATTGTTCCGACATATCAAGCACATTTCTTATTTTCAAAAATTATAATAAGATTCAGATAACTTTACACTTATGAGTCTTATAATTAGTTCATACCTTGCCACTAAGTATATGTTAGTGGTGCCAAACAAAAAAAAATACAATACATGTTTAACTCAGGGTCAACTAATTATAAAAAAACCAGAACAATAATAATACCAACGGACACAAGTAAAATTAGTGTTAAAGTTTAATCATATCAGTTTCAATGGATTTTCAATCCTTTTGTAAATCAATGCTTTTTAAGCATGTTTATGTCCTTTTAAATGTATCATAATTTACAAGAGTCAAAAATGTATGCTTCAATATGATATCTGATGACAGTGATAATGAACAATTCAAACTAAAGTTGAAATAAACTACGGTCTTGACTTGTTTTTAAAAAAAAGTAGGGGGTATAATCTGGACTGGGGGGGTATAGTCTGGCCTAGCCCAAAGTAAACCCCGGGGTATAAACTGGCCTAGCCCAGAATATACCCCGGGGGATATTCTGGGCTAGGCCAGTTTAACCCCGGGTATAGTCTGGCGGGGGTATAATCTGGCCTGCTACACCGGTTTTCCATATTTTCCAGCAAGAGTCTTTGTAGTCTGGTAGAGGATCCTCGTGTGTCCTCCTGTTGCTGCCTTCTCTGCTTTCTCTGCTAACATTCCTATGAACTCCTCTTTGTCTTTTTTAATTGATTTTTTGACCTCTTTAGCTGATGCTCGGTACTCTTCCTGGTTACCAACTCTTGAGCTTCTTGTACGACTTGCATTTACCTGTTCTTTTAGGTCTCTTCTTATCCTTATCAAGTCCAGTGATTTTTGACTGATCCATTCCTTGTGTTCCACTTTCTTTTCCCCAAGAACATCCTGACATGTCGATGTAAATACTCCTTTTACCTTAGCCCAGTGAGTCTCCAAATCTACTGGCTCTTCGAGGTCAACAAGGGGTTTGAATCTATTCCTCAGTGTCAGCTGGAACTCTTCCTTTTTGTCTCCATCCAGAAGGCTCACTTGAAACTTTCTCCTCTTTGTTCCTGCTCTGGTACCTTGTTTCTTGAGGCGGAGTTTGAGTCTTGCCAGCAGCATGTGATGGTCAGATCCAACATCAGCTCCTCTCTGTACTATGACATCCTCCAGTGAGCGTCTGAATCGTCGGGTGATGCAAAAGTGGTCAATCTGGTTTTCAGTTACTCCATCCGGTGAAATCCAAGTGGCCTTATGGATCCTCTTGTGTGGGAATACTGAACCTCCAATCACATAGCTGTTAAATGCGCAGAAACTTGCAAACCGCTCTCCATTCTCATTCATTTGTCCCAAACCATTGCACCCCATAATGTCCTCATACCCTGTATTGTCCTGTCCTATCTTGGCATTGGCGTCTCCCATTATAATGTTCACATCTTTTCTTGGCAATGTGTCAACTATTTCCTGAAGCTGGTTGTAGAAATCGTCCTTGTCCTCATCGGTTGCTTCATTTGTTGGGGCGTATATCTGCACAATGTTCATGTTGATGTTCTTGTTCTTTGTAGTAAATGATGCCAATACAATTCTCCTTCCGTAGGGTTCCCATCCCCTCAGTGACCTCTGGGCGTGCTTGCTCAAGATGATCGCTACCCCTTCTGTATGCTTTTTGTCCTCCCTTCCAGAATACAAAATCTTTTCCCCAGATTTAAGTTGTTTCAGTCCGGACTGTATCCAGCGGGTCTCGCTAACTCCAAGTATGTGCAGTCTGTATCGCCTCATCTCCATTGTAACCTGGGCACTCTTTCCTGCTTCATACATGGAGCGGACATTCCACAACGCAATCCGGAGTGACTTGTTTGATGAAGGAGCAGTCGGGCCAGTGGAGTCCTTTCGGCTTTGTCCATTGTCCTTCATTGAATCTACAGGTGCAGATGCTCCCCCTTCTCCCAAGATGAAAGACTGATTTAAAGTATTTGCTTGTGTTTCTGTAACTGGTTTATTTTTACAGGGTGGGTAGTTGGCCCACCGCCAACTGGCTCAACTGGCACCTTTAGTCGCCTCTTACAACACGCAGTATCACGTCAGATGTATTCTTTGCTGTCCCTCTTCTGCAAGAGGGCCCCGCATCTGCACGGGCGCTATCTAAGCTCTGCAGGGATTTAAATACTAAAGCTATGTCTCGACCTTCCGTCCAGATTCATACATTTGATTGGTGCAGCCGCTGGGAGCTCAGCCTGCAATACTAATTTATGCTTGTCATGGCCTTGCGCCAAAATCAAGGTCAATTTTACGGTCTAGACAAAATTTAAAATGCGAAACATTAACTACTAAAATCTTCAAACCCCGTGCTTTCTACTCTTATGCACGAATTTCCGAACGCCAACTAAGCGTCTAAATAAACTACCTTTACTCGCCCCTTATCTATGTTAATCAAAATCACGGGGTCGAGAACTGCTCTGTCATTCCTAGCTATACATTTATTCTGTCTCGCCCCTCCTCTCCATCCATCAGAAAAAAGGTGTTTCAAAACAAACTGTTCACGAGAACAGCTCAAGGACAAATTACGCTGGTTATAATCAACAAGATCGTAAAAATTAACTCACTGACGTTGTGACCTAGCACGGCATTTATGATCCTAATGTGATCATGACATTCCACATCACTGATTCTCAATGTAATGAAGAAAAGTTCCGATCAGTTGTGATGTAATCGATCAGTTGTGATGTAATCGATCAGTTGTGATGTAATATTTTATGGATACACAGTCTTAACTATGCAAAGTTGTGCACTGCCATTATTATCTGTCTCCTACAAATCCAATTTCTTTGGATGAAGTACATGTATATGATGTGCAGCAAGTGTTCAAATTGTATCTTGTTTGCTCAGTGAATTTCACTGAATGTTTCAGGTTTAGAGCTGGAATTAAGTCTATTTAACTGGTTAAAACAACCTTTTCGTTGGCACCAAAGCCTGAATTAGTTTTTTTGGAAACTGTCCACAAGTAGGGGACAAAAATCTCATGGTGAATATTCTGGCTACATGGTCTCAACAACCCCTATCTAAAGTTACACCCTAATATCATTAAATTATATACATGAAATACATGCACGCAAATTGAAATGATCAAAATTGGTACTTACCGCAATAATGGTAATTATGACATGATTCTCAACGTCAAAGTAATCACTAGATGTGACTTCCTCTCCGCGGTTAACTGCTATCAAGTTGACCTAAAAAAGATAAATCATTCACAGTGGTAGAGAAAAGCCCTGAAAACATATAAAAAAAATTTTTAAAAAGCACAATTATGCTGTGACTAAAAACAAATACAAAATGGCAGATTTTTATAAGATAAATTTAGTCTTGTGCAGAAGTCAGAAAAAGCTAATGCAGACACTTCAATCATTGTACTTAAACAGTTGATGAAATAAATCTTTTTTCGACACCACAAAATTTGATGGTTGCACAATACATTTAATATATAGTAACTGTTTTTAAAAAACAGTATCAGTACAAATGCCATTTGTGACTGATTTCTGTTTTTATGTAATGTTTTGAGTGTGCATTTCATCAAACACACCTGTAAAAATAAAAGCCATACACTTGTGAATTTTGTTTTAACACTTGCTCAATTGAACATAGATAGCCCAAAGAGCAAAGAGGCTAGTGACACTACAGTAACATGTCTGGAGAGCCAATATTCTTGACTTACACAGAGAATTTATAATACTTACCCTGTTGATGAAATAAAACCCACCAAAGACAATATATGGTGGAGTAATGAAGCAGGCCAGATAGTGAATAATGACAGCTACGTTACTCTGAGCCAACATGTCTATCAAGGATACTGCCAGATAGGGACCCATTGCAATCTGCAAAGGTCAGTGAAATTGCTTTGATGGTAATAAAACAAACCAATTTGGAAATTAATTCCTAATATTAGCCAATATACTGGATTGGCTGTATGCTTCAGGGGTGCAAATTTACTGAATCCACTTCTTCTAGTAGCCAGAAGTCTGAAAAATTCTTCCTTTGTTTTTGCACAGCAACAACAAATATCAATACAACTGCAGATTGGGTCTCTCTAACAAACGAGGCGCCAAGTATTTGCCATATCTTTTTATAATGAGTGTAGCTCTTTGTCATGCAAGTGTCGCCGTGCTCTAGCACTTATGACGACACATCTATCTAATAACTTACATCCTACAGTAGAGATCACTACCACTTTAAACTAGCTCCATCCACTGCACCATTTTTAATGCCCTTTCTTAAAATGTTCATTTATATATAGAGGTGAAATGGAACAACCCAGATTGTGTTCAATATATACTTCAAAATAACTGGTACTGCTGAGTTTATCTGAGAGATAAATTATTACTATGACATAATAGATGGAGAAAAATGATACAATTCTCTTGTATTCAATTCAGATTTATGAATGGGCAAATGGAAAAAGGTATAGTTATTATTCTCTTGTATTCACTCCAGACTTACGATGATTAGCAACAAAGGCAAATAGGCTACACATGTCTCTGCTTTGTCAAAGATAAAGGACAACACAAGAGCCATCACAATGTTGAAGGGTATATTGGTGATAAACAGAAGGATAAGGCCTCCCACAGCTCCACCAGAGTTCAGACCTGGAATCTAAAATTATACATAATGATTAGATGCAGGTTTCAAAGTGAACAATTCTGAAATTCCCTGAACTTTATCTGAATTGCTTGGCTTATCAGTATGGCCACAATGGCTTTTTAAGAAATTTGCCACAAGCGCTATATATATTTTGATACTATGTAAATGTGTGATGGGTGGATGAATGAGTGGGTAAATGAATGGAAGAGCTGATGTGTGTGGTTGGAAGGATGGATGGAGGATGGATTGATGGATGGATGGATGGATGGATGGATGGATGGATGGATGGATGGATTGATGGATGGATGTGTGGGTTTGAGTTTGGCTTTTACAGCACGTCACCATGATAACGGCCACTGTGTGCCCTTCATGGTCTATTTGGGTACACATTATTTATGCTTCATATTCAGTGCTTTTATGTTTAACATAGAACTAAATACACTCATATAATTTTATCACTTTGGTAAAATTCTCAAAAATTGTTTTGTATAGATCTGGAAAAAGTTTTGTAAATGGATATAAAAGTTTTTAAATCAAGCTGTAGATCTTAGCTTCTCTCAGAAAGGACAGGATGCATAGCGGGTCCACGTCAAAAATAATTCTTTCATGGATCCACAGGCATAATGCCTTCTTTGGATATGCATGAAGTCTGCACATATAGTTAAAGTATGTTTTATTGATAGTTGACAATTGCATGCCACACATTTGGGTGGATGGATGGATGGGTGGATGGGTGGATGGATGGATGGATGAATGGATGGATGGATGTGCAGAGGCCTTCAAATAAGAACATACCTGCCATGCCATGACCACTATAACAATAGTCAATGCAGGTATTAAGTAGACTAGAAGGTCAGACAAATAAATGGTGCCCCAATAAATGTTGAAGCTGATTCCAGAGATACGCAGCTGACTTCGAAGTTTCCACTGTGAAAATTAATATAAACTCTGAGTTCTGAAACTCCTCCCTATTGGCTCATTTTCTACATGGAAAAGGCCATGTATGAAAATAAGCCCTCTGTGGATTATACTTTTACAAAGTGATGTTAACAAAAGTTGAAATTCATTATTCAAAGTCATATTCAATTAACATAGCTGTACTGTCTGATTTAGCAGTCTTATTCTGCTCTTGTTCTGATAGATATTTCTTATGATTAGCATCTAATTTGACCAGCACATTCCTATTATGTAATTGCATATGGTATATTAAATATGTCATCAAGTAATGGAAATGACATGTAATAAATGAGAAAAAAAAAATAAACAGCAAAATATTGTACTTTACAAAGTCCTGTACTGTAAGCAACAATTGGAAAAAGACATAAAACAAAAATAAATTCAAAATGAGAATAAAAATGCAGCATAATACAATATACAAACTCTTGGTCCCTAGGATCTTCATCAGGTTAGAGAAAGAAAACTTCAAACATTAAAAATGTTTTTGCAGAATCTGAAAACTATATAACTCACCCCTGCAATTTCATTCCACTTGTTATCCCACAACTTTTTTATAGTATTCTTACTTACATCAACAATATTGATCACGCAGTCACAACAAAGTAATGATTACTGAGTATTAATCAAGACCTATAAAAAATAAAATTTACCTGTCGATCTTGAACAATCTCCGATGCAAATCCAGGCAGAACAAGAATAAAAGCCAACCCAATCAACTGAGCCGAGGAATATGCACCAGGACTGTAGTCCAAGGCTTTGTTCTGAGGCCATGGGAAGCTTGTAGTATTGACATTGGCCTTAATGTTTGACATGTTCAACATTGCCTGAGTAGCCAGGTTAATGGCAACAGGCAATGAGTGCATGGCAGTATCATTGTACAGCACTACTAAATCCATCAACACCTGAAATAAAATAGGATTTTAATGATATAAACCAGACTTATATATTGGAAGACACAGTTTTTTTGTGTTTTTTTATTACTGGAAGACACAGTTTTAATACTGAATGTTGTTACAAGTACGAATATCCTCCAAGTTTTTTTGCACTGGGGGTACGTATTTTAAAGCCTTTTGTGACTCCAGATCTAGAGAGCTCCTCCAAAAATACTCCTAACAAGAGCCTTAATTAATTATTCTGTCAGAATTTCTTTTTGTTTTCCTTCTGTTTTTTGATTTAAAGGGTAAGGAGCAGGGTTGGGGATTCCATAAGATTTAGGGTTGAGGATAAGGATGGGGTTAGGAATAGGTACGTATAGGTATGCGCCCCTGGTACAAAACCCTTGGTTCGCGTACTTATTTATAACAACAGCCTTTAATATTAAGTAAATTTTAGCGTGAATTTTTTCTGAGAAGAAGATGACCTATTCCCAGCTCCGATTCTTGGAATCTGCACAGTTATTCAGTTACTTTTCTCAGACTGATAAAAATTCAATAGCATTTTATCAAACATCTTCAGTACACCAACTAAATACCATATAATGTGAAGTACTACAAATGATACAAAACAACTGCAAGCAATTTGTGGTTTATTACTATCCCATGCCCAACACTGGCAAACTACATAGGCATGAAACTGTATTAATGAAGTATGACTCGCGGTGTTACGATAACAAAAATCATGGCTGTGTTTATATCACTTGAAGTTTTAACTACCAGGCATAATCATAGATCTTTCGTTGAGCATTACATGTTACAAATCATTATCTACACAGTTACAAGACCAAAATATAAGCCATGCCAGGACTTAATAAGTGTTATCAATGTTACTCATTTGCAGGCTAATGGTGTTGAAATGACAATGTCATCTAATATGTGAAAGACAATGATCCTCTCTGTGCATACACACTTCCAGTTTGCTTTTGATGTCTTCTTGGGGAAACATCCAGGACACATTTTATAATAGTGCTTACCTTTCCACTGAGATTGTTCATTTGCAAGCCAACATTATGTGGAGCCACACCTGAGGTATTCTCACTTCCTGAAGCAAATGCATCCACAGCCAGCACATTCTCCCAGTTCGCTATCACTGCCTGAGAATCTGTGTTATCTGCAAGTTATTGATAAAATTAAAGCAACCACCATACTACCATCATGGTCCAGGTCAGACTTAGGCAATAATTGCACTGATCTTTTCAGGTTCTTTCTAGGGTCAAGCCCAACTATATATAAGCCAGTCTGTATCTGCAGTTATAATCTAAATATTTGACACAACAAGATATCCTATTGGGCCTTGATAAACAATTTTATTTGTGATATTGGTGCTTACATCAGGCAAACTTCCCGCAAACTATACAAAAAGCCATCGAAAATGAGCGCATCCCCAAAAACATCCACACATTAAAACAAAATAACAGAGTCAGTGTTAGTCTTTGCGAACAAATTTTTGCACAAAGAAAGGACCATAAACAGAAATAAATGATCCTAGGCACAATGAAATCAACAGGCACAAAACAGAAAATAGCTGATGAATAGTTCCAACAACATTATTTAAAACTTACTGAGTGAATCAAAAACCAAGAGTGGTGGAAGTGATGCATTGGCAGGTGACTCTGCTGATCGTACATAAAAATGTGGGTTAAATGGTAACTGTGTGGGATAAGGTGCAGGTTTGGCTTCATCAGTCTGTAGCAATGCCAGTCCAGCAATCACCAGAGTCACAGGCAAGACCACTTGGAAAATGATAGCCTTGATATTCCGGATCATCAGCAGAAATCGAATCTGGACAGTAAATTACACAACACATTTATTACAGGCTACATTTGGTCATAGTTTGAAAATTGATGAGTTCAGTTCTGTATCTTGTGTCAGAAACAAAGCTCTAAAACTGAGATACTGTGAATTTTTGTGCATGACTTTTTGGGAGATTTTGTATACTTCTTTAACCCCCATTTCAGAAATGTGCCATAGTGTCATTGAAGCCCAGTTACAACTGGAGCAGACATGTCATCACCATTGTGTAGAGCCGGTCAGCATTTTTGTTGTTGTTGTTGTGTTTTTGGGGGGGATGGGGGTTGGTAGGGATAAATTCTATTTAATTTTGCCCGTTTGGCCTGCTCTTCTCGATTTCCAACTGCCATGGTATCTTTAACGTGCGCAGCATGCACACAAGCCCTCCACGTTTTTTGTCCTTATCCGAGAAGACTAGGTGCTCGATCTTACCTACCACAGGATTAGGAATGGGAAAATAGGAGGAAAATCCTAAAATTCCAGCATGCCTGCACCGACTGAGATTCAAACCCAGTATCTTTGGTATGAGAGGCAAGCACCTTGCCTCTAGTCCACCTTGTCCCCGTAATGTGACTCTGAATTCAGCTCTATTAGGGCCATCCCTTTAATAATAAGAACAATCCTGGATTAATATGCTTTGTACAGAAGACAGCTACAGAACTCACTGATCCTTATGCACAACTATTCTGTTTGTTTTGGAGCCCAGGTGGACTTGGGCATGGAATGGAACTAATGTGTCTCTGTAATTCAAGTCATAGGTTTTAGTTATTATTTATTTATTTACTAAGGAGATGTACATACATGCATATAGATAATATTTTAAAAGAATAACGCATGTAATAAAAGTTGATGTTCCCACATAATATTGACAAATTTACCAACGGCCTAGTTTATTGCTTGACAAAAACAATAAATCTCTGCATAAGTTAATCAAGCACCCTGATTATTAAAAAATTACCTGAATGAATCAATATCTGATCAAGGTACAATATTATGTTCTGGTTTTTTCCCATATGATTCATTACAAATGCCCACTGAATATGGATATCAGAGATTAAGGAATCAATTGTCTCTAAGATTGGTCTCAATCCCTTATACAATACAGGACAAGGTAAGGCCACATGCCAATTATATGTTAAGTAAATAACACTTCAACCTCTTTAACCATAATGTAACTTAATTTTTGTCAAAAATATTTATATAGTCTGATATCTAGAATACCAGGCTTTACATTCTTACTATCCTTGGAATGTCTATTCCTTACCTTGAACAGTGCAAGGAATCTCTGCTTTGACAGTCTGCTGCCGCTAACAGAAGGTATCATGTTAAGATCTGTACCATTGCCTGTGGCATTCCTCAAATCAATATTCACATCATCATGATTGGCAGAAAAGGTCTGATTCACCACACCATTATCCTCATCATCATCATCAACAGTGTCTGCCACTTCGTCTGCCTCTGTAAAATTAAGAGAATTTCCGAAATACATGAGATACTGACATAGAGCTGTCTTAAAAAGTATAGATTTGTGGTAAGAACCAATGACATCAATAAATTAATGAGATAAACATGTTTCTGACCTTAATCCATCAACTACTTGCTTAATATGTCATGGTAAAGCATTTTCAATACAGTTTATATTGACAACTTTCCAAAGTCAATGAATGTTTCTCAATATACATGAATGATTCTTGTGCTTTAGTGCCAGGATGAGGCCAGCAGTGATATAAGGTATACTAGAAAATATCTCATATTAGCATTACTATCATACATATTTTGTATGTTATCTGGGCAATTAAATTTGCCAAAGATCTCAATAGCAAACATTCACTTGGCAGTAATGAATAAAGATTGCTGTGACCTCTTTCATGGAACTGACACTGAGTGGACTATTTTCTCCTCTCTGAACTAGGAGAGTACCAAACATTTAATAGTGGAGCTCCAAAGAACCAGGCTTTCACATTAACCATCCTCTACACCTGTGACTAAAAATACATTTCACAAGTTACCTAATTTGAGAAAAACCTCCTCCAGAGTTGTCATGGATACACCATAATTCCGAATGCCCAAACCCTCTGATTTCTGGTCCAGTTGTCCAAACAATGCTGAAAGAATGAAATCACATTCAGATTAATGAATAATTGTTTTCAAATTATTATACTGCAGGTACACATATTATAAATCAATGCACAAACATGAAAGACAATCTGATGTTTCTAGTTCTGAGAAAAATAAAGAAAAATTGTTTCATCCTGGTGAAAATATTAATTTATCTTTGATTTCAGCTGTTCAGGCTACCGGTAGTATTGCAGGTATGGACTGGTGCATCTGCTTTTTTTATCATATACTGGACTTGACCTCAAGAGGAACATGAAAGATTAATGCAATTTTAGCCCAAGTCAGGCCGTTGTTTTAGCATAGTGATGATATAAACTATATTATAAAGTAGTTATATACTAAAGTACTATCTGTGTGAATTACTTGTACAATAACAATAGGGGCTGTTTCTTGTACTTTTCGTGAAAAATTGTGCATTACTGAAATTTGCTACATGGGGTGTGCACAGTTTTATATGGTAGATACGAAACAGACCAACCCCATCACATAAGTCATGATGTCGTCATGGGAGAGCACTCACTAGAGAATTTGGACACATCAGTAAGAGGAACTGTGTATGACAATTCTTTCCCATGTGTACGATGATGCTCAATGTCTGGGATGGTAGACTTCAGCATGCCTGTCACTTTTTCCACTTCACAATTCGGGGTAACTACCATGCTGCAAAATTGTGTAAAATGTCAAATGAAACAGGTGCTGTGATGTGTGAAGCTTTTCAAATTCTGACAAAATTTTAAAAGAGATATAAATAAATGAATAAAATAAACATTAATTTTTTTGTGTCATAGAGGAAAGAATTAATAATAACAGGCAGTTGATATGGAGATTACTAATATACCCAGAACCTTTGAAGTATTTTTCACTTGGACACCGGGTTTATAACATGGTTTTCTGTCAGTTTTTGATTAAAATGGAACAACCCGTTGGCCTTTCTGCAGATAATATATTTAAGGCATCCCTCAGTTAAAGCTATTTAAGAATATGTGTATCTTACATCAGATGATAGCCAACGCCAAATTTGTTCTTCAAGAACAGGGAAGATCCACAGCAGCGCAGCTTTCCCTTCCTGATAAATGCCTTTCGATCTGTTGGAAAGGAGACAAAATGGCTACATAATTAATGCTTCAAAATGGCGATGGTTAATTGTGTCTGGTAACTTCAAATCTGCACTAGCATGATCAGTGTGGTCAATGGATTGCCTATTTCTGTTTGAGTATCCATCTGAGGGCACAGAAATCTCTTCCAATCTTTTTCTTTTTCCATTTCATGGAAAAAAAAGTTAGTTTGTAATTTCCATGATTTTCTTCAGCGGTTTTCTGCTAAACAAATCTTTGGACAACTTTGGTCTCCCAAGGTGCACAAACAACTCAGTTGAAAATACTTGAATGTCAGGACATACTGAATTTCATTGTGAATTAAGTACTTAACATCAAACAACTATGGTATAAATACTCTTTTCACTTTACAGTTATGCATGAAATATATTCTTATTTTGGGACATCCACCTCCATTATGTCCACTGCAGTAAATAAATGGTAATGACAATAGTTTGAAAGTAACAGATTAGTTTTCTTGAGGAGTATCATTGTCTCTTAAAGGTTAATGACTGCAGGAAATAAACATTAGTTGCAGTTTTATGATGTCAAAGTTCTGCACTCCCAGAAAAACTTTCCCGCAGGGCTTTCCTAGGTAGAAACTAAGTGTGCTTGAAGTTTACCCATGATTCTATGTGTACATTTCATTATGGTGTTGATATCATCGAATAAAAAAATGACAAAATCAATATCTAGAAAAACCAGACTAATAATTAATTTAATGCAGTGACCTGCAGTGTTTATTTGGCAAGTCATGAAAGTATTTTAATCAGGCATTCATAACTCTCATAGGCGAACCTGCCAAAATGTCAGCTTCATCCATGAAGTGAGTGGTCAGCAAAACCACTCGGCCTTCCTTCTTCTTTTTCAACAGTGACCACAAATGTCGACGTGAGTAGGGATCCATACCAGCTGTGGGTTCATCCAGGAAAATGAGCTATGATGAGAAAGAACAGATTAATGATCTTAAAATTTTCTACAGCGAAAGCCTGTCTACTAAATGCTTTGAGAAAAGCTGAACATATGCAAACAAAGACTGCATAAAACTTTTACTTTTGTAATAGAATTCTGTGCTCTACTGTATACTCAAGAAGAGCATTTCATGATTCTCCTTGAGTGTACAGTCATAATAAGGACTCAGTGACTAAAAGGGGTATTACACGTACAGTTAAACCAGATCAGTTTTGGATTTACATTGGTCGTCAGTCGGCCTGCAGTCGAATTTCCACGTGTATTAAGGAAACCGGACGAAAAATGTAGAAATTCGACCTGGCCGACGGTCGCGTCCTGAAAATCAGGCGGTGCCTGATATTTGGGATCCGGCCGCCTTGCTGGCGTACGTGATCAAATTTCAGAGCCCATGTGACAGCACTTTTCTCTGCCGGCATTAATACAAAGTTATTGAAAACTGCGTCTGAGCATTAAAATGATATCAAATCCGGAATCAGCCTATCAAAATTAACAAAAATACTCGTGAGTGACCAATTTTATCGCCGCATTATTTATTTAATTTTTTTCCATGATATTTTTTACTGTTCATTGTGGAAGTGGGTGTGTTGTTTTTGTCATGACAATGATCACCCTTGTTGCTTTATTGAATGGAGGATGTAGTGTGTAGCCTGGGGAATTATGTATGCATGAACTGTCTGTGGTGCAGGGTTGTGTGATGCTCGGTTTCGCTGTTCTCTCCTCAAACACGGAGATTTTCCATTATGCTTTCATGGTCCAAAGAAACACTTCTTCAATTTATTGAAATTTATTGCTCCACAGAGTGTTTGTGGAAACTTAAATGTAAGGATTATAGCAATAAATTTTCAAGAGAAAAGGCCTACGAAAAACCCGTCGACTTTTGCAAACAATTGGACTGTCACAAATCCCAGACTGGGAGATGTAATAAGTTATGACAGGACAACAATCACGAATGAACAAGTTTAACACTTAACAGAACAACCCATCAGACTCACACATTTATTAAACATAATTATACAGATAATAGCGCAATTACATACATTATATTATTGAAATTAACTGCCGTACAACGGCCTTATTCTCACATGCACTCTTCCCTCAGATCCACAACCCGGTAGCTACTTCCTAAAGGCACTTCGGCCTCAGCCTCTCCCCTCAGGGTCTTAATAGCACATTAATAATTCACTGGCACCGCAGTCTCTCAATATCACCTTCCTATTGTCATACACCTTAGCATTCCACTAGCACCTCCGCAGGGCAATAACACATTATCATTTCAATAGCCCATCAACATGGCAATAGTACATTATCAGTTCACTAGCCCATCAACATGGCAATAGTACATTATCCCATTCACGCTCATATCTACGTCCCTGTCCGTGGCCTGACTGCCACGACTTTATGTGCCTCTACTGTCCTGCACCGACAGCCTCACTTCTGGCCTATGTGTGGCCTCCGGCCCTATGCTGGCCTATCCCCCGTGCTCACCGAGGTGGCTCTTCGGCCCGTCCTCGACACCTACAAGAATAACATTACATTGGTATAATACCCTACCATTTCTATTCACTCCACCTCTCCTTACAACCCATGAAGCGTACACACAATAGTTCACCTTTCACTCACCACACATCTTACGGTAACACACCTCCATCGGAGTACACAATACTGACTCGTGCTACAAATCCATGAACTCACTTTCATCTATCGCTCATGGCGCACATTGCTATATCCAATATCAAGGACTTCCACATTCCTCACATATACTTATTTACATCATGGTAATAGACGAATACAATATAATACATCAATCATAATTATCAATCAACGTTCTACCTACCAGTCATCACTGGAAAAACCACTCTCATCCGTCTTCCGACTGCTCCCCTTATGTTCGCCCGCTGGGCTCTTACTAGCGTCCGTTCAGTAGGACCTTCTAACTTGCAGTGATAGTAATACAGCGCTTTCGCCTCATTCAGACCCCCCACCACTCACAACATGCACGCTTAACTTACTTGTCTACGTGCGTTAATTTTACTCTCCTCCTTTCCCCCCGTAATTATTAACTATCGCTCACTCCACTCGTGACATGGACCCCAATGCGAACAGAGACCTATCGTTTCAAAAAAAAAAAAAATATCAAGAATCTCAGGAGTTCTTTCAGAAAAGAACTAAAGAAACAAGAGCAGTCATTTTTGTCAGGTGCTGGAGCTGATGAAATTTACGTACCAAAATTATTTTATTTTAAAAGTCCTCAGAAAAAGGTTCTTATCTCCTCCAGTGGATTTGTATGTCCTCTTTAACCCTCGTCCCACACTGCCTGAACTCGTCCACGTAACGACCAGCGTGTGGATAGCCGGTGGCCAGTCAGGCGTTCGCCTGCATGTTGCCGCTAACCTCAGCGGTCAGGTTAATCAGGTCATTTTGAACACGTGCATCGTGTTCACTTTAGTACACTATAAAAAACATAATCTGGATAAGCCGTGAGTGACCCCTGTAATATTTGGATAAAGTACTTGTGATGAGATGTATTCAGAATATTGTTGCATAGAAGAGAAGGCTCATGGTAAAGAATTTTCTACATTTACATGTCTTTTAAAAACTTTTTTCCTAAGAGGTCTGCCCTTTCTTGTCCCTACGTTAGGCCATAAATAGAATAGGTGGATAAATTATTTATTAAGCCAGGTCCTTAACTTGTATTAACTGCCTGGTGTCATCATGACATTCCTTTCTCCCTCCTCCACCGTTTTAAAACTCAATCTGCATTATGTTTATTTACTTAGCACAACCTTCTCCATGACTTTGGCAAGAGATTTGATTTCCAGCTCCAGCACATACGTGTATCTCAGCGCAACAGAATATCTCTCTAGTTATCACATCAAATAAGACAACCAACCAACAACAAAGTCAATCGGATGACAAAGATACCAACAGATACCCTTGTGCAGCATTAATCATTATGCATAGAACAACTGGCATTTAAAGTCTAAAGTTTCCCTTTCATTTTCCCTAGTTCAAAGTTCTCACCTGCCAGAACTATTACATGAGTATGACAAATGGTTATCCCATTTCATCGGACGTGACCACTTTGTTAGATGTATGTACTAGGGGTGACAGGATAAATAAAATTAACATCCGGAATGGGCGTAAGAAAACGATAATTGGGAGGAACCAAGTAAAGAAATAGAAGACGGGGAGTTGCCGTGCCACAAAAGTGGCCTGGCACGGGACGAAGGTTACAATATGAGGCGCAATAATGTGGCCCCGCGTGCTTCCCGGTTCGAGGGCGCTAGGCCGCCATAGTGGCCTTGCGCAGGACTAGGGTTAAAAGCCAGTCTTTTGACCTCTGTCACCCATTGTACTATTGATTGCCTGTGTCTGCTATATGCTCAACACGTGTCTGCTTGTATGTGGACGGTCTGCAGTCAGACCGTAACGTGTAATAGCAAACTTTGTCGTACGGTGGACTGCGGGCCGAGTGTCGACCGAAACTGATCCGGTCTGAAAAACTGATCCGGTTTGACTGTACGTGCAATACCCCCTTAATACAGGCAAATCTGCAAACAGATGTGGACTTTCTATGTTTTACTAGGTAGCTCCCACTTTGGTAAAATGGCCTATAAACATGCAAAAAACATGGCAGGGTTAGACTAGGTACAAAGTTCTAGAAGGGGGAGGAGGAGGGAGAGTGGGAACATGTTTTCACAACTTTATTGGAGTGGGTACAGGTACAAGGGAAATGAATATTAAAATAAGGTCAAGAACATCCCCAGAGAGCTTCACAGATAATTTCTTATTGTTTTTTTTTCCCCCACTGTAACTTTGCATTTCTATTGGTGGTGCTTTCTCTTAATATTTCATTTCATTCATATTTTCAGCATTCTGACAGATGATTTAAATAGTCTGTACATGTAAATATAAGAAAACAAATTACCTTTGGGTCACCTATGAGAGCAATGGCCACAGAAAGCTTTCTTTTCTGACCTCCGCTAAGGTCTCTGGCAAATGTGTCAGTCTGACTCTGCAAGTCTACCTCCTCAAGAGCTTTCTCCACCTGTCAATTATAATCAAACAACATGAACATTGGTCTACAAAATTACAAACTCAATTGAAGATATTGAAATATATCTGGCCAAAAAACAAAAAAAAAGTTATACTTTACATGGCTTTACATTAATGACAAGAACACAAAAAAAAAATTATACAAAATTTTTTTTTGTTAAAAATACAAAATGAAAGATGCAATACACAAATCACAAATGAATCACAAATAAAGAATTTTTGTCAAAATTATGAACTATTTCTGAAATTAATTAATCCATCAAATTCTCACTGTTTCATTGACTAGATTTTTGGGAACTCCTTTGATGTTGGCAAATAACTGCAGATGCTCCCAGCACGACAGATTGTCATACAAGATGTTATGCTGCGGACAGATGCCACACCGCGCCCTGATTTTCTCCAACTCACTTGGATTTGTTATGTCCTGAGAAATATAGATAAAATAATGATAAATTAGTCTTGTCAAATTTACAATTGCTTAACACATGTCTACAAGATCTAATCACATACATGTATGTCTAAGTTGAAATCAAATTTACTATCTGCTTGCATCCCTACATTCCCGAAAAAAAAATAACATAAAAACACTACTCTATTGTACCATCTATGGTATTATAGAATTACTGACGGTGCCATTCATTTGCAGCCTACTTTATAATATTGCAATGATGTGCAATATACTTCTTATTAGCACTGAGAAAAATGCTTATATTCTACCAAGCTTGGGATTTCAAAAAATGTCTTTGTGGTCTCCCGGGTGTATAAGGAATAAAAGAATTATGCATTGAAGTCCGATGGATTAAAAATTCCCTCATTTAACATAGTGCAACTTTACAGGCAGACCAATCGTCCATTCATTCAGATATAACAGCATCATAATTTTGCAGTTGTCACATACTACTGTCTCAGTCAGCTCTGTCACAATAAAATAATGAGCAAATTTAAAAGATCACAGATAAGCCCCTTGGGGCCTCCAGCAGGCCTTGGCACATAGACAAAACAACACAATGAATTATAATTGCATCTAAAAGAATGACAATAAGTTACATCTGTCAAACACAGTAAATGTCAGCTCTTAACCATCTTTCGCAGTGAATTCATATATATCCTTTCATCCTCATTAAGGCAAGCAGAAGTTCATGGAAGTTTCACATAAAATGCTTATTTTCATGCCAAGAATCATAGTCTGGGTGACAATTATTATTTAATGTTTTTATGTGACTCCACTTTAATGTTTTAGGAAACCTAAATTTTGTCAATCTGATCTTAGCTGTATTACAGTACAATATACAACCACTGTTAAGAAAACTTATAGAGCTGGTACCAGGTCCATAATTGTAGCACTGCCTGACGTTGGTGGAATGACTCCAGTTAGCATGTTCATCAGAGTGCTCTTCCCTGCTCCATTGTGGCCAAGTAAACAGGTTATTTGACTCTCGTAGATATCCAATGAAAATCCTTATGAAACAGTGAAAGAAAAGAATTTCAATCAAACAACTGTAGAACAGGTTCTAATGCAATAGCTCTTGAACTGGGCGAATTTCCTCTTGGAAGAAAAATTTTTGTCTAAGCCAATAAAAATGCACATCAGATATATGTCGTGAAAATACAGTGCTGATTTTATTTTTCTGGTTCTAGATTATACATGAGAAGAACCACGGCACTAATGCCTTTATGTTACCGGCTATGATGACAGTCATTCTACCCAGGAAAAGAAAAGCCTGTTTTAATATGTAAGTATTATTATAAAGTTTGGTCCAAAACACAGTCAAAAGCATAGGAAGGTTAAGATACTGAGATTCTGATCCATGTCCATTAATAAGAATTGTCATGATTCAGATGTTGTTAAAACTCACGCAGAGAGTGAGTTGTTGTTGTTTTATCAGGGCCATGAGAAATTGGCTGGTGGCCTTGAACGGTCCTCGCAAAATTATAGTTGGTGAGTAAATAAATGTAAAGTTAAACTGTTAGATTCACGCTTGTGGGTTTTAATGTTCGTGATTAATAAGTAATGGAGTAGGGGTGAAACAAGGTGGGGATAGTTGACATTGTTAATTATGACTAGACAAGTTTTGCACGTTAACTGGCTGGTAGAATAGTGCAGACGTATTACTACAATTAAAATGGGGGGAGGTATCGACCTATGAGATAGCTGAACTAATTGGGCCAGCGGACTAGCACGCTGGGTAGTTAGATAGTATAAAACATCGTGTAACGTTCAGATTTGGGGAATACAGACGAGCAGAAGCATCGTGTCGTGAAGTATCTCCGGTTGGCCAGTACCTGAACTGTGTGCTTTGAAGACAAGAAGTCCTTGCTAACGGACTGACTGAGCTCTAGAAAGAAAGGTCTGAGTGGGCTGACCTTTGAAAGCCCACGCTGCGCTATATTGATGTTCGCGCCTACCAGTAGGCGTGACCAATGGTAATATATCTTATTTATTCAAGCATAATAGAGATCGGAGATAGAGAGAGAACTACAGCCTCATAGGAAGACTAAGGAAACCCCAGCTGGCACTCGACCACGAGTGTCCTGTATCATAGATCTATTTCCATAGTATGATTGGAATAATATAGCACATTGTTGATGAATTGAATAGTGATTGTGCATAAAATATAGTCTTTTGGCAACTGCTTAAATTACCTACAAGCCGAAGAGTGCTTCTGTAGGCTTTGAACGTACTGGGCTCTCCTAACATTTAAGCCCATATGATTTATGGAGAGTTTGCCTGGCGACTGGCCAGTGGCGACTCAACTGTCACTTTAAATTGATATCTAGTTTCGTATAATATACCTATTTGCTATTGATTGCAGTACCTCCATAGTTACATGAATATCATTGGTTAAGTTATTAATTAGAGTTTTTTGGTTTGAATATATACCCCTATTGTCTTTTGTTTTGTTATTAATATTTATGTAAACTATGGCCTGACCGGCCTGACATATATACGCTCTAGTTATTTAATACTTTTCTTGTGTGGTTGTGTCCGAGTGTGAGTTAGCTGCCTCTCGTGCAGTCGTAACATCCCCAAGACCCTAACTCTGCTCGTGACAAGAATAATCATTCACTTGTCAAAGATATCAGGATAATTTTATCATGTCAAGTATAAACTACAGACTCAATGGTGTAGAACAGGCTGCATGATTATCAAAGAAATTTGTGTTTTTCACAGTGTAGCTAAATGCCATTTGCAAGTTTCAGATTAGAATGATGTAATATTACATTCCTCTAATATTTCTTTGAAAGAAATATTCTTCATGTTTAATTTCCACAATATTATGAAAGAATTACAAAACCTGTCAGACAGGACAAGTCTGTCTGACATTAACAACAAGTTTTATGTAGCAGGGAAATAAAAATGTATAAACTACACATACAGGAAACAAACTATGCTCACCATTTACTGCAGTATTCACCTTTCCGTCTGCTTTGAAAGTTTTGGTCAGGGATGAAATCCTGTGATAAAAAGTGACATATTTGAAGATCCCAGGCACAGCTGTGTAAAATGGAACAGGATACAAATTACACCACATGAGACACAGTCTATTGTTTAAATGTGTATTTGGAGTCTTTGGCCCTGGTGGGACACAGCAGCTCACCTACTGCATCAAACAGTGCTTAAAGAATTTGTCAACCATTAAGTTAATTTTACCAGATGAAAAAACTAACAGAATGCACAAACCTCATTGCCACTTTGTTCTCCATGTTCATTGGCACTGGTTCCACATCCACTGCATGTGAAAGAGTCCTGGCAGGGGCAGCTTTATTGATTAACCTGTGTTTTTCCCCTGCATGACTCGATGGACACCAGTACGACTTCTGAAGAAAGTAGTGGGGTGGATACCTAACTCCATATTCACCTGTTGAAGGAATAATTTTCATAACTAAAAGAAATTTAGGAGAAAATGATCAGTTGTCCCTATGTTCTTGTGCACCAGTACATATTGCAAGTTTTTTTTGTACACAATTTTCAGAATTTTAAGAGCAAGAAAGTTGGGAAAATCTTTCCTATCCTCTTGCACACCAGTGCAAATTCCTAGGATGTTAGAAAGCTGACAGTTAAGCAAAAAAATGCATATATTATGCCAATACCTATGGAACTAGAAGAGCATGAGAAAACCGAAATTTAAAGACAAAGTAAGACCATGAGAGATTCTATAAGGCTATCATATACCCTTTGTCACGAGTGGAGTGAGCGATAGTTAATAATTACGGGGGGAAAGGAGGAGAGTAAAATTAACGCACGGAGACAGGGAAGAAAAGTCGTGCATGTCATGAGTGGGGGGTCTGAAGGAGGCGAAAGCGCTGTATAACTATCACTGCAAGTTAGAAGGTCCTACGGATCGGACCTGTGCATAAGAGCCCATCGGGCGGACATAAAGGGGAAGCAGTCGAGAAGACTAGTGAGAGTCTTTCCAGTTATGACTGGTATGTAGAATGTTGATTGATTATTATGATTGATGTATTATATTATATTCGTCTATTACCATGATGTGAATAAGTATATGTGAGGAATGTGGAAGTCCTTGATATTGGATATAGCAATGTGCGCCACGAGCGATAGATGGAAGTGAGTTCATGGATTTGTAGCGCGAGTGAGTAGGGTGTACTCCGATGGAGGTGTGTTACCGTAAGATGTGTGATGAGTGAAAGGTGAACTAGTGTGTGTACGCTTCATGGATTGTAAGGAGAGGTGGAGTGAATAGAAATGGTAGGATATTATACCAATGTAATGTTATTCTTGTAGGTGTCGGGGACGGGCCGCAGAGCCACCTCGATGAGCACAGGGGATAGGCCAGCATAGGGCCGGAGGCCACACATAGGCCAGAAGTGAGGCTGTCAGTGCAGGACAGTAGAGGCACATAAAGTCGTGGCAGTCAGGCCACGGACAGGGACGTAGATATGAGAGTGAATGAGATACTATATTGTTGCCATGTTGATAGGCTAGTGAACTGATATTATGTTGTTGCCATGTTGATGGCTATGGAAATAATAATGTGTTATTGCCCTGCGGAGGTGCTAGGGGAGTGCTAAGGTGTATGACAATAGGAAGGTGATATTGAGAGACTGGGGTGCCAGTGAATCATTAATGTACTATTAAGACCCTGAGGGGAGAGGCTGAGGCCGAAGTGCCTTTAGGAGTAACTACCGGATTGTGGATCCGAGGGAGCGTGTGTGTGAGAATAAGGCCGTTGTACGGCAGTCATTTCAATAATATAATGTATGTAATTGCGCTATTATATGTATAATTATGTTTAATAAATGTGTGAGTCTGATGGGTTGTTTTGTTAAGTGTTAAACTTGTTTGTTCGTGATTGTTGTCCTGTCATAACTTATTACATCTCCCAGTCTGGGATTTGTGACATTGGGGGCTCGTCCGTTGTGACATTGGGGGCTCGTCCGTTGTGACATTGGGGGCTCGTCCATTGTGACTCGTCCATTTTCGTAATATTTAGTTGTAGTTAGTTAGTAGGTAATTGTGCTGTCTTGTTCGTTGGATGAATGGACATTTCATGATATGATTTATGTATAATAATGAATGTATATTGATGCATGTATTGCTATGAATAGGTATTAATGTGTATTTAAACTTTCCAGAGTGTGTGCGTGCAGCCTGAGGAGACGAGCAGCCAGAGCTCCGATTGAAGGGAGAGGTTTTACTCAAAATTTCAAAAGTTAAGTGAAAATTTTGTGCCCTGGATTAAGGGCTGTCTCTTCATCTGTCTGTTTCCCGGTTTTTGCTGTTGTTGTCGTTATAGGTTATACGGGCGGTGGCGCGGGTTTGCTGTGTTGAACTTAGTTTATCCTTTTAAAAAGGTGTGGTAAACTTTGGAACTTCGTTCATCACAGTGACCAGTTCTGTAGGGACCTGTATTTTTGTTTAGTTGTAGCGTCGATATCTTCTCTGTTCGGCAGGAAGACGTATTCTCTTGTCCCTCTTTCTTCCCTATCTGTAGATACGTTCTTTTTTTTCAGACTCTGTTCTTGTTTGTACCGTGTAGTATAATCGGCGTAGTAGGTTGCATTTTTTTCCATTATAGTTTTTTTTGTAGAAGCTTTGTCCTAGTCTGGTTCGTTGTCCTTGACGTACTTGTGGTCCTTCTACTGTATTTCTTCATTCTTGTCGTTTCTATTTTCTTTTATAATTAATAGTGCATACATTTTATAGATATAGAATTAGTAGTGCTGTAAAGGTAAATTTCTGAATTGTATTCTGAATTGGGTATTGTTATATCTGGTGTGATCTCAGGTCTCTGGTCGGGTTGCTAGTGATCATACCGACAGGGTAGCCGTTTTCATAGTATACATACCATAACCATAAATCTGTGAAATGGCGGAACTCCAACAACTAATGAAGTTGGGTAAGGAACTTGGCCTGGAGGGAGAGGAGCTACGCGGCTGGATTAAAGAACAACAGGCGGATTTGCGCGATGAGCGTGCTAAGGATAGAGAGCGACAGAGAGAAGAGGAAAGAGAGGCTAAGGATAAGGAAGAGGAAAGAGAGTTTAAGTTAAAGGAGTTAGAGGCTAAGCAACAGGAAAGAGAGGCTAAGGCTCAGGAGCAGGAGAGGGAGTTAAGGTTAAAGGAGATAGAAGCTCAAGAGCGGGAGACAGACGCGCGAGTAAGAATCGCGGAATTAGAACTCAAAAAGAATGCGCCAACAGAAACAGTTGAGCGGCAGGTACCCAATAAAGGTGGCGTTAGGATTAAGCTCCCTACGTTCGACGACCGGAAGGACGACATAGACGCCTTCCTTTACAGGTTCGAACTGAACGCACAATTGCAATGGGGGGAAAATAAGGAATTATGGGCCACGTACCTGGCATCGCTATTGCAGGGGCGAGCGTTAACCTACTTTAAAGAGCTACAGCGCGAAGACGTGCAAGACTACGATAAGCTGAAGGCTTTGCTGCTTCGCCGATTTGCGCGTACCGAGGAATATTTCCGGGAGCAGTTTAGGCGAGCACGTGCAGATACCAGGGAGGACTTTGCTGCCTTCGTCGCGAGACTGACGGAGTATTTCGCGAACTGGGTAGACTTGGCGCATGTGGGCACGGATTTTGCTAAACTGAAAGACTTAATGATCCGTGACCAGCTGTACGCGTCGTGCCACAAAGATCTGGTGGCTTTCCTGAAAGAGAACGAACCCGCGACGGTGCAGGAGGCGTCTAAGTTGGCGGAGGCATACCGTACGGCGCATCCGTCCAAACCAGTCGCCAGGGCGTACGTCCAAGATGCTGGGTACGTCGCCGTTGTCGAGGGGTCGCCGGCAGGACTTAGGGACAGGTCGCGTCAGCGTGGTGCCTATAGCGGGCAAGCCCAGGGGCAGCGTAGGGGCTATCACCAATCACCGGCATATGGATCCGGTAAGTTTGACCGACCAGGAGGGCTAGGTCGCGGTAATGGCCGGGGGCGAGTTGTAACCTTTGCCGATAACCGACGGCATAGGGACTCTAGTTCCGGTCGCGATGGGTCACGGGGACCCAGGCCTAGTGCAGCACAGGGAGCGGAGTGTTGGACTTGCGGACGCGTGGGTCACTTTTCACGCGAGTGTAGGGCCGCGAAGTGTTGGAACTGCGGAAGAGCAGATCACATCAGCGTGAACTGCCCTGCAGGTAGGATAGCGGCGAACGTGGACAGTAGCTCCAGTCCATGTTCCCCAAATAAATTTCATCAGGCGGCTGCGTGTGTTACATCGGACAACGGAGGCGGACAGTATTCTAAGTGTCCCAGTTGTGAGAAGTTATTATCTTCCGGTGTTTTACCTTGTGGGAGAAAGATCCCCGTTATAAATTCATGTCATACAGGAGGTGGTCTTAGGGTTTATCCGGGGTTTGTTGGGGACGAACCGGTCTCGGTTTTACGAGATACAGGATCTACCGTTGTGGGAGTGCATAGGGACTGCATTCGGGATTCACAGCTTACAGGTGAGACTGTCCCGTGCATCCAATTTTCGGGGGCCATTGAGAAATTACCCATGGCAAGAATAATGATAGATACACCTTTCCTTAGCGGGGAAGTCGAAGCAGTCGTTGGTTGTTTTCCAGGCGCCCAGCTCATCATTGGGAATGTATCACGGGTAGTTTCCCCTTCCGATGAGAACGTGCAAGCATGGTCGCAATCAAAAGGTATTGACTTTTGCGCCGCGGTCGAAACACGTCGACGGGTAGTGGATAAAGATAAGATTAGACCCTTGGCAACGCCAGCGGTCAACCTAGATATTACGCCAGAGCGCTTGGCGAGATTACAAAGAGAGGATCCATCATTAAACCCATGTTTTGGGAAAGCGCGAACCGAGAAAACGAGGAGATATAAGAACGGGTCATCTTCTTTTTTTGTCCAGGGGGGCATTCTGTTCCGTATGTACGTCACAGTGGCTTCCGTTCAAAAGCAGGTCGTCGTGCCACGGTCGTTAATTGCTACAGTATTGCGTCTGGCCCATGATGTTCCATTAGCGGGTCATATGGGAAGTGCTAGAACCAAGGAGAGAGTTCTAAAAGATTTTTATTGGCCATCGATACATAGAGATGTGCGGTTATATTGTAAGACGTGCAGTGCGTGCCAAAAGACGACGCATAAGGGTCGTTCACCCCAGGCTCCTCTTCAAAAGATCCCCACGGTTTCGGAACCGTTTAAAAAGGTTTCAGTACCTTGTTGATTTAAGAGAAAGACTATCTTCAGCGCGCACTATGGCACAAGAAGCTTCTGGTATCGCTTCGAAAAGAGCAAAAGACTATAAAGATAGAGGGTCCAAACTGAGAATTTTTAAGCCAGGAGACAAGGTTCTGCTGTTGTTACCTACGGACCATAATAAGTTATTGATGACATGGAAAGGCCCTTATGTTATTGAGCGAGTTGTTTCAAAGGTAGATTACGCTATCCACATTGATGGAACGAGTAAGGTTTTCCATGTTAACATGCTACAGAGATTTTATGAAAGACCACAGTATCTGTGTGCACAGACAAGACCAGAGGAGACTGTCTTCTCTATTGCTTGTACGGGGGTCGTAGACCAGTCGGACTGTGACGTAAGCGACACCGAGGCGCAGCAAGAGTTGCAAATTCAATTGCCGGAGTTAACTCCGACACAAGGTTACAGGGACGTAAAAATTAACCCTGACCTTACGAGTTCAAGGAGTAGGGAACTTGAGACCCTGTTAGCGTCATTTCCGGATGTTGTTACGGATTTGCCGGGTCGCACTACGGTGATCCAGCACCAAATAAAGTTGACTTCGGATAAGCCAGTATTTCTTAGACCGTATCCGTTGCCTTTTTCTTCGAGAGATAGAGTCATAAAGGAAGTGGAGTCAATGCTGAAGTTAGATGTGATAGAACCATCAACATCGCCGTATTCATCACCCATCGTCCTCGTGAAAAAACTCGATGGATCGGTGCGGTTCTGTATTGATTTTCGAAGATTGAACACTATTACGGTAGGCGATAGGGAGCCTATTCCGTTCCAGGAGGAATTAATAGCTTCATTGGCCGGGTCCACGTGGTTTTCCAAGATAGATTTGACGAAAGGGTATTGGGAAATCCCGCTTACTGAGGAGTCTAAACAATACACGGCGTTCCAAACGCCCATTGGATTATTCCAATTTAAGGTCATGCCATTTGGGTTGGTAAACGCGCCAGCGACGTTTGCACGATTAATGAGATTAGTGTTGAAGGACATACCTAATGTCGTGTCATTCTTTGACGATATAGCATGCCATACGTCGACATGGTCTGATCATATTCAGACACTAACAGTAATTTTTAAACGATTACGTCATTTTGGGTTAACTGCTAAACCCGCAAAGATGGATTTGGCATGTCCAGAGATAATATTCTTAGGACATATTGTGGGTAGAGGTGTTCAGAGACCTGAAGTAACAAAAATTGACAAGTTAGTAGGGTTGCAAATCCCTAAAACAAAGAAACAAGTCAGAAGCTTAGTGGGAATTTTAAATTATTACAGAAAGTTCATTCCAAATTTTTCCTCCTTGTCATCTTCTCTTACTGACCTTACTAAGAAGGGACAACCCGATAAGGTCCAGTGGACGTCTGAATGTCAGACAGCATTTGATAATTTGGTGACAGCGTTATCATCGTCACCCATTCTGATATTACCCGATTTTCGATCTAATTTTATCCTCAGAACGGATGCGTCGGACTCTGGTGTCGGCGCTTGTCTTCTACAGGAGAAGAACGAATGTCTCCATCCTGTATGTTATGTCAGTAGGAAGTTATTGCAGAGAGAAAGAAAGTATTCTGTGATAGAGCGTGAGTGTCTTGCCATTGTCTGGTCCGTCCAGAAACTAGGACGTTATCTCATGGGACGAGAATTTTGTATCCAGACAGACCACAAGCCACTGACATTTTTGTCGAAGAATCGTTCGTCCAGCCCACGCTTGTCTAGATGGGCATTGGCTTTACAGCCGTACACCTTCGTTATTCAACCAATTCCAGGAACCAGCAATCATATCGCCGACTACCTTAGTCGAGCCTAGGGCAAGATTTCAGGAGCTTATACATCGGAGGACAGGAACATTGACGGGATCTGTGTGAATGAGTCGACTTTAAAATATTGACATTATAAATATGATATGAAGAATGGTTGATAGGTTGAGTGGTTTTTGATTCTGTATTAAGTATTGTGATTAGTTAGCTATTCATGATGTGACACATATATGCATATTGCAGGCCATACGGATCCCCATATTTTTCCCTGATTTCGGTATTTTATATACTGGGGGAACTGATAGGTCATTTTTCTAGTGTAGGTATTGCTCACGCTCACTCGTTGACAGTCATCTTGATGCGATTTGAAATTAATTGCATTAATTTTTTTGGGGTGGGGGATGATGTCACGAGTGGAGTGAGCGATAGTTAATAATTACGGGGGGAAAGGAGGAGAGTAAAATTAACGCACGGAGACAGGGAAGAAAAGTCGTGCATGTCATGAGTGGGGGGTCTGAAGGAGGCGAAAGCGCTGTATAACTATCACTGCAAGTTAGAAGGTCCTACGGATCGGACCTGTGCATAAGAGCCCATCGGGCGGACATAAAGGGGAAGCAGTCGAGAAGACTAGTGAGAGTCTTTCCAGTTATGACTGGTATGTAGAATGTTGATTGATTATTATGATTGATGTATTATATTATATTCGTCTATTACCATGATGTGAATAAGTATATGTGAGGAATGTGGAAGTCCTTGATATTGGATATAGCAATGTGCGCCACGAGCGATAGATGGAAGTGAGTTCATGGATTTGTAGCGCGAGTGAGTAGGGTGTACTCCGATGGAGGTGTGTTACCGTAAGATGTGTGATGAGTGAAAGGTGAACTAGTGTGTGTACGCTTCATGGATTGTAAGGAGAGGTGGAGTGAATAGAAATGGTAGGATATTATACCAATGTAATGTTATTCTTGTAGGTGTCGGGGACGGGCCGCAGAGCCACCTCGATGAGCACAGGGGATAGGCCAGCATAGGGCCGGAGGCCACACATAGGCCAGAAGTGAGGCTGTCAGTGCAGGACAGTAGAGGCACATAAAGTCGTGGCAGTCAGGCCACGGACAGGGACGTAGATATGAGAGTGAATGAGATACTATATTGTTGCCATGTTGATAGGCTAGTGAACTGATATTATGTTGTTGCCATGTTGATGGCTATGGAAATAATAATGTGTTATTGCCCTGCGGAGGTGCTAGGGGAGTGCTAAGGTGTATGACAATAGGAAGGTGATATTGAGAGACTGGGGTGCCAGTGAATCATTAATGTACTATTAAGACCCTGAGGGGAGAGGCTGAGGCCGAAGTGCCTTTAGGAGTAACTACCGGATTGTGGATCCGAGGGAGCGTGTGTGTGAGAATAAGGCCGTTGTACGGCAGTCATTTCAATAATATAATGTATGTAATTGCGCTATTATATGTATAATTATGTTTAATAAATGTGTGAGTCTGATGGGTTGTTTTGTTAAGTGTTAAACTTGTTTGTTCGTGATTGTTGTCCTGTCATAACTTATTACATCTCCCAGTCTGGGATTTGTGACACCCTTACCCTTCCCCACCCACCCACCCCAATCATCTTCTATTTAGCAATATGACAATCCATCATCCAGCACTGTTTGAAAGACGTACTGATCTAAGATCAAATTTTAATACTGCAGTCAGTGAAATCAGTTCTAAATGTATGCACTCAAATTATGAAGATGAGATAGAATCAAAATCAGGCTCATTCTGATAAACTGCTAACTTAAAGGCCTGTCAAACTGCACTACAAACCTGGAACAACACGGTCAAAATAGACAGTCAGCAATGAATACAAGACTGTGTCAAATGCCAGCATCAACAATGGTGCATACAATGGGAATTTTCCATATGTCAGAGAATCATCAAATCCAAAACCATCTGCACGGAGCTCAAGAAATAAGCCCTGGAAAAGAAAATAATGAAAACCATTTCTGATTCCAGTGGTGTTTTCATTAGAAGTTTGGGGCACTTCCACAGTATCTGTTATCTTTATAAAAGTTAGTGAAATGAAATGCGGAAACCCACTTGAAGATCTCCGCTGACTGATAAAATATAAAGCTCATTAAAGTGCCACAAAAATAGAACTGCAGAAAACCGTAAATTTTCTTAAAAGAACAAATGTGCAGATTTAGATTGGTGAACGAAAGAAGAAGAAGAATGTAAACTGACATGAAATAATAACCATTTTTGGATCTTGCCCCAGTATTGTTTTTGTTCCTGCTCTGTGAAACCGATATGGGGGTGGTGCTATAATTTAATAAAGAAGATTCTGAGATCTTTAACAGTAAATAGTAGCACTACCCACATGCATTAAGACCTTCAACATTACATCACAGCACTATTCACACACCAGTATAGTGGTGCAGGGACTAAAATGGAAGTTTTGCACTGCGCTGGTACACCGGACAAGAACCCGAAAGAGTTAAAATAATAGCAGTATATTACAGCCCACACACAAAGGAATACCCATTTCTCAGGGTCCTGTGATTGCTTTACACCTGTACCATTTCCTACATCATGAATTGACGTGATTCTCACCTGATCTATGAATGTAGCAAAAGCTAATGGAGACAGTAGACACATCAGCCACTGCACTCCAGCTGGGACATTAGAATCATAGCTGAATTCATCCCTGGTCTGACTAACCACCAGATAAAGGCAGCTCATCATGATGGTGGAAAAGGCAGTGACAGCTCCAGCCACTTTGGCATTGTTGAAGAAAGGCGTGATCATGAATGCAAAAGCTATGAGAGACGAGCCATACAGCAGAAAGGCGATGTACAGCAGGAACATGTTGCTGTGCCTGAAGTACTTGGAGCCCACGACAATACCAACCATGATGATGGTGGAGATCATAATCATTGCCATGTAGATAATTGCCCAAGACAACCTGCAATATGCCAAGAATAATAATGAGTATAAACGTCGAGAGGTGCCTTCGCAAACAACGTAACTTGAAGAGTTTCGATTTTTGTTTCTTAGCATATTCTGTTTCACCTCGGTAAGTGCTACATTTTGACATGATGTGAATTCCATTATCGAATTAATTGACCTAATTATTGACGAGGATTTAAAGATCGTAATAGACATTTGATACTTCATGTCAAACTTTCAAATTGCTCTCCTGAAAAATTTACAAAACTGGCGACACCGTCTTTGTGCAGGCACCCCGCATATATTAATTTGAACGTTAGTGAAGACATATGAAAAACATCGTACAATTCAAAATTAATGCATATTATTTGTATTTGTATTTGTATTTTGTATTTGTATAACTCTTTAATCCCTTTTGGGAAATTTTGCCTTTGTGCCATTGCAGCCCAGTTATAACTGGAGCAGGCACGTCGTCGCCACAGTGCAGCACAAAAGATCATAACATAAGATTTTGGTAATAACCCTTGCTGTCAGATATTTTTTAAAAACAAATTCAGGAAAACTCTACGCATGTGAAAACAATGAGACAGGGAAAATAATAATATGTATTAAAATGCGATATGAGCTCAGAGGAACTTCAATTTGGGAGGACACATTGGTCTGGAGGCAAGGTGCTTGCATTTCATGCCATAAGTACTGGGTTCGATCCCCGGTCAGTGCAGATATATTAGAATTTTTTGGGAGAAAATTCCTGTCCCCGATGCTATGGTAGGTAAGACGGAGCACCTAGTCTTCTCAGATAAGAACAAAAAACTCAAAGGGCCTGTGTGCACGTCGCCCATGTTAAAGATACCTGGTAGTTGAAAGTCAAGAAGAGCAGGCCGAGCAAGTTCTGAGGCCCGGGACAAAAATTCTAGAAAACTAATGCCTGCCAGAAAAACACTTAAAATTAAAAACAAGAAGAAGAAAAATAAAAATAAAAAATGAGAAAAGTGAGGTGTAAATGCCAAGAGCAGCGAACCTCCTAAAATAAAGATCTAAACACCCGAGCAACTAAAAAGTAAAGGTATAAAATAAAAATATTATCAATACTGTTAACAAACAAGAACAATAAGTACCAAAAGGCTGAGCTCCTCAGCCCCATCATTAGCATGCCATCTTTGATTTTCTTTTCCTTCTCTGCGACAATGTTGACAGCAAGATACGACACCAAAAAGGCAAAAGATATCACAAAGTAGATGGAGGAGATGGTCTGGACAAAGTTGGAATCTGGCAAGTACTTGGGTTTATCCATCATGTGAACTTGAATGTCTCTTGAATCTGGATCGGGTGTTGACAGGCCTAAATCCTTTGAAAGAGGAAAAATGGATAAATTATGCATTCATTAAACCTTCTTTAGAGGGGTTTATACTATCATGGCATCACTTCTGCACAGCCATACCATTTCTGTCCCCGAAGTAGTTAATTCTAAACACAGAAAGAATGTAATATTACCCTTATTTGATGGACATTCTTAATCATAATACATGTATTGATTTCTCCTTCCATTTCATCCCCCCCCCCCCCCCCCACCCTTCAACTTCCCAGATAAGTGACCAAACAGGCTCAGAAAGCTTATACTTACTGAGAGAGCATGAGACAGGCATGACCCTACAATGAAGGAAATTTGACTTTTAATGAGTGACTTTGGTTTTGTCTATGTCATTGGCCCACAAGAATGAAAGTTGCACTCCACCGTGACTTGAAAGAATGTAGACAACAGAATACATACTTTCATGATAACATTATCCACTGCTATCTGCAGCTGAGCAAAACCTGATGAGAGGTATTTGTTGGCTTCACATCTGGCATCTGTTGATGTTCCATTGTCATCGCGGCATGATCCTGAAATAGACATTACAACCAGAGTAGTCCAGTCTTTGCCCTGGTTTACAAATTAATCAAGCTGCCCGGCATTATCCGGAACAAACCTGTGCTCAGTCTCTCTCTCTCTCTCTCTCTCTCTCTCTCTCTCTCTCTCTCTCTCTCTCTCTCTCTCTCTCTCTCTCTCTCTCTCTCTCTCTCTCTCTCTCTCTCTCTTAATATTCTTTAATAGTCTTGTTTCAGTTCTCTTATGTGCCAGGAAAGAATGCACCAAATTGAACACATATATCAAAATATAGCAGTCCCTTTGAGATGGGTTTATCAAAGGGAGCACAAAAAATATCATTATACTTTACATTTTTACATCATTTACTATAAAATGCTGGAAATTCCAATTAGTACAATAGGCAAATCATACAAAGGCAAATGGGTTAGATTAATTGACACTTACGAAAATGAATCTCATAATTTTTTTAACTTATTCAGGCCGCTGGGTTGAGCGAAAAAGGGGCAGAAATTATACCACAGTAAAATATTCCCATCCAACGCCCCTTTTTTCTTTATAAATAATATTACTATAATAATTCCTTGGCATCTTGATTGCATTATTTTATACCTAGTAATGACTGAATGCTGCACTGGAGAGTGCCATCCAACTATACTAGACATTTTATAGTATGTTTTAGCATAAAAACATAATAACATATTTCATGAAGCTTGTTCCATTAATATTGAAGAGAAACAGAGGATTAGACTGTTCCATTAATATTGAAGAGAAACAGTGAATTACATTGTTCCATTAATACTGGAGAGAAACAGAGGATTAGATTGTTCCATTTATTAATATTGAAGAGAAACAGTGGACTAGATTGTTCCATTAATATTGAAGAGAAACAGTGAATTAGATTGTTCCATTAATATTGGAGAGAAACAGAGGATTAGATTGTTCCATTTATTAATATTGAAGAGAAACAGTGGACTAGATTGTTCCATTAAGTAATATTGAAGAGAAAGAGTGGATTAGATTGTTCCATTAATATTGAAGAGACTAGATTGTTCCATTAATAAATATTGAACAGAAACAGTGGATCAGATTGTTCCATTAAGAAATATTGAAGAGAAACAGTGGATTAGACTGTTCTATTAATATTGAAGGGAAACGATTAGATTCTTCCATTACATGTAATTAATATTGAAGAGAAATAGTGGATTAGATTATTCCATTAATATTGAAGAGAAACAGTGGATTAGATTGCTCCATGATTATTTCTTTAAAATGGATTGGCGTATTTGGCTATCACATAATGATGAAATTGTTTTCATTTTGCTTTTTTACTTTTCGTGGTCGCATATGGTGACTATTTGTGATTGGCACATTATTATTAATGTCATTAGGACAGCTGGGTATAAGATTCACGAAATATCATAAAAACCACAGAAAAACTGTGGGGTCGCAGCAGGGCTATAAGCAAAGTCAAAATTGGGCAAAAAGAAAAGGTTGTATGTTGCAAAGCCCCGCGTGAGAAATAAAACCCAAACTTTAGGTTTTGTACAAATGAAATGGAATTGCCCTGTCTACTACATGCGTTATATATCAAAGGCGATCGACTAGTCTTTAGGCGTGCAGGCGTGAGCCTGAGAAAACGGACCAGAATATAATACACATTTACCATATAACCCTCTGGCGCCCAACTATTCCTAACTTGAAACATTCCACGTGCCCAGTGCTCTATTTTTATGATTTTTTAATTTATCTATTACTCTGATCTTCTTCATCAATAAAGTTTCATGATAAATACTTATAATATTTATATTTTTGCATTTATTTGAATATTTTAAACTACCTTTGGTGTTTCAGAAGTTTAGTATACGTCACTAAGTGTCTTGACACCAGAAGGTTCAAAGTGTAGACACCACCAGAAGATTCAACAAGCAGCTATGCAATTAATAACACTTCAAAAATTTCCTCCAACTTGCTCGTTCACTGCTTAACCAAATCGATTGGACAAGACATTTCTGCATCCTCACCTCCTTTGTTACTGAAGAAACCTGTGGTTGACGGTATGTCGTCGTAGTCGACCCGGATGGCATACGAGTAAGGATCACCACTGTTGTTGAAGACAATGCCAGCCGCTACTTTACCGCTGTTGTCTTTGTACATGGATTCAGCGTCTTCAATTGATTGAAACATTTTGTACTGTGGTGGGCCGTTCAACTGTGATACTATATCCTTCATCCAAGTATCCACCTTTTTTTTATTAAAAGAAATATTGAACGGAACTTTTAACAGAGTTCTACACAAAATTTAGACAGGTAAAAAACTTTCTCAACGCCATGGTAAAGAGCTAGCTATTAGACATGAAGTTGAAGTACTTTGCAGTGTCCTGAACATTGACAACAAGATATGTTAAAACAATTCTAAACAATCAAACAAACACACCCATGTAACATTTGAATAGCAAGGTCAGCAGGCCGGCAGAGACTCTGCCCGGCACAGTAAGGATATAGGCCTATGAACAAATAGCACCAAAAAAAGACGAATAAAGAGCAAGAGCAAATGCTGTCATCACCTGCAATGGCAAAACGAAAGGCTGAAAACGAAAAATTATGCACCAAGAAGAAAATCGTGCTAGGACTTTGAAAGAAACTAGAGAAAACGATTATTAAAACAGTGACATTGACAGTGGAGATGGGTGAGATTGACCCAGCCAGAAACTCTACGGAAATCTGGCACAAAGGGCTGACTTCAAGTTTGCTCAGAGGAATGACATCTTTACCTGGTATATCGGCTGGTTGATACATTGTACTGACGTCGTCTTCATGAAGGGAATCCGCCCCTACGGTAATCCTACCAATCCTACGGAAATCTACGTCAGATTGACGTAAGGTTGCTGACTGAGATGTTTGACATTACAGGTACGAAGTTTGAAAGTGTCACAAACCTTGTGTCATTAGTGCATTTTAGTTTTGTACCCACTAGACATTCATTTGGCAAACTCATTCAATCTCATCCTAAATACTCAATTTCTTATCAATAAGGTCGTATTTCTTACTTGGGAATTATCTGGTACAGCATAGATGTATTTGCTTGCACTGAACGGTGTCCCAAATCGTGAATCATTCAGGCTGTAGACTGGGAAAGACACTGCTGGTTTCTCTTCTGGTTTGAACATCCATCGAATCATGCCAAGGATGGCAACAAAGTAGATGGGGAAGAAAATTTCCTGCAATCAGAGACAAGAATTAGATATTCCCAAGCAGCCTGTGAGAATTCAAGATTGCTTTACAAAATAAGTACACTTCTTAAGAGACGGGACAAAAATGTATGATAACGCTTTCATGCATTGTTTCCTCACTGTATGAAATCAGTCATGTAAACCAAATTGAAAAATCACATGATCACTACTAATTTATCTATCAGTCTGTCTATCCACCTGTTTGTCGTCCGTCCGCCCCCCCCCCTTCCCCTCATTCTATATCTATTTATTTGTCTGTCTGTTACTTTCCTGCTGTCTGGCTATGAGATTTTTCCAAGGTACTGAAAATTAGGTGACCTCTCCGTGATATATATAATAATTATGCCACTGGATGAATGTTCACATAGATGTGAAAGTTCATTTGTATTTTTTGTAAACCCCCCCCCCCCCCCAATCTTCTGGCCTACCTCAGTCGATTCGATTACTTTCCATAACGTATTGTCTACAAGAATACAGAGAGATGCGTTCTGATCTTACCTGCAGCAGTTGTATTTTGTTTCGTTTCTTTAGCAGGATATTTCTTTTCAGCAAGGCTTTTAGCTGTTGCCAGAAGCCTGCCATTTTGGGCGGATTTCCCACAGGGTGAACTTGAGCCTCTTCGTTCAGTAACCTAAATCGAAAATAAAACAACAAAAAAATGTCGCCGAAAATCCCTAATTTTCCATCTTCTTGTTATGGTGGGAAAAAAATGAAGGAAGGTGGCGAATCAGTGCCAATATTTTCAAGGGTTAAAGGACCATGTAGTAATCATTTTCTTCTAACCTTGTATGAATTATTATTGCTATGCATAACTTACATCATCAAATATGATTCTCTTGCATGTTATACCACTTTATCCGACTTATCATGTATCAATTATGTCGTGCCCCAGAGAACGACAGGTCATTGTTGTAATGGGGAACACAGATAGGTGGCTGTTGGGTATTGTTTTTGCTTAAGATTTTTTTGAATTTCTAAAAATTATTTCAATTGCAAATGCACGAAGTCGCTCCTCTTACATGTAGTTGTCGCCGGCTGGCGGTCATAGATCTCCTGTACTGGAATGTTGACCGGGGTCAATGCGGTCAGATTTGCTCCGCGGGCAGCAATTAAGGGGAGGTGCATTTCATGTTAAAATTCGACTCTTTTGAAATCAAAATTGGGACAGTCCCCGCAGACCCCCCTTGTATTCTCTGGCTACATGTATAAAGTCTCTAGCAAGACTCTTTCCCTTGCAGTCTGCGCAAATCCCAGCTTTCTACATGCTTCTGTCGTTGTTCTATACACGTGTTTTTATTGCCTATATTTTGTGCTTTTTCCATTTCTAATAGTGGATAAATAATTGTTAATGTTAATTTTTCTTGTCCGCCGACTAGATATTAGGGAAGTCTGTATGGACAAACATTGCAAATATATCTGTCAAAAATGTTGTAAGGCGGTTCTGGACACTAAGCGTCGACTAACAGTTTCACTTAATTCTGTCCGACATGATTTTGAAAACAGCATGAAGTGAACGCAATCCCAACTGTGACGAAACAGCATGTACTGTATGTTCACACAGGCAGCGGATGTCTCTCGGCTGTGTCTCACTGAAGCAGTTTGCATCCCAGCCGTCTCACCTCAGCAGCCGAAAAACATCACAGACTCTCCCAGCACAGGTCTCTCTAAAACAGATACAACCGACCATAAAATGCCTCACACTAAACAACTAGCCAGTCACACATCACACTAACGCAACTAACCAGGAAATACACTATACAAATGCAACTAACCAGGAAAAACATTATACAGCTGCAAATAGCCAGGACATAAATTGCACTGATGAACCCAGCCAGAGCATGCTTGGCACTGCAAGCACACATTTTCCGACGATACACGACAGTGGTGGGAGTGACACTAACATCTTCCATGATCTAACGGACATCAACACGCTGTCATCTTCCTTGACACCCACTAAAAGAACATTTGTTGTTCCTATGGCCTCATTGACACCCGTTCATACATCCAAAAGAGCAACAAAAGAGAGCGCAACATCTCCCATGATAAAAGATATCGAAACAGTCAACCACAGTATAAAAGCAAACCTATGTATCTCACTCACTTTCAAAACAAGAAGAGATTTTAACCACAGGTCTGACTAAATGGAAACTATGTAAAGACACACGGAGAAAAGTTTTGAAGTTTAAGACAAAAGGACAACCTCTAGTTTTTTCACAAAATTGTAGTATCGAGGAAACAGACAATGAGTGCGAGAGACCCAACTATAAAGACGAGGGCAGAGTTAGTAAATGAAGTTAGATGAAATTTAGCCGGAGCAAATGCTGAAGACTCACAGAACGCAACAGAACTAGGCCTGGTCTCAAGAACCAGAAGACAGAAATATGGAAGAAGGCCTGGGGCAAGAGCCAAATTAAATTTTCAGGAAAACAGGCTTTAGTTTTGAAAGAGGCTTTGGGCTTAATCTGGCGAAAGGACGAGTCCATGGCAAGTTACTAAAAGAAGTAGGCATTAGAAATTATTTCTACGGCAGCATACATGGAAGGAGAAGGAAACCAAAGTGTTCCTGAATGGGGACTATGATTTCCTCTCGGGTCCCCAGGGTACAAATCCATGCTTATGGTGTCTAATGCCCAAGAACAAAATTCACTCACCAACAAACCCATTCCAACTGCGATCTTTAACAATGTTAAAAGCAGAACACAATGCCTTTGTGATTTAACATGGATGAGACAAGATGGAAGCCGCACGTTATCACAATAGTTGACACTTGCCATTAATATCCATAGCTGTAGATAAAAGTTTCTCCTTCTTATCTACACATTTTTCTGCGTATCACATTAAAAGATCACAGGCTGTTAGAAGAGACAGTTCACAGGCTTGATTTGAAGATTACATCTCAGTTAAACGACAATTTAACAGAGGCTGGTGCAAGAGTGAAGAAATATGGCAGTCAGTGGAAAAAAGTGCAAGAACTTGAGGCTCAGCTATATACCATCTTAAAAGCTGCGACATTTTCAGCGACACGGACGCAGACAAAGCACACACAAGAATTGAAGCAGACAGAAGATGCATTATTTCTTATCACATTCTCTGAGCTCACCCTAAACTCTGGTCCTCTTGCTTCCTGTTTAGATGGAATTCTCAAAACACACAGAAACACACCACAGACATATCACAGCAGGTCATTTATTGGTAACGTTTCAGCGCCGTAATTTACAAACACCAAACACCTCACTGAAAAGCTCATCACTCAGGCAAAAGCGCACACGCGCAACCCATACATCATTGAGGAGGCATGTATACTACAAATGACTTTCGACTATCTCAACAACTCTTTCAGTCAAGTTCACAGAGCCATCTCACACACCAAACCCATCAACACAGAATCACTTTCTGGATTTCAAACTGTGATAGACAATTACATGGTCACATACAGGATGATGTTTCCCAACAAAACAATCCCAAAAACAGCACATTTTAGAATAGAATTCCACATATAAGACAATAGGCCTATTCCTTCAGGCTCGGTCGACTGGGTGAGCAGTGGACTGAGAGTTGCCACCAGGCTATCGCCAAACTCGAAAAAAGAGCCAATGGCATCAACGATAACTTTCGCATACTAGAATTGATCATGAAAAGCCATCTATTGCAAGCAGCGCCGTCACTGCGCTTCACAGTCAAACCCTCGGCTAAAATGCGGCAAAATAAAAATTCCGAGGCCGGCCCCTCCTCACAACAATGAACCAGATTGAGAGACAGCTCGAAACAACATGTTGTGTACATAAACAAGTTGTTCTAACTCTAAGTAACGGAAATGTATGAACATTCGTACGAGGACACGGCTAAAGGCTGCATAATATGCTACAATGACACTGACTGCACGTAACTGGTCAGACTGACCTGTACGGATTAGAAAAGCTGCGGAGAAAAAGCTACTTGGTGAGTACGTTTGTACATGTGTCTACTGCATGTGTTGTAAATGTGAACAGGATCCCACTGGCCATTACCGAGATATGGGTCTATGTTATGTCCTATCTAACAACAGTGTCGGCAGTAAAATAGGATCAACTTTAATGACGTATTACAGCTATAGCAACCAATATTTAAGTTTTTTTTCTTTCGATATCCTATATTAACAGCATTTGCCTACTGCATGCCCACCAACAATTAACCGCTGAATCAGTCGTTGTAAGCCTAACAGCCCCATTAAATTTTTTTTTAAAAAGCGTTTTTTCTTTACCCATTCTACGGCGCCCGCTGACCGATGAGTAATCCCGGTCACCCGGCCGGGGAGGGGGGGGGGGTGGGCGGAGGGGGGCGAACATGTTATTTTCAACCTTGTTCCACGCCCTGCTGCGGCCTCACGGAATTTCTGTTTGTTTTTGTTTCTTGAAGTAGCTAGAGCTAGTTTCTAGAGCTCCAAGAATCACATAGGGAAACAGACACAGAAATGACCGATTTATGACAAACTACTCACTGTCTAGAGGTGTCATTCCTTTTACTTGTCGATTTTGAACTTCATACGTGTTTTTAATATAAAAAAACAACAAGAACAAAAAACCGACATTTTACAATTGTTATTTTTATTGCCTCTGGTTACTGGGGAGTTGAGGGCGACAGTTATAACATTCGTTTACTGCTCACCTCTTAATTATGTGAAGATCCGTTTAAAACTTATCGAATTCAGTTAGCCCAGTATGACATAATCTCAAACCAGTTTTTCCGCTTTTCAACGAACACGTGGTGTCACTTATAGCATTAGATTATTATCAGTTTCCCGGCATTGGGCTGGTCTAAATAAAATACACTCGTTTCATTAACTATAGTCCCGTCGGAAATATGAACTACACTTTTGTCAGGATAATTTCTTTTCTTGGAAAATCCATGTATCCAGATTTAGCATGATCTTAAAAACCATTTTGTTTTAACTAAATACTATTTTCTGATTTCAATGGTAAGAAATTTGCAAGGAGATTGCTTCATAACTTTATATTAAAATCGGTAGCAGGTGAGTTGCGCGAACAATTACCAAAACATGAGAATGAGAAATAATCCCTAAGTTTGATTAGAGGATATCGCGAATACCCAAGAATAACAATTTAAGCGGGATTTATGAGAAATGGTGAAATGTCGACGCCAGAATGTGTTTGCTGATGAATAGGCCCTTAATGATGACGAAGATTACTTATGTTGATAACGTCTCGTTTTCTGTCTCATATGTTCAACAAAACTCCCATTTTTTAAATAGCTCTAGTTAAGACAAACTGGTTTAGAGAACGCCATGCTAAGTTTGGATACACAGATTTACCAACGGGCGAAGCTATGTTGAAAACACGTACATGTAGTTCATTAACGCGGGGACTATAAATACCTTAACTTCAGAAGTTCATGTTTTCTTGTCTTCGCATTGCTTCTTCGTAACGCTGACCAAACTGTTAACGTGGCTGGAGTCGCGTAACAGTTGTAAATCACATCATTTTCTGACCTGGGTCATAGTTCTAATTGCTGAAAAACTTGGTCTGATAAAACGATATCTAGGAACCCTTAACCTGAAGGTCACGATACACATTAAAGAATGTTGTGAACTGGAATCCTTGCCTTGGTTATTATATATATCTCTTTATAGAATAGTCTGATTATTAGGAAATGAGAAACCCCGCCATCTTAATATTTCTAAGCATGCTACAAGGTAACTTTGATATTTCTTTATAGTGGCTCTTTATGTTGTAATCAGACATGAACTTCTTACTTCTTTAGATAGGGCTTCATTTTTCACTTTTCATTCTTCATTCTTCACGAAGGAAATGAAAATGGCAATATAGGAAAAGAGAGGGACCTTTAGATAGAGATTCATTCTTCACTCTTCACTCTTCATCCATGAATAAGTGAATAGCCCTCCTGACAACAAGAATGAACTTGCTCATTTCTAGTGTGGAATGAAGAGAGGTGGGGGCGTGGCTCCTTTCATTTCAAACACATTTTTTGTCACAAAGTCAAAATCTGAGTTCAGAATCGAATTTCTCATTAAATTCTAGTGAGGTTTGATACTAAATACTATATGATTATTAAGTTTTCAAGTTTAAATAAATAATGGAAGCGGCTAGGGAGACCAAGATTTTCCCCGGCCAGTGCGCATGTCTACTGTGAAAACAGTACATAGCTACCCCGGCGGCTTTCCCTGATATGTCATTCTGACTACTGCCCAGACGAACATCGGCCTACGGCCTCGATGATACAAACTGACTAGACCCTCACGTCGTTACATATCAATCTGACAATGCCGATGCACTTGTCGAGTTATGGAACGCATTCGGAAGTCCTCCCAAAATTTTGGTCTCCCTAGCCCCGAATCTAGAGAGACCAGGATCTTGGTCTCCCAAGACCACAGGCTAGGGAGACCAGAATCCTGGTCTCGCTAGACACTTCCATAAATAATTGGAAATCCCGGTAACAAAGGAAATAGGTCATATGCAAAGAAGAGTGAAAAGTGAAAAGTGAATCATTAATGTAAACGATCAAGAAAATGAAGAGTGAAAAGTGAAAAGTGAAGAGTGAAAAATGAAAAGTGAAAAATGAAGCCCTATCTAAAGGTGGCCTTAGACACTATATAAAGCGGGACTAATGCAGATCTTCAGTACATATTCATGCCAGTGTCAATTCCATTCATAAATCAGGTTCCGCTTCTGACACTCTCCCTAAAGCTAAAGTGCCTGGTGAAGAAAAAAGTGAGGTGAGTTCAACTCACTAATTTCGGCTTAAAACGGTTAAAACAGACCGAACGCTGAACGAACTCATCAGCAGATTTTAAAAAGTTTGTTTGAAACTGACCGTAATGCCGAGGATTTTAGTGAGACAAAATTTTTAAAAAAATTTGTAGAGCTCCTAGCGAGTAAACGTACACGGGAAAATTAGGCTAGGCATCGGAATAGTGAGCTTGTGTAAAATCTGTCCCTGTCCATCCCTTAACCCTATTACTGTCAGGAAAGAGTTGCTTTATTCGACCAAGTGTGTTCAAACTGCAAGTCTTCATCACACAAATTTAGTATCTGAATCCGTCTTTGATTTAGAAACTCCAATAAATATATATTTCAGGAATGCCGATTTAATTGGCCCTGGCAGTCAAGGAATGAACAACACCGGCATTTTAATGGTCTTATGACAGTAGCAGGGTTAAATCTGTTATGATATCTTCATCCCTGACCTTCCCCCCTCGCTCGCTATTCGGATGTTCTACCGAAAATTATACGTTACATGATGACCATGACAAATTAAGAAATTACCATGATATTCGGAAGAGCTAATTTTGAGCCACAGATTTCCTGGGCAAAGCTGTTGTCATTTCACTTATCTCTAAAACACCTTGTATTTGTTCTTCTTGCGGAGTCGAATATTTAATGTCATTTGGCAAAGATAAGATAAGATAAGATAAGATATGACTTTATTATCCTGTTTCCAGGAAATTTGTTGTCACAGCATCAGTAACAGTAGAGCAGCAAATACAATATCTAAGACCTACAAGTCTTTAACGCACACCACACACACGCACATTGCTCACACAGCATTACCAACAAGTAAGAACATTGCTCACACACACACACACACAAACACACACACTGTAAGAACAATCCATTAGGAAAAACTAACAACAGCATATTACATCAGGAAACACTGCTACTTCGAATTGCGGATGGCCAAAAAGATCGTCTATAGCGCTCTCTGTTTGTTTTTAAATACAGTATTCGCCCACTTCTTTGCGATCGGACTATCTGATGGAACAAGGGGTGGGAGCAATCATTTAGAACTGATTTTAGTTTCTGTTTGCACGAATGTAGCCTACAAATAACTCATTAAAGTTCACGTATTCACTGTTAGTTAGATGGCAAGCTTTTTTGATAACAGAGTTGTTAATTTTGTTCTTGTCTTGCTCCTTTGCATTTCCTCCCCAGGCTGTAATACAAAATAGAATGATACTCTGGATAGTTGATTTATAAAACATCTGAATGAGTGTTTTATCTACATTAAATGATCTCAGCTTCCTCAAGAAATACATACGTTTGTTTGCCTTTGCGTGAACATTTGTTCGTTCAATAGTAATGGATCGATACTGTCATGCGACATTTTTTTTTACTGTCATGTAACAGTTAGAACATAAGTCAACGCTGGCGTAAAGGTCACAAAGATTTCGGTTAATTTTGTTAAAACGGCGATTAATTTCGCCAGGCAGTGTTAATAAGGGATGCCAACACTGTCGGTGGTGCTGCTTACTACCATTGTTACCCAGATATTTTCTTACGTTGAGAGTAAATCAAGCGGTCATACAGATTGTGTGACAATTTAGAAGTACATGTACCAAAATCCAATATCTGGCAAAAATCGCAGAATTGCCATCATCTGACAAAGCAATAATATGAATATGAAACACCAATTTATGGGATATTCAGCATTGAAGGGGTCAAATATTACCACGGGGAAGTTGAATTGTTCACAAAACCCCAACCACCCCAAGTGTTCTGTTCTACTTACATCTCTCAAAGTCGGCCATTATCGTGTTCCTTATTCTGCTTCAAGTTATCTAACGGTTCAAATCTCCCGTTGAGGTTCTTGTTGAAAGTGTACACATTAAATGACGACTGAGCACGACCTTCATGAAACAGGAGAGACTCTTCAAGTGATAAGATGTACCTGGCCCCACTTTTTTACCCACTGACTAAATACTGGTACTGTTTAGTCACTAAAAAACTAAAGGCAGTTCTCGACAGTCAAGACTTGAAAACTTGCCCTGTTGTCAGACCTGATGATGCTCACCATATCCCTACCCCTCCCTGGTTATAATTATTTTCAGTGGCAGGAGATGGGGAGATTAGGCTGTGTCACGTTGAGAGTGTGTGAGCATTGGTATATACGTCACTGCGGAGGTACTCATCAAGAATAATAAATGTCAGTAGAAATTTGGAAATAACATTAAAAACAATTATGATAACAGGAATTAACAAAACTGGAAAAGCAATATTTAAGTTTGTACACAATGAATTATTAAATATTATCCTTTACATTGTACTATGTCTAAGTCATTTAGTGGTAGTTTTGTTTAATCTGAATGGAAGGAATCAGGACAAATGAAATTGACGTTGCTGAGTTTACAATCGACCAACAATGATTATTGATCATGACAACTGAAAAAAAAAAAGCTGTCTCATTTTCCATGCAGCATTGAACCTTTATATTATATAATTCACGTGAAGTGCCCAAATTTTGTGATGTCGCATGAAGCAAACCATGACGCATCTACCTCTCAGACCTTTTAAGAGAGAAAAGCAGCTACATCAATGTGGAAATACTAAAATGATGCAGTTCCTGTTCATTATTTTGGGGGTTGTTCTTAAACTTCTTATGCTCGGTTTTGGCTACTCTTTTTGCCCCTCAAGTATACCTTCATACATTTGACTTCAAACCACCCCCACCCCACCCTCCCCCCAGACTAAGATAAATCAAATGACGCAGTCCCCGTTCTTTCAAGTCTAAATGAATCTAAATCTCAGATTTTAAAGATAGAAACTGTTGCATCAACCTAAGGTAATAATTTGATGAAGGTCCTTACCTTCAGCAACGTTTATGAACATCACCTCAGGATACCACTGTTTTCAAGACGTGTATTTTATATAATTTTAACTTGCACATCCAGTGGGCTACGTAGTTATAATGTTTAAACAAGTTACACAAAATTCAGCTTCCAATTTAAAGACCTGGACTTCTCGACATAACGTCAGCCAGCCTCTTCCACTCAGGTCAACATCGGCGATAAAATAAATATTTCTTAAAGGCTAAAGGATTAAAAAAAAAATAAAGGAGGCCAGGTTTTTTATGTGACGTAGTGAATAGTTGTGTAATGACCCGTCCTGGCAAAATAAAAGAAGAAGGAAAAACAAACGGACTCGAAAATATTAGGGTATGAAATGCGAGCAAACACACTGATATTCTCCGCAAAGCATAAAGGCAGACATCAACGAGAATTTCTATTAGCCCCTGTTTTTTTCTCAAGTACTTCACAAGAATTTGCATTAAAATGGTTTCGTTCATGAACAGACGCAAGCACAGTCATATTCAAACAGCTTGAAATGAATGCCAGTGCATCGTACTTCACGGTACTGTTGAAAATAAAACCTTACTGGGAGTGACAGGTAATAATATTTAGGACACAGAAAATGATAGCCTACATTACAGAAATGTCTGTCGGGAAACAGGAAATAAAAAAAAGGTACATTTGCGTCACAAAATAGCAAGATAAAAGAAAAACTGATGCGATCAGCAGCGTCCGTAAAGGAAAATCCTTGCACGATGTGAACATTTTCTGTCATTTTTCTTTGTGGCCTCACTCAAAAGTGTGTTTGTTCTGCAGTGAATGATCTTACAAAATCAAAAGCATGCCCCGTTTCTTTGTTTATGCCAGAACTTCACGTCAAACGCATGTGAATTTCTTTTTGCATCTTTCGCTTCTGATAAGTGAGCTGGCATTTTGTCGTTATCAAGCATTATTACGTTTTTAAATTACGCTCTGGTTTGTCTCGAGTGACGGCACACCGGACTTGCCCCATTAAACTACTTCTCAAAACCAGCGGCTGAGTACAGCATGACGGTCTACATCAGTACAGTGCTTCTCAACCTCTCTTGACGCATGTCCCACTTCAGTTTTACTGCGCCCCACCATGATCGGCCAAAATTTGTGTACAGTATATACCTCTACGCCCCATTCTGAACTCCAATGCCCCACCAAAATATTGCCATACTGCGGTCCATCTTGAGAAACACTGGTCTACATCTCGGCGTTGGTAATGTAAATGAAACATGCCAGTTTTATCTATATTTCACTGTGACAGCAAACAGGTTTACTGAAATCTATTCTTGAAATATCGGCAAGTTCTAATTAGTTGATATTTTCTCAAGCCTAACTGTTCCACGTAATAAGACAGTATTATGCAATAATTATAATCACTCTACAAAGCCCTGCTAACCTTTAATATTTTTGCGTTACTTAAAAGAATATTCTCAGATAAACCAATTCTCATGATTAAAATATGACAAAAAACAACAACAACAAAAAAGGGTGTATTTCCCAAAGCCCTAGAAACAAATAAAAAACAATAACAAAAATATACTACATGTATAAACAAGTTATGAATTTAACCAAATCTATAATTATTAATGACAAATCATGCAGAAAAAAAAATACGAACTTAATATCGCACGCTTTGCTATAGAAGATCGATTCTACTCTAGCATCTTTGCCATACGTACATGAAGTCCTGATACGAAAAAAATGTGTGTCACAGCACGCTGTGCGCAGGTAGTCGACTGATCGCGTGAGATGACAAGCAGCAATAATTATTATTCCACGACCGACAGAGACTACAGCCAAGGGAACGTGCATGTGCTATTTGTCTTGGTTATTTGAAACCTTAAATGTATATAGACATTCCTTTTTTTTTTCTCAAAAGGATCCCGCACATTTTTGTTTTTTCTTATTTGAAACTACTGTGTTACAAAAAAAAAAACAAAAACAGAAATGTATTAGATCCTGATTACACAACTTTATCATGTGACGGCGACAGCCCTGCGCTATTTATAGCATTTGACTCAATGCTTTTAGCTATTGACTTTAAGGCGAATCCTGTTTGGGGGCGCATCCTGTTTCCACTGTCTGAGGCTTGCTTTTATTACTCCGCTTTTAGTTAGATTCTGTTAAAAGTAAATTTAATCAGTTCCGTAGCCCCATGTATTGGAAAATGAAAGACCTCCACCCACCCACCCACCCACACCCTTTTTTCTTGGAAGAGGGGGGGGGGGCTACATTTTTTTCCGATTTTTATTAAACAACAATAGCCTTGAAAAGTTTTGTTTTCTGTGCTGAAACGTCGAAGTTTCTAATTATCATTAATACAAAATTTTTGTCATTATCAGTGATACATGTGTCATTATCAGTGATACATGTATCATTATTGCATATTATTATCATAGTTATTATCACGGTTTTAAAACCACATTTTCTTTACAATTGGGCTGATCTCTTTCTTTTATTACAGAGAGACTTTTCGAAAAGATGTGGTGTAGAATACAAATTAACGTGAATGTGCCGGAGGGTCTGAATAAGGGTGACTTGGTTAAGCCTCCATTCACAACCCCTAAGCCCCATTACTTAAAAAGATGGCGCTGCCTCTGTTCTGTTGTTTTAAAAGGGCCATAGTATCTTCTAGCCTTCACATCAAACACAACCAAAGTAACAGTCGATCGCAACCTTGAACCCGCCAGGTCAAAGTAGTACATTTTGGTTATGGAAGGGCGGGGTTTGGGGGGGGGGGGGGGTTGGAGAGATAACTCGGTGAAATAGGGTAAAAATACCTGAATACATTTCAGATAACTCTGACAGACCTACATCAGCATTGCAGTACAATTCGGAAACCAGTAACGAAGAAGTACATTACAACTACTCAATGATTATAACATTAATGTGCTTTGAATACATCGAGGCTCAACAAATTATCCTCTAACAAGAAGAAAAACAAAGCGAGATCGTTATCGCCCTGTACGCAATGCTAGTGCGCATTTCTACACACATGACAATTTGGGCCTGGTCTCACTGTCATCAGAGAATGGCTCATTGTCGCATGGAAACTGGTCAATTGATAAAGTAAGCCACTTGTAATTAATTACAATCTGTGACGTCCTCCGCAAAGGTAAAGGAAACAAACTTACGGGCCATCAATAAAAAATATGTAAGCTCAGAAGGGGCGTGTGCCCCCAGAGTATGAAAAACATATACGGTATGATGGAAAGAGGGGGAGGGGAGGGGGTGTCTGCGAAATGTGCTTACGCTTTTCAGTTAAGGCAATAAATTAATATAAATAGTTTAATTTTGTTTATTTTTTCCTTCCAAGAAAAGAGATTTGAGGATTATATTATATAGAAATTAAATACAAGCTACTTTTTAAATGAAACTAAAATAAACCAAGCGAACTGCCACTAAGCTTCAGATATCCAGGCTTTATTATGGACAGCACCTTGCCATAGCCGAACCGTCGTACAAAAGGAAAGGAAGGCGGGGGGGGGGGGGTGTTAAATTTAGGCCTATGAAAAGAGCTCAAGCGTATAGTATGACAAGCTCGCAATTGGGGAGGGGGTGGGGGTGGTTGAACATCGCTAAAATCGAGTGTACGTAGACTTGATCGATAGGCCCTATGGCTTTTGAAACCTCAAAGCTGCACCCAATTTGCGTAGCAAAGAATGTTTCGAAATAACCGGCAACTCATTAACACACTAGCTATTACTTTACAAGACTAAAATGTGCAAGGTCCTCGAACCTTATACTTGCAAGTCAGACTGCCTACCCCATCCCATGAAATTTCCGCTAGATCATCCTTTCTACCTCAGTGATTTAAAAAGAGTGGTAAGAAAGAATAGCCTATGAAGGGACACTTTGGTCTAGAGTCTATAGGAAAGGTGCTCGCCACGCATGCGGAAGTACCGGGTTCGATTTCCGGTCGGTGCAGGCCAGAGATATCTTACACTAATATCCCATCACGAGTCCAACCCATCCCACTTCCACCCTTACCCTTCATTCCTTCTTCTTCACCCATTATAACACCATCACAATTGTTCTTTTTCTTTCTTTTATAATTCGTTGTCCTTGTTCTGTTCAGATGTTTGTAAACTACTTGTGTCTCCTTTCTTTTCCTTCTTTCTGATAAGGTCCCAAAGACCGAAAACTTGCGTGTTTTGAAGACTCGCGATGAGGTCCTTCGGTTTCTCGGGGGCCTCAGCCTAATGCTGTTTGGTCCCCAGTTTGAAGACTCACCGCGTATGTTTTCTTGTATGTATCGTAAGACCCGAGCACGGCAGAGGTCACTTCCGCATGCCTTGTAAAAATGGTCGCCGCTTCCCTTAGGGGTCACGGATTTGGGGAGGCCAGCCAGTGGACCCGCGCGATCTAGTTAGCGTGAGATATCTCTGGAGCAGGCATGTTGGAATTTTGTGGGGGAAAAATTCCTGTCCCTGATCCCATGACAGGTAGGATCGAGCGCCTAGTCTACTCGGAAAAAGAACGAAAAACTCGGAGGGCCCGTGTGCACCTTGCGTATGTTAAAGATACCTTGGCAGTTGGAAATCGAGGACAGCAGGCCTAACAAGGCCGCTGCCCGGGCAAAATTTAAAAAAAACCAACACAAAATCCTTACCACAAAAACATAAAACATTTACAAGAAAAATAAAAACAAGAAAAGTGAGATGTAACTGCGAAGGGCAGCATCGAACCTCCTAAAATAAAAACCTAAAACAAAAAAAAATTGTCTATGCCCAGTTGACAAGGGTATGCAATTTGTTTTAGCACACACGATACTTGTACAAGTCCTTGAGTATTGTGTTTTTAGTACAGTCAGCTTCAGTAAAAAGTGGGAAATATAAAATATAAGTACAATTTGAATGAATATTTTACAGTTTCTAATGCTTGGATGAAGATCGCCCGGCCGTCTTCCGGAGAAAAATATTTATACGAAAAGTGAACTTTAAAGATTATGTAGTTATTAAACTATTGACCGAGAACCAACAAAGACGTGCTGCGATGGTTGACATGAAGTTTTTGTTGTTGTCGCTGTTTGTTAGTAAAAAATGTTAATAAAGGTACGTGAAGATTATGTTGAGCAACATGGTCCAGTCTTTGGGGAATAATAAAGACACATGTACTAACTAAACTGGATAGCACTGGAGAGCAATCTAAAGTTAACAGGAGGCTCTAACTTTTGGTGAGGGCGTATTTTTTTTTCAGCACAACACAAAGAAAGCTTGCATAATATACAACTATGTTGGCTAGCAGTATTTTCCACGGCTCAAAGAAACGAAATCAAATAAAGTCAAAAGTGTTTGATTTTCATTAAATGAAATGTTTTAAGGTGGCCTGTAAAAACAAATTAAAAAATAGCATACATACAGAACAAATAGTGTACATACTTAAAACCGATATTTCAGTAAATAATGGAATAAAACGACGACTTAGGTTTTCAAGCGACATCATTTCAGTAGTTATAGAATGTTATCGTGGTACACAATTATGTACATGTGTACATAAATTTACCCTTGGAATTTCTTTATCTCACGAGCTCATCTGATCCAGAACTGATAAATAATTGATCACAAACGTTTCAGTAAGGCTGCACAAGCAAAAGCATATATTAATTATGGAACGAAGTCAACACAGGTGGACTAGATACAGGTATTTAATTACATCTCCAATAAATAAGGAAGAAAAAGGGACAAATCCTGAACAAGTGAAAGTGATAATAAACATACGATGTCCAGACATTATAACAGGCATGGTTAAAAGCTTGAAAGTGACCGACAATAGATAAAATAATTTGAGGGTACATTCACTGCCGCAGTATCAACAAGCCATTCGGTGTTATCTTTTGCTGAAGCATAACCGCACACGAGTTCATAAATCTAGTGTATGGAGTAGCCGAAACCCGAAGGATTCTCTGCTCTACTCTAGTTTTTTTTTGGTCAAAGATAGTACTCAAACGAAAGCTGAAACGAAATCATTCGTGTTATAAAACCGATGATTCGAAGTCTCCATAGGTCATGGGATAACAGTTTACAATAATCCTTCCCTCTTTGATAGGACTGATTAAGTATTATGATAGTCATTCATTTGCAAGAGAAACATACTGTACTATAGTCGATCCTTACCTGCCCCACATGTTGCGGCTTCACCAAGAATTCAACTGCTAATTGAGCATCACAGTTTCCTAAATATATGTACTGTTGTTAGTGATGATATCATGGGGAAAAGTGTCGAAATTACATGTATATTATGAGTCACAAACTGATTATTAATCAATCATATCACAGTTTAATAATAAAACGTCGTTAAATTGTGTTATCACAAAGACTGGAGTTTCACTGTACTTTGGCCTCGTTTTAGCCCCATCACATGCTTTCAGTCAAGTTGACCAGCCAGACGTGACGAGTGTCAGCTAATATTAAACACATTAATTTTTTTTTTTCATTGCTGTCTTCGGATCTTTCCATTACATAATACCAATTGCTCCAATCTGGCCCATGTGCCAGAGTATTCCTGTCTTGTCAAGTATGCACAGCAACACATTGCAACATTGCACCCACAACACCACATGGCAGGTTTTACACTTACGGAGAATAGCAACGCGTAAGACCTGCCGACACCAAAGAGCTTCATTTAAATTACCAATATTATGGTATTAAGAATGGTTTTATTAATAAATGAATGTTTGGGTTGTGTCAAGTATTTCAATAATATTTTTTTTTATTCTGCTACTCTTAAAATTATGTTCAATGATATTACGGGCCATGAAGCCCCTCGGGTCTCCAGAATAATTACAAGGTGATATAGATGGTTTTTAATGGACACAACAAATCAAAGAAGAAAAGTATTCAACCCATTTCTTATAACATGCAGTCAGTGTCAGCTGTAACAGCTTGAAGGTTTGCTGATCGCATTTAGCCATTAAATTTTTAATTGACAATTAGTCATAGTTTCTGTTCTGCACCTTAAAGTCTGAACTGAAAACAACAACAGCAGCTGCAAACAATAACAAAATAAACTCAAATTTGGAGCAGAAACTGAATGTCAAAGTTATCGTTATCATGTCGACACAAATCATTTTGTCAGCTACTATTGGGGTGCTCAGAAAGACCGGTCAAATTTGATAAAAACCGGTCTTTTAAAAATGGAGAGAATTTATAAGGAAAGGAAGAAAGAAAGAAAGAAAGAAAGGAAGAAAGAAAGAAAGAAAGCAAGAAAGCATGAACTTATTCATGGTTTTGTAAAAATGGCTTCTTTTATCGCATATCTGTAGGACTGTCCTTTCCCACAGATAAACAAACATAGCCTGTGTTGTCAGTGTCACGAGTGTGAGGCTGACAAATTGCACAACGATGTGTCACCCTATGATGCACACAATTAGTATTAGCCTAAATCTCTCTATATGATCTACGTCGGCCTTGAATATGACAAGACTGTCTTTGATTTAAAAATTCTGTTGATTATATCGGTCAAAAATGTTTCCAAAGTTATTGAGTAATAAAAAAAATATGATACGACAAAGTTCAATGAAATAAAATTGATTCGATTTTGTTATCATTATTAATGAACACCGCAGTCTCTCTACAGTCAGGTCCACCGTACTGTGGCCTCGTTTTAGCGCCATCACGTGCTTTTAGTAAAATCGGCCAGCCAGGTGTGTCAGTGTCGGCAGATATTTTAATGACATATTTTTTTAGTAGCTTGGGGCATCCCGTCTTTCTGTTCTCATTGCTGTCTTTTGGATACGTGTATTCGTAATGCATATTAAAGTTTACGTCATAACACACTTTAAGCCACTGGACCAATTTGCTTCCACTTGGTCCCCTGCCCCCGTCCCTGGGGCCCCCGCGCTAGAATAATCCAGTCTTGTCAAGAAAGCACAACAACACATTCCAACATTACACCCACAACACCACATGGCAGTTTTTACAGAGAATAGCAACGATTATGATAATAATCATGTTGGGCCCCGCGGCTCATAAGGCCTGCAGCTGACACCAAAATGGTTCATGTAAACTGCATATTATAGTACTAAGAATGTGTTTCATTAACGAATACAGGTGTTCTGTCTAGTATATCTCATATATATTTTTTTTCATCCACTAACTCTTAAAATTATGTTCATGGAATTACGGGTCACAAAGCCTCGTACGTGGGCCTTCAGGAGAACTGCAAGATGATACAGCCTATGTTATAACGGACACAACAAACTGAATTAGAAAACCACCCAATCATCTCTTGTGACGTGTATGAAGTCAATACTTTGGTGTGTCAATTGTAATAAACTTGACTGTACTGACTGTTTGTAGCCATTTTAACTGACAAACGGGCAAGGTTTTGGTTGTGCACCTTTAAAGTTCGAAAACAACACAGCATCATCAACAACAACGAAATGTATATCTCAAACCGAATGTCAAATTAATTACTTTTCATCATAACTTATTTTGTCAGCTACTCTTGGCGTGCCCAAAAAGATGGGTAAAAAACCGCTTTGAAAAAAAAAATGCAAAGAAAGAGAGAAAGGAAGAAAAAAAGAAAGCATCGAGTTATTCATGGTTTTGTTAACAACGGAGTCTATCGAATATCGACAGTACTGTCCCTTCACACAGATGCACACAGCCTAGTGTGTTGTCATTGTCACAAGGGCAAGGTGGCAAGTAACCCAAAGTTCTGTCACATGTTGTATTACAATTAACCCACAGTTCGTCTATCTACACTAGTCAGAATTTATATAACAACAACCCCCATGATTTAGTAAATGTATGCTGTTGATGGCAAATACATGTATCAACAGAGCAATTACGTAGGCCTAAGCAAATCAGATGGGGGCGGGGGGAAAGAGAGAACAAAGCCACAGCATAGTATTAGCCAAGACCCACTATAGTATAGTTGGTCTTGGGTATTAGTAGGCCCTATTTGTTGTAACTGGTACTGTCGCTGCAGAGGTATAAATTGTACAGTGGATTTTTCGTGGATTTCAGTTGAAATGAATACTTGAATGTCGAAAAGTAACCTATAGACGATGCGACAACATTAAATACTTCTAATGAATGTTTGGTATGATGATGTAGATGGCGAAAACTTACATGCCTTGCAAGGAAGTCGATACGGCGCTTGTGCAATGATATCAAACACTAGCACTGATCCCGGTTTAGTCTGGGATACACAGTTTTATTATTTTGAGTTCACTGTGATATATTAGCGACACAAATCAAGAACAAAAAAAAATACTTGTACACCATTTCAGTTCTCCAAATCAAAATTTCAATTCCCCAAATTCTCCAACAAGTAACCTTCTGCGGATTGAAAGCAAGGCATTTTCAAAACTTCACGCGAATCAAAGCCAGGTGTGCGGCCGTAGGTCAAGTTAAAAATCGGGCTTGGTGTCAAGATTTAGTCTCTTTCTTCCTGTGTTGTAGGCTATCATTCTCCTACACATGGAGTAGCTGGCCTTATCAGTTGTTGTTTGCCCCTTGCCATTCGTTACCCAGCCACGTGTGAGGCCCGTTTGTTTCTCGGGGTCCTCAACCTAATGCTGTTGGCTGCCAATCACCAACCAGTGCTACCTTTTATTTTCTCATGACCCCATAACCTGTATGAGGCACCCTGTTAGAGATATCCTCTTCTGTACATTCCAGCTGCTTTTTTAAATGTGCGATACCTGAAATCGGTAGAATTTTTTTGTTTTTGTTTTATTAAAGTAATAATTAAAATGGCAATATATAGTTTCTAATATATCAGCAATAACAATAACAATTATGGTAACAATGACAATAATGGTGGTAAAACAATACGAAGTGTCTTGTTTAGACTTTTTAAATTACTGCAATAACAGTAAGAGTCCAATATCAATGATAATAATAATTTTAATAATACGTGTAATCATAATAATCAATAATATAATAAGAAAAACAACAAAAAACGTCGCGAATGATGTTATAGGATACGTAATAAATATAGCATTTTCACACTTGGCATATGCCTTGCCTTTGACTTGCAAGCACAGTATTATGAACTATCGGCCCAAAGTATGACTGATTGGTACTTTTTTATGGGCACCGCCTACGATTTACCATGTTAATTACCTGATCCCACTTGATATAAATTATGAGCGTGCGGCATTGTGAAATGCAGGGTACACATACTTCTATTGTTATTTTTAATATTATTATTATCAGGCCACTGGTAATACTACTAGAGCTATTGAAATTATGCATTTATGCATGAATAATGGGAAAGAATTAAAAAAGATATTCCTTTGCGAGAGTCTTTCGTTCCCGCCAATATGAGGAATAATTTGGGAAGCAAAATTTATCATATCCAGTGTACCGGTAGGCTATGCCTAAACCTTGGCCCCGACTTTCTGTGCGCCCAAACTGAACGAGGCAATGAAAATTGCGTGTTTGGACAATGAGTACCGGCCCTGTGGTTAATGGATATAATACAGAGTCAAACTAATTGTGTGACTTAATCGGCATAGAAGTTGGGGATGTTTAGATTTTTCTTTAAAGAGGCTGATCACTGCCTCCGGCATTGTCTTACTTCTTTTCTTGCTCGTTCTTCTTCTTTCTCTATCGCTTTCTCTTCTTTGTCCTTCTCGAACCCACTTAAAGGGTTTTAGCCGAGAAAAGAGCTAAATATGTGTGTGTTAGGGGGGGGGGGGCACCATAATAACCTATTTTCAATGAGAATCCCGTAGGAAATTAAAATCTCAGTTGCATTGTCTCTTCCCCAACCCCTAGTCCCTTTCCGGCGAATCGGACTTGTTTCGATGATGGTGGTAGTAGAATAGGGCGTTTTTTGTTTGTTTGTTATTGTGTTTGTTTTCTGGTGGGGGGTCCTCTTGATTTCTCGAAAACTTGAATGCATGAGATATTTCGAGAAGGAATTGAAATTCTGAGTTTTTTGGTTTTTCTTTTAAATCATGAAGGCCGACCACAGGTTAGAGTCGATTTCCAGTCCATCCATCTATTCTCTTGTTATTCGTTGGTCTCGAGCAGCTTGAAACTCCTCGGGACATCTGAATATTCTGGAACGTGAACACTGTGTGATGATGTCTTTGTTTTCGGAAAATCTCTGCCCTTGCCATTTGCATCGCGTCTCAGAAAGGAGAATGCATTGTATTTCATAACCCCCCGATTCAGTAACAGAACTAATGGACATTAGAAATGAATGTTTTTACATTAAAAAATCGTTATTGGTGAAGAAAAATAGACACACCTTTTTACTATGAAAAATAGTAGCCTAGGCCGTGTAAAATGAAAAAGTACTCGCAAGACGAGAAAAACCTGGCACACCGTGTACTCTTTGTTTATGTTTCGCGTTGTTTCATTGATTAGTTCGGTGCAGTTCACAAGGGAGACGAAAGTGAAAGTAGGAGGAACTGCATGTGGTTGTCATTTCTTCACTGTGACTCTAACTGAGCAAGCATGGTGTTGATGTAGGACTGTATCATATATGTTAGAGAACTTCATTAGATACTTCGTCTATTTCAAGGATTTAGATCTAGATCTAGATCTAGAGTTCTCTCTAGCTGATGATTGAATCGAACATTGTTAAATAACGTGTTTTCGATAGTCTGTTAAAGCGTAGGCCTAAACGTTGGCAAGGCTGGCATTAGGCCTGTAAGACCAGACTAAAACTTGTGAAGGTGAAAGAGACTGGCACTGCAAGTGGACAAAACAATGCAAGATTGATAGTAAGTGGGAAAAGTGAGTTTGCTGAAGATCATTGAGATGTAGTCTAGAATTTTCTTTTTGCGACCAATAGATCTAGATCTAGATCTAGATTCTAGATCTAGATCTAGATGAAGAGGAAAAGTGTACAGTGTAGAACTAGAAGTGTAGACTAATAATAGATTTTTCAATGAAGCGTTTATTCACTGATACCGTAGGATAAAATTTCCCCTAGGATTTTTTTTATCCGCCAGCCTAAATTTTGTTCATTTGCAAGTGATCTCCCCAGATTCGAACACTTTTCTGTCTTCCTCCCTTGTTCCATTCATGATTCATCCTGATCAATGTTCGTACTGCGCACATGTTGAAAATGATGGCATGATTGAAATTGAATTCTGGGCTTTTCTGAATGAAAATGGAATGTTATTGATTACGAAAGTTCCGTAGATATGGGTTTCTTGGTTTAGCCATGCTTATTTCATAAGAATTCCCTCACAATTGCACAGGGTCCTCAGTAGTGCAGTGGTTAGCTTTGCCTTCTTCTTCTTTCATAGTTGGCACGTCTAGAAGACGATTCCCCCAACTGCACTACTATATGCGACTCAACGCCGCTCCTCTGAGGCTAAAAGCAGGCTGTCAGCCAGGGGACTATGGTTTGATTCTCAGTAGGGCAATTTTTTTCTTCTGTTCTTATAAAAGTCAGGAATCAGTATTTTTTTTTTAGTATTAGTTTTTTTTTTTCTTTTCTTATAAATATCTTTTTATTAGCGATCAATCTGTTTAATGGTTGTTTTTTTATCAAACAACAATAATAGGAAATAAATTCAGGTTGTTTGTTTTTTTGTAATTAGTCAACACCAATACTTTTGGATTATAATGGAGTGTTTGTCCGCTGATAAGTGGTTTAGTCATGTTTATTTTGGAAAATTTCTTCACATTTATACAGGGTCCGCAAAAGTATAGATCTAGTGGTTAGCATCTTAGCCTGTCAATCAGGCGACTGTGGTTCGATTCTCAGTCTAAGTTTGTTTTTTTTCAATCCAACAACAATATTAGGGAATAAATCCAGTTTTTTACCGCCCTTATCCGTCAACATTATCGACGGATACTGCCCAGGTTTATCCGTCAACATTATCGACGGATACAGGTTTATCCATCAACATTATCGACGGATACTGCCCAGGTTTATCCGGCAACATTATTGACGGACACTGCCCAGGTTTACACGGCAACACTATCGGCACTATTGACGAATGACAAACAACAACAAACAAACATGCAAACTGGATTTATTCCTAATGTTATTGGATTTAAAAAAATTACCAAAGACATTGATTACTGACAAAAAGACTTCTATAAGAAAAGAAAAGAAAAAAAACACCCTACCCCGCTGAGAATCGAACCACTGTACCCCCGACTGGCAGGTAGATACAAAAAAAAAAACAACAACTGAATTTCTTCCGTCATTGTTCTTGGATTTAAGAAAAAAAAATGATGCCTAATAAAAAGACTTGTGACAAAAAAAAAAAAAAAAAGCTGCCGTGCTGAGAATTGAACCACTGCCATTTGACTGACGGGCGGAGATGCTAACAACTACGCTATTGAGAACCCTGACTACTTGTGAGAAAAGTCTTACTAAATAAATATGACCAAACCAAGAAACCCGTATCAAGGGATTAGACCTGAACCTTCGTGTATCTATTAAATCAATATAATTCCAAGTCTCTCCAATTTCAATACAATATAGTTTTCAACACTCGCCCAATAAGAACGTTGATCGTGTCGGGATGTAGGCTCATGCGGAACAAGGAAGGAAGACGGAGAAAGGGTTCAAATCAGGGGAGATGACTCGCAAATACAGAAATTATGTTGACGGATAATAAAAATCCCAGGGAAATTTTATCCGTCAGTGCAGTATCGACAGATAAACACTTCGTTTTTTTTGGGGGTATTTAGTCAACACCAACTCCGGCAGAGTAACCTGGGCCAATATTGTTGGCGGATAAACCTAGGCAGTATCTGCCGATAATGTTGACGGATAAACCTAGGCAGTATCTGCCGATATGCGGATATGTTGACGGATAATGACAGCCATCTATAGATCTGACAAAATAGGGTTGTAAAAGAAAGTTGGTCAATTATAATGACAAGAGTGGTATTTAGCTGAGCTCTGACTCTCATAAATCTATAACTTTCATTATTTCTGGTCTCTTTAGGGGAAAAGGCAAATGATTATGAAGATGGGGTTATTGTAACTGAATTATTAACCTTTGAGCCAGTGGGAATGCCATTCATTCATCATTGGATGTCCCTGTATCAAGTTTTTCTAAACAATTGTCATTGTTTGCTGGGAAAGTTTCTTGATACTGTCAAAATCAGTTTTCCTCAATGACTGAATGACTCACAATGAGTTGGTGTGGTGCTTACCGAACTTGAATTGGTTTCTAAGTTTTAAGTGACTTTTTTTTTACTTACAATTTTCCCTGTCTCTGGACCATGTAACTTTTGAGGAATTATCACAGAGTTTCAGCACTCTAGATTAAAGGAGAGATGATCTATAGATTAAAGTTGCAACTACAGTGGACTTCACTTGGGTTGAACTTGCATGAGTTGAACTTCTTTTGAGTTGATCTATTTTGGGGGAACCGGCACGGTTACATTGAGAATTACATTTTATATTAAAATAAAACAGTTGTGCTGACTTCAGCTTTGCGTTGCAACGCCAGTGTTGACTTTGATTTCCTGTCCTGTCTCTTATTCCAATTCTTTAACGTGAAACGGATGAGTTGATTTCGATTATGCATCTAATGAATCTGAGTCAGCACCTCAGCTATCTGACACCAATACGCCCCATTGACGAGGCAGTGTCATACAGCATGTTGAAAGGCCAGGCTAGTCTATACCTCTCCACAGAGCTTCCCCATTCCATGGTCTCTCTGTCTTCATGCACAGCCACATGGCGACAACCATTACACACACACATGGTGTCATGGACAATTTCCTCCCTTTCAGCCCTTCTCCCATGAATGCTGAAAAAAAAAACCCACCACCCAACCCTAAACATCTGGCAATGCCATAGGCTAGTCCAAAGCAGGCTCAGAGGCCAGTTTTCAAGCCAGCGGCATGTGGGTGTTTTTACTGGCAGTTAGTTTCAGCAAAGATATTTAATATTTCATTGGATACCCCATATATTTCCTTCACTTGTGAATCAAGTTCAAAATTGTTTTGACTCTGTAAAAACCTGGATGCGTACCAGCAAGCTCCAGCTTAACAATGACAAAACCGAGGTTATGCTATGTGCCACTGAATCAAAGCTAAATAAGATTGAAGTCAGTGAAATACAACTAGCTGACACTGATATTCATTTTTCAGAGAAAGCAAAAAACCTGGGTGTCTTTTCAGTGTTCCCTACAGAAAAACTAATCATATTTCGCGAGAAGAGGAAGGGCCGCAACTCTCAACGCATTAGGCCTAAGTCAGAGGCACGCATGAACGCATTTCCGAGAAATATCTGCCGTTTCTGAGAACACTGCACTGCGATAATCACACAGTCGCACTTCTGCGGAAAGCCGGACTTTCATGACGCACAGACACCCCCAAATTTTGTAATTTGTGCGTCAGTAAAACTCTGTGTGGATTTTTCCCTGCGTCATGTCATCCTGTCTGTGCGTCTCAGACGCACGCGCGTGCGTTATCGGGAACACTGCTTTTTGGACAAAAATCTTTCCACGGAGTATCAGATTAATTACATCACCAAATCAATGTTTTTTGAAATACGAAGGATTTCACGAATGAAATTTGTTCTGACTCAGGAAGCAGTGAAAACATTAGTTATCTCTTTGGTTTTGTCTCGCCTTGATTACTGCAATTCACTCTATGCTAGTCTCTCAGATGAAAAGATTTTTAAACTGCAAAAGGCACAAAATTGTGCGGCTCGTTTAATTCTTGGAAAGTCAAAATTTGAAAGTAGCACAGAAATGCTCAAAATCCTTCACTGGTTACCAGTAAAAGCCAGAATAGAATACAAAATTGCTGTGTTTTGCTACTGCAGTGTCACAACAACTGCACCTACATACATCAGTGAACTTCTCTGTCCCTATGCTCCTCCCAGGGCCCTGAGATCTCAAGACTCGGGGCTCTTGGTGGAACCTAGGTGCAACCTCAAAACGTTCGGCGACAGGTCATTTAGTAAAATTGGACCTGCATTATGGAACTCACTACCAAATTCCCTGAGATCAGCAGGCAGTGTAGAGAGTTTTAAAAAACAACTAAAACCTCACCTGTTTAAAAAATATTTAGATAAATGATTTGTGTGTGTGTGACCGTTCTTTAGTATGTGTGTGTGCGCGTATGGTGGACAATGTTAAGCGCCTTGAGGCCTCGGCGAAAGGCGCTATATAAATGCTCTTATTATTATTATTATTATTATCTTGTCATCCAGTCTATGGTTTTATGAGCAGCAAGCAAAGATTAGCAACTGTAGTACACTGACCATTGCACAGTCAGTTTGAATGTGTTTCACCGTCTCTCTTCTCCCTTCCTCCAAACTTTAATGTAAAGCTAATAGTGGTTATGCCCCTGACATCGGGTCGGCAATGGGTGAATTGAAGAGGGGATTTATTGATCTTGGTTTTTATCTCCGGACGACATCAACTTAAAGCGTAGTTGACTGAACAGTGTTTGATTTTGCAAAGTCAGAATTTTTCAATGATTTCTTTCTTTTGCAGAGTCTTGTCATGGGTCATCCCGAAAAACCTCATCAGGTAATATCAGCAAGCAAAGGTATGGACATGGAACACAAGAAACGACCAGATAATGAAGACTCAGAACAAGTTCCTGTCCACCAATTGGAGTTTAGCTTCCAGTCACAACACTTACTTGCATTTCCAGTATCAATATTCAATAATGCAGCCCATGTGGTGTGTCTTAATCTAAATTATAACAGAATTTCAGACTTGCCTGCTGGTCTTGACAAACAGTTAGTACAGCTTCGGGTTTTATGGCTAGATGGAAATGAGCTTACATCTCTTCCAGAAGACATTGGAAACTTCATTTATTTGCAAGAGCTTAGCGTATGTGAAAACAGGCTGTCAAAACTACCAGAAACTTTATGCAAACTAGGAAGACTTAAAATACTTAAGGCCACCGGAAATTCATTGCGACATCTTCATTATGAAATTGGTCAGAATGATGCCCTTGAAGTCCTCTCAGTGGATGAAAACAATCTGAAACAGTTCCCACCAACATTAGGGATGCTTTCTAAACTGAAAGTTTTAGAAGCCAACTCAAACAAACTACAAAGTCTTCCACCAACATTGGATCATCTGAAGAACCTGGAAATAGTAGACCTAAGTAATAACCAGCTGGCACAAATTCCAGAATCATTTGGAAAGCTTGCAAACCTGAAACGAGTAGATTTATCTGAGAACAAACTAATTACCTTATGTGACAGTTTTGCCTCCTCTGCAACATTAGAACGACTCTACCTAAGTACCAATTCTATATGTGAATGTCCTGCGTGGTTCAGTGATCTGGAAAACATTGTTGAGATAATAATGGTAAACAATGACTTGTCAGGTGCTGCATTCCCAGAGGGCTTTGGAATCAAATCACAACGTTTAAAATGTTTGGACATTAGAGGGAACTTCATTGGGGAATTCCCGTTGTCATTCTGCCATTTGGCCAGTCTTGAGACTTTGTTACTAGGGACTCCTTTTGATTCTTTAGAAAGGAACGCAAAATTTCAAAATGGAAACTGGCTTCAAGAACTACCCTGCAATTTTTCTAGGCTTGACTCACTTACAATACTTCGCGCAGAGGAGAATCAACTGAGAGCCATTCCTGAAGATTTTGGAAATCTTGTGAATTTAGAGGCTTTGTATCTAGGTGAATAAATACAATATTTAGTTATTGTTTTAAAATTTACTATAAATAATAAATATAGTATTGTGGTTCATTATGAAATTTTAAAAAAATGTCCACTTCAAGAAAAATAATGTTGATAATTTTGATTTTTATCTCCTCAAACTTGCTTTCATCCTGTCTTGCATGCAGGAACATGGATAGAGAGAGACTCGTGATCATTGATACTGTTGTGCATTTGGAAGTGGAAAAAGAAGTTCCTGCAATCAATGCCTGTAGAACCACACTCTGCTCAAATGTATTTTATTTTATAAGGATGTATAGTTTATTTGTCAGGCCAGAGTTTTCTGCTATTGTATGACAGTACACAATACAGCCTGCTACTGTCACCCCCACTGTCTTGTGGGTCATCTCGGGAGAGAGGAAGACTAGGGGAAGGTAACCCTGAATACAAATACCACACTGCCTTGTGTGTTGCTATGATAGCAAAGGCTATGGGAGTAAACCCAGACAGAAAATCAGGAGTGGAGACCCGAAGGTGGTTGTCAGGGAGAACTGCATCAAACTGGCTTCCAGCATCTCCTGCAGCCGGACTAGTTCCAAATGTATTGACCTGGTCTCTCCCTTGGGTTTAACTAGAATGGCAGAGAGAGGGGTGGTGCCTCTGGGCAAAGCACCATCTCTTAAAAATAGCCCAGGCAAGGCAGCAGAACAAGGAGGCGTTTGCTCGGGCTTGGCAAGCGTCTGTCTCTCCTCTATAAGCCCACCCATTTCCGATTTGGAGAGGACACTCCAGCCATCCGTTACGGATGGGCACAACACGGGAGGTGGCAGTTACCGGTGATAAGCTCAATCCATTTGGCGTACGGATGAGCGCCAGGGGTCCCCTCTGTCGGTGGGAGCGGCTTTTCAGCTGCATTGATCAACTACCGCCCGCCGTAACCTGGGCAGCCCCCAGGCAGTTGGGTGTTGTTCCGCCACGTCAGCCTGCTTCATAAGGTGGTTGGAGCTAGACCAAAAGTCAAAAAGCTGACGTAAAGTGTGCACCTGGCAAAAACAGAAAAATACTAAAACTTGGTACCTGGAACGTCAGAACAATGCGCCCAGGCTTGCAACAGCAAGATCTCACTGATATTGACTCCATCAGGAAATCCCAAATTATTGATCGAGAACTTCAGCTACTAAACATCGACATCGCTGCCCTTCAAGAAACTCGACTTCCCGACTCCGGGTCAGTCAAAGAAGAAAACTACACCTTCTTCTGGCAGGGCCTTAGCAGCGAACAGCCGAGAATCCACGGCGTGGGCTTCGCCGTAAAAAACTCCCTTATCAATTCGATCGTAACTCCAATTGGAGTGTCAGAACGCATCATGACACTCAGACTGAACACCCGGTCTGGTTTTACCAACATTATCTGTGTCTATGCCCCAACACTTACCTCCTCTGACGAAACCAAAGACATTTTCTACGAGGCATTGCAGAGGACTCTCCACAACATCCCTCTCACCGAAGGCCTGCTAATTCTGGGTGACTTTAACGCTCGAGTGGGAGCAGATCACTCCGCATGGCAAAAGTGCATTGGGCACTTCGGCATTGGCAACATCAACGAAAACGGGCAGCGCCTTCTGGAGCTATGCTCCGTAAACTCATTATGTGTTACAAACACGTACTTTGACCTTAAGAGATGCCAAAGAACATCATGGCGCCATCCCAGGTCTGGCCATTGGCATCAATTAGATCTTATTCTCTCAAGGAGGAAGAGTTTGGGCTGTATAAAAATAACTCGTTCCCTCCACAGTGCTGACTGTGACACCGACCATGCACTGGTAGTCAGCAAAATCAAAATTTCGGCCAAGAAAATATACAGATCAAAAGCCCCTTCAATCCCTAAGATCAATGTAACAGCAATCAGAGATGAATCAAATAGAAAGTCATTTGAAAAGTTATTTGCTGAAAGCATGGATAATGTCACCCAATGTGACTCGGTAGATGAAACATGGAACACTCTCAGTTCAAAAATTCATGACTGTGCCATCAAGTCTTTTGGACAGCATAAAGTTTCAAACAACGACTGGGTAGCCCAGAACAGCGAAATTCTCCTACCTCTCATTGAGCAAAAGAAATCTGCTTTCAATGAGTATAACAAAAATTGCAATCAGAGTACAAAAACTTGTTTGAAAAATGCAAAAGCTAAACTTCAGCTGGAGGTAAGACGTTGCGCCAACAAATACTGGACAGACTTGTGTAACAGCATACAAGAGGCAAATGAAAAGGGAGATATGAAAACCGCCTTTAGTCAGATGAAAGTAGCTCTTGGGCCAATCATCACCAAAAGCGCCCCACTTAAGTCTGTAAATGGTGAACCCATCACAGATAAAAATGAACAACTGAATAGGTGGGTAGAGCATTACTCTCTGTTGTATTCAACTGAGAAAAATATTCCACCAGATTTTGAGGAACACCTCCAAAAACTGCCAATAATGGCCGAACTTGACGCTGAACCTTCCTTAGTCGAGCTTTCCAATGCAATCGACCACCTGTCTGCTGGAAAAGCCACAGGAAGTGACAACATTCCTGCAGAGGTATTAAAAGACCTAAAAGGCCCACTATTACCACACCTGTATAATCTGTTACTGCAGTGTTGGAAAGAAGGCGTGATACCACATGATATGAGAGACGCCAAAATTGTCACACTTTACAAGAACAAAGGAGACAAAGGCGACTGCAACAACCATCGAGGCATATCCCTCCTCAGCATTACTGGAAAGGCTTTTGCTCGCGTCATCCTCTGCCGCCTTCAACAACTGGCGGAAAAAAGTCTTACCAGAAACACAATGTGGCTTTCGAAGCAAACGATCAACTATTGACATGATATTTGCACTTCGGCAAATCCAAGAAAAATGTAAAGAACAAAACAGGCCGCTTATAACATGCTTTGTGGACCTAACAAAGGCTTTCGACACCGTAAGCCGATCTGGCCTGTATGCAGTCCTTAAATCCATAGGCTGTCCACCAACATTGCTAAAACTTATTGCATCCTTCCACACTGACATGAGGGCATGTGTCAACTTTGAAGGCTGCACATCCAATTCATTTGCTGTAAACAGCGGTGTGAAGCAGGGATGTGTTCTTGCTCCTACCTTATTTGGTATATATTTTGCAGCCCTACTCAAGAATGCCTTTGGTCAATGTTCAGGTGGAGTACTTATTAACACCAGAGTGGACGGCTCCATTTTTAATGTTGCCAGACTAAAAGCAAAATCTCGTACAGAGCATATTATGTTACAAGAGCTCCTCTTCGCAGATGATGCTGCAATCGTGGCCCACGATGAAACCACGCTCCAGGCTCTCATCAATAGCCTTGCCAAAGCCTGTGACAAATTCATGCTAAGGATCAGTGTCTCAAAAACTGTAGTTTTGACACAAGGCTTGAGAAACCCCAACCCAATCATGCTGAATGGCTCTCCTCTGGAGCAAGTGGGAAAATTCTGCTACCTAGGCTCAACCATCAGTGGTAGCACAGACATAACAACTGAAATAAATGCCAGAATAGGAAAGGCGGCCACAGCTTTTGGCAAACTCTCAAAAAGGGTGTGGAACAATAGCAAGCTGACCATCAAAACAAAGGTACTGGTGTACCAAACTTGCGTCCTAAGCACCCTGCTGTATGGCTCAGAGACATGGACCACCTACTCCAAACATGAAAGATCCCTCAACTCCTTCCACCTGCGCTGCCTACGCAAAATTCTCAAGATCAAGTGGCAAGACAGGATCTCAAATATCGAAGTTCTGAGCCGAGCCAACATTCCATCAACTCAGGCTCTCCTAGGCAAAAAAAGACTGCGGTGGCTTGGACATCTCCACCGTATGGAAAATGATCGCATCCCCAGACAAATTCTCTACGGGGAACTTGCTACTGGCAACCGACCCAGAGGTAGGCCACATCTGCGATTCAAAGACACTTGCAAGGTCACGATGAAAGCATTCAACATCGACCCCAATGAATGGGAGAACCTTGCAAATGATCGAAGCAGATGGAGACAAAAATTGCGCAGTGGCACGCTCGCAATAGACTTCAAGGCAAAAGAAACATACCTGACTGTCACAAATCCCAGACTGGGAAATGTAATAGTTTATGACAGGACGACAATCACGAACAAACAAATTTAACACTTAACAAAACAACCCATCAGACTCACACATTTATTAAACATAATTATACATATAATAGCGCAACTACATATATTATATTACTGAAATGACTGCCGTACAACGGCCTTATTCTCACACACACGCTTCCTCGGATCCACAATCCGGTAGTTACTCCTACAGGCACTTCGGCCTCAGCCTCTCCCCTCAGGGTCTTAATAGTACATTAATGATTCACTGGCACCCCAGTCTCTCAATATCACCTTCCTATTGTCATACACCTTAGCACTCCCCTAGCACCTCCGCAGGGCAATAACACATTATTATTTCCATAGCCATCAACATGGCAACAACATAATATCAGTTCACTAGCCTATCAACATGGCAACAACATAGTATCTCATTCACTCTCATATCTACGTCCCCTGCCCGTGGCCTGACTGCCACGACTTTATGTGCCTCTACTGTCCTGCACTGACAGCCTCACTTCTGGCCTATGTGTGGCCTCCGGCCCAATGCTGGCCTATCCCCTGTGCTCATCGAGGTGGCTCTGCGGCCCGTCCCCGACACCTACAAGAATAACATTACATTGGTATAATACCCTACCATTTCTATTCACTCCACCTCTCCTTACAATCCATGAAGCGTACACACACTAGTTCACCTTTCACTCACCACACATCTTACGGTAACACACCTCCATCGGAGTACACACTACTCACTCGCGCTACAAATCCATGAACTCACTTTCATCTATCGCTCATGGCGCACATTGCTATATCCAATATCAAGGACTTCCACATTCCTCACATATACTTATTCACATCATGGTAATAGACGAATATAATATAATACATCAATCATAATAATCAATCAACATTCTACATACCAGTCATAACTGGAAAGACTCTCACTAGTCTTCTCGACTGCTTCCTTTTATCTCTGCCCGATGGGCTATTATTCACAGATCCGCTCCCTAGGACCTTCTAACTTGCAGTGATAGTTATACAGCGCTTTCGCCTCCTTCAGACCCCCCCCCCCCCACTACTCACAACAGCACGCTTAACTTGCTGTCTACTGTGAGCCTTTCTTACTCTACACCCGCTCTGTAGCAATCCCCTTAATTGCACTCACTCCACTCGTGACATCATCCCCCACCCCAAAAAAATTAATGCAATTAATTTCAAATCGCATCAAGATGACTGTCAACGAGTGAGCGTGAGCAATACCTACACTAAAAAAAACTGACCTAGCAGTTCCCCTAGTATATAAAATACCGAAATCAGGGGAAAATATGGGGATCATTATGGTCTGAAATATGCATATATGTGTCACCTCATGAATAGCTAACTAAACACAATATCTAATACAGAATCAAAAACCATTCAACCTATCAACCATTCTTCATATCATATTTATAATGTCAATATTTTAAAGTCGACTTATTCACACAGATCCTGTCAATGTTCCTGTCCTCCGATGTATAAGCTCCCGAAATCTTCCCCTAGGCTCGACTAAGGTAGTCGGCGATATGATTGCTGGTTCCTGGAATTGGTTGAATAACGAAGGTATACGGCTGCAAAGCCAATGCCCATCTAGACAAGCGTGGGCTGGACGAACGATTCTTCGACAAAAATGTCAGTGGCTTGTGGTCTGTCTGGATACAAAATTCTCGTCCCATGAGATAACGTCCTAGTTTCTGGACGGACCAGACAATGGCAAGACACTCACGCTCTATCACAGAATACTTTCTTTCTCTCTGCAATAACTTCCTACTGACATAACATACAGGATGGAGACATTCGTTCTTCTCCTGTAGAAGACAAGCGCCGACACCAGAGTCCGACGCATCCGTTCTGAGGATAAAATTAGATCGAAAATCGGGCAATATCAGAATGGGTGACGATGATAATGCTGTCACCAAATTATCAAATGATGTCTGACATTCAGACGTCCACTGGACCTTATCGGGTTGTCCCTTCTTAGTAAGGTCAGTAAGAGAAGATGACAAGGAGGAAAAATTTGGAATGAACTTTCTGTAATAATTTAAAATCCCCACTAAGCTTCTGACTTGTTTCTTTGTTTTTGGGATTTGCAACCCTACTAACTTGTCAATTTTTGTTTCTTCAGGTCTCTGAACACCTCTACCCACAATATGTCCTAAGAATACTATCTCTGGACATGCCAACTCCATCTTTGCGGGTTTAGCAGTTAGCCCAAAATGACGTAATCGTTGAAAAATTACTGTTAGTGTCTGAATATGATCAGACCATGTCGACGTATGGCATGCTATATCGTCAAAGAATGACACGACATTAGGTATGTCCTTCAACACTAATCTCATTAATCGTGCAAACGTCGCTGGCGCGTTTACCAACCCAAATGGCATGACCTTAAATTGGAATAATCCAATGGGCGTTTGAAACGCCGTGTATTGTTTAGACTCCTCAGTAAGCGGGATTTCCCAATACCCTTTCGTCAAATCTATCTTGGAAAACCACGTGGACCCGGCCAATGAAGCTATTAATTCCTCCTGAAACGGAATAGGCTCCCTATCGCCTACCGTAATAGTGTTCAATCTTCGAAAATCAATACAGAACCGCACCGATCCATCACGTTTCTTCACGAGGACGATGGGTGATGAATACGGCGATGTTGATGGTTCTATCACATCTAACTTCAGCATTGACTCCACTTCCTTTATGACTCTATCTCTCGAAGAAAAAGGCAGCGGGTACGGTCTAAGAAATACTGGCTTATCCGAAGACAACTTTATTTGGTGCTGGATCACCGTAGTGCGACCCGGCAAATCCGTAACAACATCCGGGAATGACGCTAACAGGGTCTCAAGTTCCCTACTCCTTGAACTCGTAAGGTCAGGGTTAATTTTTTCGTCCCTGTAACCTTGTGTCGCAGTTAACTCCGGCAATTGAATTTGTAACTCTTCCTGCGCCTCGGTGTCGCTTACGTCACAGTCCAACTGGTCTACGACCCCCGTACAAGCAGTAGAGAAGACAGTCTCCTCTGGTCTTGTCTGTGCACACAGATACTGTGGTCTCTCATAAAATCTCTGTAGCATATTAACATGGAAAACCTTAACTGATCCCTCAATGTGGATAGCGTAATCTACCTTCGAAACAACTCGCTCAATAACATAAGGACCTTTCCATGTCATCAATAACTTATTATGGTCCGTAGGCAACAACAACAGAACCTTGTCTCCTGGCTTAAAAATTCTCAGTTTGGACCCTCTATCTTTATAGTCTTTTGCTCTTTTCGAAGCGATACCAGACGCTTCTTCTGCTATAGTGCGCGCTGCAGATAGTCTTTCTCTTAAATCAACAAGGTACTGAAACCTTTTTAAACGGTTCCGAAACCGTGGGGATCTTTTGAAGAGGAGCCTGGGGTGAACGACCCTTATGCGTCGTCTTTTGGCACGCACTGCACGTCTTACAATATAACCGCACATCTCTATGTATCGATGGCCAATAAAAATCTTTTAGAACTCTCTCCTTGGTTCTAGCACTTCCCATATGACCCGCTAATGGAACATCATGGGCCAGACGCAATACCGTAGCAATTAACGACCGTGGCACGACGACCTGCTTTTGAACGGAAGCCACTGTGACGTACATACGGAACAGAATGCCCCCCTGGACAATAAAGGAGGACGACCCGTTCTTATATCTCCTCGTTTTCTCGGTTCGCGCTTCCCCAAAACATGGGTTTAATGATGGATCCTCCCTTTGTAATTTCGCCAAGCGCTCTGGCGTGATATCTAGGTTGACCGCTGGCGTAGCCAAAGGTCTAATCTTATATTTATCAGCTACCCGTCGACGTGTTTCGACCGCGGCGCAAAAGTCAATACCTTTTGATTGCGACCATGCTTGCACGTTCTCATCGGAAGGGGAAACCACCCGTGATACATTCCCAATGATGAGCTGGGCGCCTGGAAAACAACCAACGACTGCTTCGACTTCCCCGCTAAGGAAAGATGTATCTATCACTATTCTTGCCATGGGTAACTTCTCAATGGCCCCCGAAAATTGGATGCACGGGACAGTCTCACCTGTAAGCTGTGAATCCCGAATGCAATCCCTATGCACTCCCACAACAGTAGATCCTGTATCTCGTAAAACCGAGACCGGTTCGTCCCCAACAAACCCCGGATAAACCCTAAGACCACCTCCTGTATGACATGAATTTATAACGGGGATCTTTCTCCCACAAGGTAAAACACCGGAAGATAATAACTTCTCGCAACTGGGACACTTAGAATACTGTCCGCCTCCGTTGTCCGATGTAACACACGCAGCCGCATGATGAAATTTATTTGGGGAACATGGACTGGAGCTACTGTCCACGTTCGCCGCTATCCTACCTGCAGGGCAGTTCACGCTGATGTGATCTGCTCTTCCGCAGTTCCAACACTTCGCGGCCCTACACTCGCGCGAAAAGTGACCCACGCGTCCGCAAGTCCAACACTCCGCTCCCTGTGCTGCTCTAGGCCTGGGTCCCCGTGACCCCTCGCGACCGGAACTAGAGTCCCTATGCCGTCGGTCATCGGCAAAGGTCACAACTCGCCCCCGGCCATTACCGCGACCTAGCCCTCCTGCTCGGTCAAACTTACCGGATCCATATGCCGGTGATTGGTGATAGCCCCTACGCTGCCCCTGGGCTTGCCCGCTATAGGCACCACGCTGACGCGACCTGTCCCCAAGTCCTGCCGGCGACCCCTCGACAACGGCGACGTACCCCGCATCTTGGACGTACGCCCTGGCGACTGGTTTGGACGGATGCGCCGTACGGTATGCCTCCGCCAACTTAGACGCCTCCTGCACCGTCGCGGGTTCGTTCTCTCTCAGGAAAGCCACCAGATCTTTGTGGCACGACGCGTACAGCTGGTCACGGATCATTAAGTCTTTCAGTTTGGCAAAATCCGTGCCCACATGCGCCAAGTCTACCCAGTTCGCGAAATACTCCGTTAGTCTCGCGACGAAGGCAGCAAAGTCCTCCCTGGTATCTGCACGTGCTCGCCTAAACTGCTCCCGGAAGTATTCCTCGGTACGCGCAAATCGGCGAAGTAGCAAAGCCTTCAGCTTATCGTAGTCTTGCACGTCTTCGCGCTGTAGCTCTTTAAAGTAGGTCAACGCTCGCCCCTGCAATAGCGATGCCAGGTACGTGGCCCATAATTCCTTATTTTCCCCCCATTGCAATTGTGCGTTCAGTTCGAACCTGTAAAGGAAGGCGTCTATGTCGTCCTTCCGGTCGTCGAACGTAGGGAGCTTAATCCTAACGCCACCTTTATTGTGTACCTGCCGCTCAACCGTTTCCGTTGGCGTATTCTTCTTGAGTTCTAACTCGGCGATTCTTATTCGCGCCTCTCTCTCCTGCTGCTTATCTTCTAACTCCTTTAACTTAAACTCCCTTTCCTGCTCCTGAGCCTTAGCCTCTCTTTCCTGTTGCTTAAACTCCCTTTCCTGTTCCTTATCCTTAGCCTCTCTTTCCTCTTCTCTCTGTCGCTCTTGAGCCTCTTTTTCTCGCTCTCTATCCTTAGCACGCTCATCGCGCAAATCCGCCTGCTGTTCTTTAATCCAGCCGCGTAGCTCCTCTCCCTCCAGGCCAAGTTCCTTACCCAACTTCATTAGTTGTTGGAGTTCCGCCATTTCACAGATTTATGGTTATGGTATCTATTATGCGAACGACCAACCTGTCGGTATGGTCACTAACGATACGACCAGAGACCTGAGATCACACCAGATATAACAATACCCAGTTCAGAATACAATTCAGAAATTTACCTTTACAGCACAACTACTTCTATATCTACAAAATGTATAGCACTATTAATTATAAAAAGAATAGAAAAGACAAGAATGAAGAAATACAGTAGAAGGACCACAAGTACGTCAAGGACAACGAACCAGACTAGGACAAAGCTTCTACAAAAAAAAACTATAATGGAAAAAAATGCAACCTACTACGCCGATTATACTACACGGTACAACAAGAACAGAGTCTGAAAAAAAAGAACGTATCTACAGATAGGGAAGAAAGAGGGACAAGAGAATACGTCTTCCTGCCGAACAGAGAAGATATCGACGCTACAACTAAACAAAAATACAGGTCCCTACAGAACTGGTCACTGTGATGAACGAAGTTCCAAAGTTTACCACACCTTTTTAAAAGGATAAACTAAGTTCAACACAGCAAACCCGCGCCACCGCCCGTATAACCTATAACGACAACAACAGCAAAAACCGGGAAAAAGACAGATTAAAGGAACAGCCCACAATCCAGGGCACAAAAATTTTGACTTTCACTTAACTTTTGAAATTTTGAGTAAAACTCCTCCCTTTAATCGGAGCTCTGGCTGCTCGTCTCCTCAGGCTGCACGCACACACTCTGGAAAGTTTAAATACCCATTAATACCTATTCATAGCAATACATGCATCAATATACATTCATTATTATACATAAATCATATCATGAAATGTCCATTCATCCAACGAACAAGACAGCACAATTACCCACTAACTAACTACAACTAAATATTACGAAAATGGACGAGTCACAATGGACGAGCCCCCAATGTCACAAATCCCAGACTGGGAAATGTAATAGTTTATGACAGGACGACAATCACGAACAAACAAATTTAACACTTAACAAAACAACCCATCAGACTCACACATTTATTAAACATAATTATACATATAATAGCGCAACTACATATATTATATTACTGAAATGACTGCCGTACAACGGCCTTATTCTCACACACACGCTTCCTCGGATCCACAATCCGGTAGTTACTCCTACAGGCACTTCGGCCTCAGCCTCTCCCCTCAGGGTCTTAATAGTACATTAATGATTCACTGGCACCCCAGTCTCTCAATATCACCTTCCTATTGTCATACACCTTAGCACTCCCCTAGCACCTCCGCAGGGCAATAACACATTATTATTTCCATAGCCATCAACATGGCAACAACATAATATCAGTTCACTAGCCTATCAACATGGCAACAACATAGTATCTCATTCACTCTCATATCTACGTCCCCTGCCCGTGGCCTGACTGCCACGACTTTATGTGCCTCTACTGTCCTGCACTGACAGCCTCACTTCTGGCCTATGTGTGGCCTCCGGCCCTATGCTGGCCTATCCCCTGTGCTCATCGAGGTGGCTCTGCGGCCCGTCCCCGACACCTACAAGAATAACATTACATTGGTATAATACCCTACCATTTCTATTCACTCCACCTCTCCTTACAATCCATGAAGCGTACACACACTAGTTCACCTTTCACTCACCACACATCTTACGGTAACACACCTCCATCGGAGTACACACTACTCACTCGCGCTACAAATCCATGAACTCACTTTCATCTATCGCTCATGGCGCACATTGCTATATCCAATATCAAGGACTTCCACATTCCTCACATATACTTATTCACATCATGGTAATAGACGAATATAATATAATACATCAATCATAATAATCAATCAACATTCTACATACCAGTCATAACTGGAAAGACTCTCACTAGTCTTCTCGACTGCTTCCTTTTATCTCTGCCCGATGGGCTATTATTCACAGATCCGCTCCCTAGGACCTTCTAACTTGCAGTGATAGTTATACAGCGCTTTCGCCTCCTTCAGACCCCCCCCCCCCCCCCCACTACTCACAACAGCACGCTTAACTTGCTGTCTACTGTGAGCCTTTCTTACTCTACACCCGCTCTGTAGCAATCCCCTTAATTGCACTCACTCCACTCGTGACACTGACAAAACGACAGAGGCGGAATGAAAACACTCGCCAAAGTGAACCCAAAAGACTGACCTGCAATCACTGCCATCGCACTCTCGGGTCAAACATTGGTAGAATAAGCCACGAGAGAAGCTGTCAGTCAAAATGAAAGTGAATATTCTAGCTGCTAAGACCGTCTGTAAAGACGCTAAAGGCCAGTTTATATTTTTTTTGTACTTTAATTAACATTTGATTTTTAATTTCACTCCAAATTCTTATGTCAGTTGTACGAAATAAATGAGATTTGCAGATCGTTGGTTTGCAATTTCAGATGTCTTCAAGCAAATTCCACAAAGTTTGAGCTTGCAAATGTAAAAGTGAACATGAGATTTATACCTAAATGGCTTACTTGTTGCTTTTCTTTTGTTGAGAAAACTGACTAAACTTTTGGCAGCTAAAAAACTAAAAGGAACTATGCAAACATTTCTTTGCACTTCAGCTTTTTCTTGTTGAAGTCCAAAGGTAAAATTATTTTAAAAAAAAATAAACACCTGCATACTGAAATTGGCATTTCTCTTTTGTCTTAAAATATCTACCTAGCAGCTGAAAGGTAATATCGGCAGCCAGGTGGCAGATTTGCATTGGCATGATGGGTTACCATTTTTCTCTTTATTGCTAAATATTCTGAAATAATGTATCTCTGCCCAACTGAATAATCTTCATGTTTTTCTTTCCTCACCCATGTGCCAGGCGGTAATATGATTGGTTCTCTTCCAACCTCCTTCACCAAGCTTTTATCGCTGCAAATATTACAGCTCTCGAAAAACAGGCTGAAAACTCTGCCAGATGAGTTTGGGAAACTGGAATCTCTCATAGAGCTTTATTTGGACACAAATAAGGTATGGTTATCAACACAACAGTGTTTATTTATGATCAGTACACTGGCAGGTGTGACAGGAACACATTATCATTTCATTATGAAGCTCCTTTATTTTAACTAACATCTCTGTGTTTTGTTAAAAAAGAGATGTTTGAAGATATGTCTTGGCTGTCCTTATTCTGTGGTGTTTTAATTACATAATAAAGGACAAACCCATGTTTGGGATAGAATACGACCGGGACATCCTGAAAAAATGCTGTTCTTTGTTCATGTGGTCTGCACATGGCACAGGTGTTTTTCACTGATGGAAACAGTTCTTTTACATGTACATTGATTTTATTATGTCCAGCATAGAGTTAATGTTGTTACATAGGATGAAACAGAAAAATTTTGTCTGTACCACTCATTATCAGAATGTCTTTATGGTATTGATAGTTGTTCCAGTGAGTTCATATGTTTTCCATGCAATGTTCAATCAGTTCGTGATACAATGAATTTTATTTATTTACAATTTATTAGTTTTGTTAGCATTGGCCTGAGGTACATGCTTTTTTTACATGTTCATGATACATTTTCTTTGTCTTATGTGAGGAATAACTAATTTGTTTCTGGGAATGATTTGTTTTGTGCTAGCTTCGTGTTCTTCCTGCATCCATGAAGAATCTGAGAAATTTGGAAATTCTGGATATGTCAGACAACAAACTGAAACATGTACCACAAGACATCATATCCAAATTAACAAAACTGACGGACCTGAATCTAAACGGTGTATGTATAATTTACTTAGTTAATGTAACATCAGTGAACACTTTCAAGATAGTATTCTTCCTACCAACATTAACCTGCACTCACTTTTTTCACTTGCGTGTGAAAAAGTTGCTTTAATGGAAACAAAACCCAAGTGCGAAATTAATTTGTTATAAATGAAAATTGTCTGTTTGGACATCTTGAGAGCATGATGAATCAATATGTAAGGGGCAACCTTGATAAATTTTCATTAAAATCATTTGAATTGTTCAAAGAAAGTTGCTGTGCATGTGTAAATGTTCTAATGTGGTCTTATTTAAGAATAATCTCAGTTAAAATCTCTATTTAATTTGGTCTTGTTTTAGAATATAAAATCGAATTCAACACATCTTTGCTTGGTTTCAATTTAGATCAGAATATTGAGTAAGGTTTGAAAGATATTGAATTTCATCATTTGTTAAATGAAAACAATTTTACTTTCAGAACAAATATGAAGAAGATTGCACTGAGGTTCCCTTCCTTATGAGGAAAACTAACTATGACCATCCAAAAGCTGAACACAGAGGTACTTGGAGAGGTAGAAACAGAACCATGCCAGAAGTGACTCTTGATCTAGGGAGCAAAGAACAACGGGTAGGAATGCAAATTTGGTTCTGTATGTTTGTGAAACTGAAGGCAAAACAGAGATTATGAATTGCAGTTTGCTAATGGTAAGAGCAGTTCACTGAGACTGATGGTGCCGCAGTTACAGGGCTCAAGGATTTCTGCGAATTTATTGTGGGGTTTTTGCTGCTTCCACTTTTGAAGTAGGTTGTCACTGTGAGAGTACACAAGCACATTTGTCTATAAACTTCTTTATGTCTGTGTGTATGTAGGCCCATACTGATGTGCTGATGGTTCACATGAAGCACTGCGGTTTTCAGGATTTTTCACTTTGAATAAATTTGCGTTGGTAGATGTAGCTTCTTCCAAGGCATCAAGGTAGAAAAATATTGTAGAGCTGAATTTGCCACTACTTAATTAATGTGTTGAGCATCTGTTCCTGATACTGTCTCATTGCAGTTGGAAGAAGAAGCCAGTAAGAGCACAGAAAGTAAAAGTACTGGCAGTCACACTGAAGCTGTGGACAGAGATTCTGTTTACAGCGATGAAGAAGAAGACTGGGATGCTGTCATCAATCAGTCAGTCACCTCATCATCAAGTAAGAATAAGATATTGCAGTGGGAAATGTCGACAATCTTTTAACACTAACTGGATTATTATTATTTTTTTTTTCATTTGTTTATAAATGTAAATAAGAACTTTATATATATAACAAGATTGTGACTATGTTAGGTTGCCATGAAAGAGCAGAACAAAAGAGAAAGCCAACAGCTGGTCTTTGGCTGATGAAAAAATTAAAAATAATGAAAATTTTGTTTGGATAGTCAGTGAAACAGTTGAGAATGTTATATTTTAGGCCCATTAGGAATCACAGATCTGAGAGTGTCCTGAAGGATACTTGTAGTTCTGGCCTTTGCTTGATTGCATGGTTACTATCTTAACTCATTCGTGCAGTGATAGAATTTTCCCAAAGAGGACAGCAACCTTTGCTCTCGTCTATTCTGAATGTATATAATCAATTATCTCTTGGTTGGACTCTAGGGGAACCCATAACATGTTGAAGAAATAAAAAATATCTAATACCTAGGAAGTGAACAAAGAATGTTTTCTAGTATGATGTTTGTATGTTATTTGAGGTGGATATTTCTGCCCTAGCTTGTTAGAGCTTCTGTCTTGACATAGTCACAGCACCAATTGCACACAGTGGCACACCGGTAAATCAACTAAAGAGTGTTTCTCAACTTTCTGCCTTAACTATTCTTCTTTGAACAGTTTCCAACGAAAAGCTCCCCGAGCATATTGAAGTGCTTGAGGAAGAAGACTGGGAGTCTGAAGTTCAGCCAAGACTGGTTTCCTCAGATTCTGAGATTGGACAATTTGGTAGGACATTTTATAATATTGTTTTTACTCTTTTTGTAGAGGAGGCAGCTAGGATCATGTTGTAAAACTGACAAAGTATTAAAAAAATACAGATTTTCTGTGAATTTGTAGCATAGCTTGGAACAACATTAAATTGTGGGGGGAAAAGGCTGTATGTTGCAAAGCCCCATTTGGAATCAACCAATATCTTCTTGGACAAACGGCAACAGTGAAATGGCTGTTGTGAATTTAGTTTTTCCTTTTCATAAATTGTTTTGCCCGCTGGTTTTTTTTTGTTTTTTTTTTATCCTGAGGAAGGAACTTGGGGTCGAAAACTTTGTTTTGTTTTCTTTCATTCCTCGTTCTTTTAAAGTTTATTACATGTACTTTATTTTTAATTTGTTTGTAGGTGGAGCTTTGTAATTTGTGACTGTTTTTTTTTTTTTTTGTCATATTTTCATTTGGTGAAATTCAGAGACCAATTCAAAATATGTGAATGTTTGATATGTGATACAAAAAGGAGTGTTAGACGTAGGAAAGGTATGGCATGTCAAGAATTGGAAACATCTGAATGTAATTGGTGTTTGGTAACAAAAAGCAGTATGAGGCGTTTGAACTAATTTTTAATCCACTGATCTCTGGATGATAGCTAAAAATGAACCAGTTGCATCCCATTTTAATGTAAGAGTAATTATGGGATTTGTTTTCACCGATTTTATAATTATTTTTGCAGATCTAGATGATGAGGAGCCAGTGAAACAACACACATTTATTCCTTCTCCAGTCCGATTTGATGCCAGTGGAAATTCATCTTGTCGAATCAACATTGATCTGCTTTCTCATGTATCAACACCGTATGTGAACCATGCACCCAGCATTAAACCCTCTTATCATTATCCGGTTCATATTTCACCTGGACAGTTTGATGATAATAGTGATTCTGAGGACAATCTTGATACTAAAACAATGGGACTTATTCATACCGAAAGAACAGATGCATCTTGCAGTCCTGTCCCCTGTGATAATCTTAATACTTGTGTAGGTTTTCAGTATTCAGCTAATGAAGGCAAAGTCACTGAGGATGTGGTAAAATTCAAGGAATCTACAGATGTGAACTCCAGTGCCAGTGAAATTTGTGCAGATTTCTCTGAGATGAATGAATATAGAAGTGCAGAAGATATAACAACTTCCTAGCACTGCTGGGGACAGACTGGGGGCTGTTAATATGTAGTATGTTTCTGTTTAACCCTTTGTGTACCACCGACCGCTATAGCGGCCTACAAATTTAGCTGTCGGGATTCACAACCCCCGGTGTTTTTATTTTGCGCAGCGCAAGCGACACTAATTTATCATGTTTACTGCCGTTTCTAATGGTAATAGAGTGATTTCCCTTCGTGAAAAGCCCGGATACGGAGCTCTCCTAGATCGGAGGGTATTTTTCTGAATTTATTTTGTCGTTTAGAGCAATGAACAGGACGCTTACTAACATAGCAACAATGTCGGACTCTGACGGTGATCGTTCTGATGCTTCAATCGTTAATTCGTTATGAAATTGATGTTGAAATGACAAAGGCAGTTGTTTGTGATGATGGAGATGGGAACATTGATGAGTTTGTGCCACCCAACCTCGACAACTGGTCGCTTCAATGTGCCTGCTTCTAAAAGCAAAAATCCATTGCAGCCTGGGTCTAACGCTCTGGACTATTTCAAGAATAAAAATCAGATAAATTTCAGAATGATACATGTCTCCAGTTTTGTTACATTAACAGTTTCTGTGTTCATTTTCCTCCATGAAAATAAACTTTGTATGGTTTATTGCAAGAAACGTATTTTTTATGTAGGTTTTGTTTTGTGAACACACCTAATATTTGGAACGTTTGCTCAGGGGGAGGGGTATTTTGAACTGCCAACATGGTCAGGCGGGTGGTACACAAAAGGGTTAAATACAGGCTGATGAGAAATTGAGTGTAAAACGGGAGAGAGTGAAACGGAGAAGAAAAATTGCCTACTTCTCTCTTTATACTTTTCCTATTGCTTTGAAGTTATTCATGTTTATTGTGTTGTGTGTTGTGAAGTTTTAAATCTCAGGAAGTTTTATCAAATCAAAGTAATCATGTAATACTTTATAAAGATTTTTCTGATGATTTAAAAAAAAAATCAAATTGTGTAAATGTGCTCGTTTAAAAAGTTTAAAAGCAAGATTATATCTGGCATGTTCTGTCATAGGTGGGAATTACTGGCTGCAATGCAGACCTCCACATGGCTGGTCGTAACACATCGAAAATGCTACCTTAGTTGTCGGCTGAATCTTCCTGTTGACCTCCGCTGGGGGTTAACAAATCATATGTCGGATATGCTCACTAACCCTTATGGCAGGGCGCTCCATAGCCTTATCTGTATAACATGATTCCAGGAATTTCAGCATGTCTTTGCATTGCAATATCTCCCGATTTCAGAATGCTGGAGCCCCCGAACAAGATCTCATTTCAAAGGTCAGCATTATACCTATACTATATCAACTAATCGATGTAATTTTTCTCTACTTCAACATAAAACATTTCATTGTTTAACATTTTTGATTTTGCATTTGCACAGTGGTTTTAGTCTCACATAAAAAGTACAGTGTTCATGTGCTGAATGCTGTGAAGTTGGAAGTATAATTATGAAGTAGACTAAACCAGTTTGATTGTTGCAATTTTTTTTGCAAACGGTGCAATGATGTGAATGTATTACTTATTACTCCATACACATGCTTTGACCAGCAACTTTCCAGCAAACTACTGTGATTTTTATTTCCGGCAGCAAGGAATCTCCAACATCAAGAAACGATGCCTTTACTCAGTCTTGTATGAAAAATGCCGCAATTGTATTGCATTCAGTTTTCATCAGGAAATCGGGATTTAGTTATTGCTAAAGAAATACGGTATTTGTTCTCTGTATTGTTGGGTTAGTTTGCTGATTAAGTGCTAATAGTTTTATCTTTCATGAATTAAGTGTGTTGTTTTTTCAGAAAATTTCACAAGTTAATTATTAATTAACTGGAAGTAAGAAATCAAATTTTTGTTTGGAGCATTGTGCAATTTTAACAACCAAAGAAGCATTTTGTCAGGAGTTTGGGGATGACAGGCGATGCTAATGGTGAAATGAATTGTTTTGAAAATGTTGGTAATACCTGGTCTGCATAGTTCCTTACATTTCCATGCTGCACAGGTACAAGCTCCCATGGATTTTTTTTAGGTCCCATCATGTTTTGCATATGAATCAGGTTTTCCCATTCATTTCATTTTACACGTGTGTCAATTATATGTGGAGTGAGTTTCTGCACAAGCTTCTGCGTTGCAATTTCAAACCTTCGAATGAAATCCTGAGGGCCTTCTTGAATGTTCCCTTTATTTTTTTTTTTTTAATTTTTGTTTGGTTTGGCTGACATTATCATTGGTCTCACTTTTCAGGGCACTTGTTCATTGTTAAGAATTGTATTTAAAAAATTTTTTTGCAAATTTTTGTGGAGAGGCAGCACGACATATCAACTTGGTTTTGAAATATGTTGGACTTATTCCGAACTCTTACATCCATAGGAAATTGATAACCATATCTACTTTACTCTAAGCCATCCATCAAAACATGTCAGGATATAATGAATACTGTTGAACTCATGATGGGGGTAAAAATGTTGTTTTACAAAACAAACAAGATCTTGATAGATCTAGACAAACTTAGAATGACATCATTTGGACATTGTTGTCAAGAGAGCTCCTTTTATTATCTTTAGAACTGAAGAACAGCAACAAAGGAAATAACTTCAGTGTTGTGCAATATTCGATTACCTAATTAATTATAAGATCATAATCCAACAAATATAGCATATCAACTTGTCTGCAGTGCAAATATACATATATTAATGTAGTGGGAAAAAGCCTGTTTAGTCCCTGTGAAGTTCTCTTTGTGCTAATGCAATTTCTGAACCAGTGGAAATCTTTATAAGACAGAAAGTGTCATTAACAAGTAGATTTGAAGCATTACTTTGTGCATCATGTATTTCCCCATTCTCATATAATTTGAAGAGTATGTTTTGTGACTTTCCATCATTTCACATCCAATGGAGTAATTGTGTTGGGACTTTCAAGTTTCAAGAATTTTTTTTTTTTTTTTGGCCTTGCTAGATTTTATTATATTGTGCCTGCCTTTCCCTGTAGACTCGGATAAATACATTGTTGGTGCTCTAAGCAAACCTCGTAGCCCAATTTGAGAAAATTTTACAGGAGAGACAAAAAACTGAATTGCGGCAACCCTAATCAATAAAATGGACTAAATGTCCAATGTTATACCTATTTAGTAATGCCAAACACGTATGTGATGGCAAGTACCATTACATATAACGATAATTATCATTTTGAAGAGATCTGAGTTTTGCTGTCGCTTAATAGCTCTAAGCGAACCTCTCCAAAGGGGGTTAAGAGCTTTGCTCTAGGCAGATTTCTCGGTCCGCCGATTCCGTGACCAGCTCGGCGTGAGATGCGTTGCTTGTGGGTGGTGATAGGACTCCCTGGTGGTGATAGGACTCCCCGAGACGCACAAGACTGACAGGTGGCAAAAATTTTTTAACCTATTGTATACATCAGTCAATAGGGTCCAGACCTCAGAATCAGAGATTGACCAAAGAGTCTTCCTCATTATATCATCACTGGTTCGAGAAAAGAAATTTTTGTTCGAGGCTATTTTTTTCCTTCTGTTTTTTTGGGGGGGGGGGGGGGGGGGTTACTTTTTTTTTTTTTCACAGTAACACGTTTGTTACAGGAAAAGGAGAAGGAAGCAAAAGGTCACATGCATATTTTAAGCACTGATACAATAGAAACTCTTACTAGGAACTTCTTAACACTGCAAATAGACAAAATATAATATTGGATGAATTTATCTAGTTGAAAATTTTATTTAATCCTTTCGGTAAAATCAGGACCATCATTGAGGTACATTGCCGACGCTCTGGATGCAGGAGACAGAACTGCTTGCAGGTCCATTGAAATTAGCAAAATGTCTTGGTCATTCTCGGCCAAATGTTTGTTCTGAGCCTTTGCTTCCTGTGCCTCTGTCTTCTTTTGTCGATGAGCATTCCACAGAGTTTCCCCTAGATTGCCTTTTTCATAGGCGACACAAGTGTCACACTGATCTTTTCGTGGGATGGAAGATGCCGATATTGCTGCTGTTGAATATCTTTGAAAATGCTTGTCATGATAAAGGTACCATACCATCAGTGATGCAGGTTTCTGTGTAGGTGCTGAAGACATTCTGGCGTGAATGAAACTGCCTCTCTTGATATTGTTTGGTGGTAGTTTTCCTGCTGTAATGCGATGGCAAAAACTCTTGACAGTAGTGCTTCTGGCCCTCTCCACAATCATGCCATGTTCAACGCTTTCTTTCAGGAGTGACTGCAGTTTGTGCTAGGCACCAGTTCCTCACAGACCATTCTCCAACAGCCAGGGTGCTGAGAAACAACACTGCAAACTTCTGTCCTCTTGTCACCAGTTTGAAGGAAATATTTGAAGACCGTTTTATGTTCATCATGCTTGATCACAGTAACCAGGTTTCTGACAAACAATCTTTTAGCCTCCCAGGATCCAAGAGCCCAGAACTCGTCAAATGTAGACATCCTGTCAGCGTCACTCACAGCATTGCAGTTTTTCCAGTTGGCTTTACATTTACAACGCTCTCCAAGGACTCTGCGTGGCTTAGCAGTAGGCTTCACCTTTTTGGTGATCGCTGGCTTTTGTACGACCAACATACTCGATTCCTTTGAGGCGACAAAGAGAACTTTCTGCATGTTTGTACACAGTTTCAGTAGAGCTGGATGCTGTTGGTGCAGGTCTGTCTGAAGTGGAATACGGCTGAGGAAATGCACACTTGGAGGCTAAAGGTGGTGGTAGTTCTATCTTTAAGGACGAGGAAACAAAATCAAGGGGTGGGGGTAGCTCTGATTCATGGCTTGGTAGTTCTGAGTCAGGTAACAGCATCCAATCTGGCGATGGGGGTAAATCGGCATCTAAACATGGAGATGACACTGCCACTGTACTAGTGTAGTTGAAGATGGTGATGGCTCAAGGGGAGGAGGGTTTGCTCCTGTAAATGTAAGTGGCACTGGCTCTGCAGATGAAGATGGGACCACCTCATGAGATGATGATGGTACTGATGGTTCCCTGGAGTGTGAGGGCATTGTATTATCACATGAGAGCAGCACTGGGTTTCCTGCTTGGGACTGCCATGCAGTAGAGTGCTGAAGTAAGTTCTCATTCTTGTGGTCCAATTTCCTGGCCAATTCTGTAAATGAGACATCTGGGTCAAGGAGCACAGTCTATAGATAGGTCCATCAGCCCGCCATTCTCGTCAATGACATCAGAGACTATGGCAAACGTGTCTAACCTCTCTCTATCTTCTGTTTTCTTCCTTTTGGCTGGTGTGGAGTGTGTAGAAGGAGGTGATTTGCGCTTTGCTTGTAGATTTTGCCTTTGGCTCAAAGCCACCAGCATGAAACCACTGGATAACGGCTCCATGACAGTCTAAAGCAGAAATGATGTGACCACATTCGGCTATCATGCTTTTATAGGGTAAGCAAATAGGGAGATGGAAATCAGAAAATACCATTATCCATGTGGCATCATTCTAAAGTATAAGTGATGACATGCTGGACCATGCATCTTCTCAGACTGTGTCCACACTCCGTCTCCATGTTCAACACATTTTCTTGCTCACCCGAGTCCAGTGGTTGTGTGTTGACAGTTGACACTCTCTTACCTAACCTGCATTGCGTCTCAACCACTCTCGCTGACCTAACCCAGAAATGAGGAGGGGGGATGGGATTGTTTCACTCTTCTATTATAATGAACAACCATGATTTTACTGGGGAGTTGATTTAAAAAAAAAAAAGTACTCCTTTTATGTTCTTATTGTTTAAGAAATCGTCTCCAAACTAAACAGTTTGCAGTGTGACTGCGGGGCTGTTCATCTTCACCATGTTTATAATCTTCATGTCATACCCCTTGTACCTTTCCCTTCCTATTCTTTTCCTCTGTCTCTTTCTCTCTTTCTCCATCTCTACCAATGTGCGAATTTGTGAGTCAAATGACCGAGAGGGATATGGTCGACATGAAGAAAGGGAAGGAAATTGGGAAGGCAGGAATTTAAAGTGCCAGTATATTAATATAACTTCATGTAAATTACAATAATTATTAGTATGCTAAGTAAAAAAATCAAGCCCTTACGGGCTCTCCGTCATTGTCAATGTAAGCGTCCGCCTAGGTTGACTGATATCAATTCAATGGTCTATAAGTGTCACACAATAGTTGTGTCATTGATTAGTCGCACCTGGGATGACAGAGGGCGTGTGGCCATGTCGTGGGCATTGTCTATGGATTACGCAAGGCATTGATCTCGCATTACAGGTGAAACGCGGTGGCCCGTGTCACCTGGCCGGTCGTCTCGCCGGAGACTTCCGAGGTTGGCTCAGAGCAAATACACTAGGTGGAGATTTGAGAGGTTTGCAAAGATGCGTTTTAATTAACTTCTAATCATTTTTCAGGTCTAATATTTTTACTGGATATGGGGGACCATGTAACGAACCTGTTTAGCGGAAAAAAGTTGGGGGTCCAAAACTGAGGTTTAAGAGGTTTGCTTGGGGCGCCGTCGACATGTAATTTGAGACCTCTTTCATTAGATATCATTCATTAGTGTGAGACACCGTGAGGGAGAAAAGTTGTAAATATTCTGATCACTTTTTATTTGCAATTCACCATCATATTTGAAAGAATGTGAGGTAGAAGGAAGTTTAATCACAAGTGTTTTTTCTCCAATTTTTAATTAAATGGGGAACGCAGAAACATTCATGGTGCAAACCCAATCTTTCGTCTCTGCAAAAACAATCTTGCCATTGCTTAAGCTTTGCATAGTATTACTGAAGTTCAGTTTGATGGTTTCTGTCAAACGATAGGTTGTTCTGGGCATTGTTATTCCATTTTGGTGCCCGTGGCTGCAGTGCCTTATGTAAAGTATCACAAGTGAATTTACACAGTCACATTTTACAAGAATGGCATGTCAAGTTTTTCTTATTAAATTGCATTACAATTTGTAATTTATATGTGCTGTAAATTCAATGAATTTCAATTTTACCTTTCCTTGAACTAAATGTTTTGTATTTACAGGTACTTTCAAAAGTTAATTGCTTTAACCTCACCAGTTGGAAGTCAGGAGTTTAATTAATTGTGTACAAACAGTACGATATTGTTTGATATCCGTTGCAGTGAAAAAAGTTTTGAAATTTTTACACAGATAGAATCTACTTAAAATCAGTTTTCATTTGTGTTGTACATGTATTGAAATGGATATCGAAATAAATTCTATTGGTGGTAACTTGCTTTTGTGGCAAAATGTCTTATTCTCAAACACTTTTCAGTGGTGTCTGTTAGGGACGCTGATAGCATTTTTCCATTATAATCAGAGAGAGAGACAGGTATGGGTCACAGTAGGGCTTGGGACAGATTTACTTTGTGGCAAAAAGAAGAAAGAGCTGTGTTTTCTAAAGCTCTATGGTGGCAATCTTGATCATTGATTGTCTAGTACCTAGTCACAGATTCCCATATACAAACATTCTGAATCTATCAAAACTGATTTAAATTATTATGCACTGGTAAATGCAAAAATATATTTGTATAAATATTAATTTTATCATGAAAAAAATTAACAATATTTTATTAATGAATTAGAAAGTATTTGCCATGGGTGAAGAGTATACATGTAGTTCACTGGATACCGAGTAAAATGTTTCAAATGTGGAACTTTGGGTATAATGGGATGTCAAGTGGGGTTGCATAGCTTACTTTCATTTGGTCTTTAAGTTCTTTAATCTTTTAAACTGCATTCTTGCTTCTATTGCGATGTTCAGTTTATTTGTCACACAACAGATCTTTAGAACTTTTGTCACCATATAGTCACAACAGTTTGGACACAAATAAACATTTTCACCACACAAATGTTTCTTTTCTGGAGGAAGTTTATTATACTAAAACAGTTTGGAAAGTTCGCAGGTGACTGTACAAAAATACAAAGCAATTTTCTTCTCTTGCCAGTCTTACCAAAATTGTATACATCAACTTTTCTTTACAGGAATTATGTCAGAAGAGTAGAACTGAACTTATGATTAAGTTGGCTAAAAAGATCACAAAACACCAAGCTGAATGGTTACAACGCATAATATACAACAAAATGATTGCCAAATGATTTCATAACATTAGTTAACTTGTATTTTCTTACTCCTACTGGAAAGGACAAATTTGCATCAAATCATGAGAAACGGAAGTCTTACAATTTTTCTGCAGTTGGCGACCAATGAAAAGTGTTGGTTCTATTTTTTAACTAAGCCACACCATTCAAAGATAAAATATCTGGGAATTTCACATAAAGGACTATAATAATATGGACTGTAATATGATGTATTTTCTCTGAATTAATCAAATCAAATGTGTTATGTGTGAAAATACCATAAAACAATAATTGTTCCTCTAACCAAACTGAGGACAACTTCATGTACTGAAATATCAAACATGCTGAGATGTGTGCACCGAAAATGATAAAAGAACATGTTTACAGTGTACTGACTTGTTAGGTAAATAACTATGACAAATCATGCAGCATATGAATAATTTTTATCAAATAAATGTCTTCTTTGCCAGAAGGGATTTTACAAGTTATTTTCCAAGTGATTTGAAAAATTTTAAAAACAACAATGGACTGACGGCATCAGAAGGTTGCATAACAATATGCATTTAATATTGTAATTCTTGATTTCTCTGCGAATGTCTTTTCAATGAAATGATGGACTACAATGAATTACTGATTTAAAAAAATAATTTTTTTTCTCTTAAGTTTCTAGAATGCCAGAATGCATACATGTATATGTTACTCTGAAAGGTTTAAAAAAATAAAGAAAATAAAAATTTTCTGGATTGCTGGAGTGTATTGTTTTGATGATTTGCAAATCCCCATAGGCCTGAAAACATTGATCAGAGTAGAGCTTAGAGAATTATATGAATCCTTCTTAAATGAGACGGGCAATTGAACAGTCTAATTATCTGGGACATATTCATTTGCAGATTTGCAAGAGCAATAAATTCATTTGATTTGGCAATACACTACATGTCATATTTAGTAAACAGACTTAACATTGTGACCACAGAAAAATATTCTGCATAATAGATATATTATGGTGATTAGTTACTGAAGACAAGACTTCAATAGGGAAGTTTTCTGTAAAATGGACAATTGAACACAGTGCTGAGTTCATAGAAAAGATTTAACAGAAAAAGCATAGTACTTTTAATAGGCCAACATGTAGATGCAGATTGGTAATATATGTAAATAAAAAATATGATGTCAAGACCTTTCAAGTAGCCTCACACTAATTGTACGCAAAAATCAAGTCATCAATGTTGTTACCAGCAATATGTTATACACCCAGCCTCACAAAGATGAGGACAAGTTGTGAGTAGCTGGCAGGGAGGATCTGAACTACATGTTTAATGGTTCACAGAGGCTGAAACTTGAAAACGGCTACTTGATAGTATCTTTACTGTGATTTTTAAGTTAAGAAACAATGAGAATTAAATAGGTATTTACATGTATTATCTTTTGCCACATTGGATATGATCTAAGTTCATTCTTAAACTATGTCAGTTCGGTTGTTGACCTTCTTTAAAAATTCTTTGAAATCATTTTGAAATTGTTCAAAAGAATAAAAATACTATGTATGGTTTTGTTCACATTTCTTGAAGGGATTCAAAAACCATTTGTAAGTGTGAAGGAAATATCGTTCACTTGTCTTCTTCCCAGTCTGCAAGGCTTAAAAGTAGTAAATCATGAAGTATCACTGACTAGCACTTTAGTGCCATTGTTGTTGAAAGATGTCACAACATAATTTTTATGGACTCAAAGACATTGACATTTTGAGAACTACACAATTAAATATTTAAATTGTGAAGCAAGTCTAGATCATGTACAACAAAGCAATAGAGCAATAGAATTCAAGATCATACAATATTGCATGCTGGCACAAAATTGGTCCTAATTAATTGAACACTATTAGAATAAACAGTAAAGGCAGGTCATCTAGGTAGAGCTTTGAGGCACAGTATATATTGAAAGAATACATCAACATTGCTTAGACCTCATCAATGTACAGTATACATAATATGACTTAATGAAGGCAAATGAGTATGATAAGTAGATTCAGGGAAACAGTATTTCCATGTTTTATCAACTTTATCATGACACATACTCTCTGCCAGGCACATGTACATTCATGTAAAATATTGAAAATTATGTCAAATTTAATTGTAATAAAAATTCAGTATTCATGAGATCTTCAATAAGTGCCAACATTTTTAAATTTTCAAAACATATACAACATGTACATGTATTAGACATATACCATGAAAAAAATTTAAGAATCTGTAGAAACAAAACTGCCTCAAAACTTCAATATATGTACATGTATCTAGTTTCATTACACATTGTTTTAATTCATTGGCTTGAGTGGACACCAATTTTCCAACACTAATATCTTAAGCAACTTACTGAAATATCGAATCCTATCCTGGCTCATTGATTTTCTTTTACTTTGATATATAGTACATGCATGTTATGTCTTGTGTTCATACTGCTTGATAGATAAAAACATCTTTGATTTTGAACCATCCCTAACTTTCAAATTGGATAGTGTTGAGAGTTCCCGTCCACACCCACAAAAGTTACCGAAGAGAATGAGTTAAAAACCTGAAGTCCTGGTAACATGGAATTGGGTCACTGACAACAAATTCAGGAATACCTTCACTACAATTCAGATTCTTTGTGATATGTCCTTAGTTCAGAGCAAGAGTGATTGTCTCTCTCTTTTTGACAATGGACACAATCACTCTTTGCACTGATGTCTGAACCAATGGTGTGATTACTGACTTGTACATGTATGAATCACGAACCCCGTACACGTATTACATTGAGCAAACACAAGGCCATAATGGTACACGTTATTAGTTTTGTGAGGTGAAGTGCCATTTCTACCCTAGAAATGATTTCAGAAAAATAAGAAGTTATGCAAAAAGTGAGGAGTCAATTAATATACAGTGCACTCTCCCGATTACGACATCTCCGAATAACGACACTCTCCCGATTACGACATCTCCGAATAACGACACTCTCCCGATTACGACATCTCCGAATAACGACACTCTCCCGATTACGACATCTCCGAATAACGACACTCTCCCGATTACGACATCTCCGAATAACGACATTCTCCCGATAACGACATCTCCGAATAACGACATTCTCCCGATAACGACATTGACCTCCGGTCCCGATTTTTTTACTATATGTTATTAGTAATAAAACTCTCTAAATAGCGACATACTTTTTAGACCACTCTCCGGATAACGACATTGAGTTAGCAATAATCGGCTGTGACTTTGCTAGATACAAAAATAAAAATAGCTAAAATATTGTTTCCGGTCAGTTTCATTTCATTCTCTGAGCCAATAAAAACACTTCTTTTCCGACCAATGAAATGTCCTACCAGAGGCACCTCATAGCCAATGAGATCGCTTTGTTATCGGCCAATGAGATCGCTTTGTTATCGGCCAATGAAAACACACCTGTGTCTATTGTCGTCGGAACAAAAAGGGTGACGTGCATTAAATGAGTCAGTCATCACATCGCTGACCGCTGAATCGATTGTATTCACCCGAGAACAATAACGCACCCCAAGATGTCGACAGCTGCTGTTAAAAAAAGAAATATACTGACAATAGATGCCAAGCTGCAAATTCTGGCTGATGTGGACACACCCCTTTTTCCGCCATCTTGAAAATCTCCGAATAACGACATGTTCCCGATAACGACATGCACCTCTGGTCCCGAGCCATGTCGTTATCGGGAGAGTGCACTGTAACAATTAAGGCTTACTAACTATAAAGTGAATCTTCCTTAAACCCCATACTCAGTAAAATAATAAGTTTGACATACACTTCCCAATAGGTACATGCACCTCTGAATTCTTGGGTTATACAGGTTGGCTCTTTTTGGAACTTTCTTTTTTTTTTTTTTTAAAGGTTTTAGATGTTTTGGTTTTACATCCTATATCTGTTTCACCCTCAAAATATATGGTTTCCAATTGAATGTTTTGAGAAACTTGACAATACATGTATTTCAAATAATGTGTGTGTTGCATTCAAAGGTTCTTTGGGTGTTCATGTTGATGTATAGGCCAGACAATGAACATCGTCTCAAAACTGCATACAAAAAGCTGTAATGGAATAATTATATTCCCAGGTAGCATCCCTACATCAGTGTATACATGAATTGAAATATCTCAGATAAATTTCATTTTGATATATGCTCACTTTGTAACTGGGGCACTCAACACATAACAAAATAACTGTCAATTATTTTGAATAATGTAAATATTGTTGACTTTCAACATGCATACACATGTAAAATTTATTGGGAATGTGAAGGTTTTTAAAGCTGACAACCAGGAAACTTAACACACTAACTGACTAACCTATGTTCCTTCATTGACTGCCATTTTTCATCTCCTTCAGCTTTATTATATAGGCCTTACTAATTTTTTTTCACAGTATTAATTGGTTAGTTTCACTTAAGCCACTCCAAATTATGATGTTGACCATGATGCTTTGCACGGCCGGCATCCTCACTCCCAAGTGCACAGCAACTAAATGCGCACACTTGCAAAGATTTATTTTTTGGCACAATGGTTGACCATGCGCTCATGCAAAGATAAGTTGTAACCAAAAAAGAAGAAACCCTTAGGAGAATGAAACATAGGGCATTGGAACTTCCTACGAAAGCCAAAATGAAATTAAAAATTGCCTGAGAGAACAAATTCTGTGACCTCAAGTGAAACGAATCAATATATAACTTTTGAATGTGGCTTGATATAAAAAAAAGTGTCAATTTGTCAATTTTATGAACTTACTCCATGAAAGGATGTGATTTTGATGAAACTCAACAATTACATGTACATGAACAAAGGTCTACAATTTCTCAACATTAAGTCCATATAAATTATATTACCAAGCAAGAGTTGAACATAATTTTTAAGGAACTTGAATGCCAATAAGATAAAATAAGCAATGACAATACAAATAAATGACTGAAGTGCATCAATAAAGTACTTTATACAAAGATACAAGAGACGGTTGAGTTATCACAGTACACAGATTATTTTTGTAAATTGGGACGTGTACATCAGTATTATGTAGATTCTGATACTGAAACAGAAAGTGCTGAGATAATGTATAACAAGGAAAAATATGAGTACCATCAAATTAAAAATCAAATAACAGAATATAAGAAAAGAAAATAGAAACAACCACCAAAAAAATTAATAAAGAAATAGTAAAGAAATCTTTGTATGGATCCCATAAACACAGCTCTGATAGGCTGCACTCAACATGATTAAAAAAAAACAACAGAAAAAGTACAGTGCACTTGAATAAACTCTCTGATATACATATCTGACAAGAAAATATTGTAAATGCAGTCACCCTGAAAAATTTAAAGATTGTGACTGAGTTAGTCCGACTTTAAAATGAAAAATGATAAAATGGTTTGCATTACCTTCAACTAAGCCTGCTCTAGATACATGTAGAGTAGCTTCCTTGCAGGTCCATTTCAGGGCACATGTTTCCATATCTAAAATATTACTGTTTACATGACCGAGTTTTATGGTGAGACCTCTCTTTGTGCAGACAGACTGTAGATTTTACAATGTAATAGCCATATGTTCCTGCATACGGTATCTAAATAACGGGTTGCCAAGATGATACTATTATTCAGACACTGTTTGCCAAGTTACAATCAATAGAGACAAAGAATTTTATTCACAACCCTCTTGTGATGCTAAAGTTTTTTTGTTTTTTTAAAAATTATTTTGGATGGTGACATTTCTATTTAAAATGTTGCAAAATTTATGCCTCTATCCTGAAATTTAAATCTATTCAACACAAGAAGCCATCACATTTTTTTTTCAGTAGGAAAAACCAACAGTCACATTATGACAAAAGAGAAGAAGGTGTCACATTTTTGCAGTCACAGAACCCATGTGGACACGTTTTGTTATAATTTAAGCAGTGCCGTACACCAATTCAAATGATTTTGACTTTCTGCTGTCCACAACAATTATCTAAATAATCCTCACCTTTTGATTGGATTTTGAATCAGGAAAATCTTCAAACCTAGCCATTCAGTGTTATTAGGCAGATTTTGTACCTTGAGCAGCCTCCACATTTCTATTTTAATATTCTTGACTTTTGTGAACCAGAATGGTTGAGTGTAAGTAAAACCAAATATTCAAAATATCTTGACATTTCACAGGCACATGGCTATCAGTTGCTTCCTCTTTGAAAACATCATTATACATGTTCATCCATTTCTAATTTTATTACTTTTCACAAATCCCTCTAGAAAAATATAAGCAACACTGAAAAAATATATCACACTGGCGTGTATTCTTGACCCATAAACTAAATAGTTACTAAATATCGTGTAAATGGGATATTTGGAACTGCGTTTTGAACAGGAACAAAATCCTAGATTTTTTTCATGTCTCTATCACCAGTTTTGTATTTTTGCATATCAAAAATAATGTCATTGAAATCAAAACAATGTTCAAACATGTGCCAAAGATAGTTATCAACACTATTTAATTCTGGGAGCTGATCTGTCGTTCGTCTTAACTTTTTTCAAGCTTCGGGTTGAAAACTCATTCCTGGAGAAAGAAAAAAAAAAGACAAAATGGAGTAAATTGTGTACTGCATTTTGTACGAGTAATCTACTGTGACTTGTAATATAGTTGTACACATAACTATTTTGTTCCAAAAGGAAAAAGGAAATAAAGTGAAATATTATCCAACTTTTAAGTTTAATGTAATTTAACAGAAAAACAACAACAATCACAAATAGAAAAGAAAAGAAAGTTACAAACTACAGTAATGACAGGAAGATGTCAGATCTGATATAAGCCTGAACCATCTTAACCTTATTACATGTATAACACTGAGGCCCGAGAGCCTCTTACAGTTTCTTGCAAGACAATTCAACTGAAAACACAATCTTTAAAGCTAAAATTACCAATACCCAATTCATTTTAAAACATTTTAAAATATTTCCATTCAGAAAAAAAGAAAGCAAGAAAATTACAAAGTAAATTAACTCTTTCCGTACTTTTCACCGATACATCGGTTCCTCCGACTGACGCATTTGGACTAATTTCTGCTGAAGTGCAGTAATAGTGGCATCGGTTGTACCACAAACAACAAAAACACTGGGAAGCTAGATGGACACAGTATCGTTGAAATGTCCAGGGGTAACAAGGAGAGTACTTTTTGCCGATGTATCGGTCCCCCCGACTGACGCATTTGGACTAATTTGGGCTGAATTGCAGTATGGAAAGAGTTAAAATGTTGTTTTATGAAGATTCACTGCGTCTTTACTCTATAGTCGGTTAAAAAACAAAAATCTGATAAAGTCCTTGTTGTGTTTCAAAATAAACTGAATCAAGTTTGGTATGATCAGAAGCAATGAATCAAAACACAAATTTGAATTTAAAACTCAGATTTGAGATTCCTACCAAATGTTTGCAACATGGATGTTCTCGTATTGGGTTTAAAACAAAGGATGAAATAAAAAGGAAAACATCAGGAGGAAAAAAAAAACAGACAACAGAAGAAAACACCTGAAAATATACAAGACATCAGAATTAGATTTGACTTGAGCACAATAAAAGTGAAGTGAAGGTATGAGACACTGCAATGTCAACTTTCATGCAGAAAAAAATCTTTTTTGAAGATTCAAAGTATTTAAATTTCTGGTGTGTTGGAAAATGCATCTTCTCATTCCAAATGCCACTAATGTTAGATCTCTCACTAGTCATTTCAAATACCTTGGGTGAGTGGTTTTCATAGTACTATCTTGGACTAGTACAAGATGTTTCATTTCTTGCTGTTATATGTCGTCTTCATTGACTGATTCACTTCCATTCTCAAGATGAATGAGTATTGTATTGTATTGTCTTCTTTATAAAATCAGAGCATGCAAAACAGGTTGCTGGACAACATTGGAAACTGAAATTTTACATTTTCCCACAGCACAGATGTTTAATTCAAAAAAAAAAAAAAGGCCTTACGAATGATCTTGCAATGAGTGTTTTGTCATTGATATAGCAGCCTTACTTAGGCAGAGGTGGTGCTGGAGGTGGTGGTGGTCCCGGTGCAGCTGGCGGTGCGGGAGGTGGTTGACTGGGGGGATGGCTGTAAGACATCATAGATGTTACTGTTGTTGACTTCTGTGACACTGGAGGTGGTGGTGGTCTATTTCCTCCTGGGGGTTGAGGGGCGGGGAAACTAGGAGGTGGTGGCAGAGGGGCGTTGGCCGATGGGGGAGGGGGTATGCTAAAAATAGGTGTTTGAGTTACGTGGGGCAGATAGGTGCCAATGGAGTTGGATCTGGGTCGACCCGAGATCAAAGGGGTGTTAGGCATAGTTGAGGAACCTCCGATATGTGGCGGGGCATGTGGGTAGGCGAAACCAGTGGTAAAAGGTGGGGGAGGTAGCGGTGGGCTTGGGGGGTTGAACATGTTACCCATGTGATGGGAACCTGGCGCATTGAGAGGTTGACCATCTGAAGAAAAGATCATTCCACCTGTAGACATTGTGTGGCCCCTGGTCTGAAATATACGATGAACGACATACGATGTGTCAGGGTTAAAGAAGAACAAATTTATTCAGCTACATCATACTTGAAGAAAGTTTCCTAAAATCCATAAAGAAGTATGAGTGTGATTCTTCAATAAGTACATGACAAATTTTGTTGTGAGATTTGGAGATGAAATGTGTGGCTTATACCTTTATGGCAAATGTGTAAATAATGGAGGAAAAACAATTCCTAAATTTTGCAAATTATGAGTTGATAAATGAGGCTCTTGATTAATTTTCGTTATCCACAAAGAATCTTACCTGAGTCTCCATGCCTTCCCCTGCAACAGCTTGGTACACTGATGTTTCTACTGCTTGCCGAGCATGGGCTGGGTATGATACTTGTGAGCTTACAGTGCTGGCTGAATGCAAACTACTGGTCTCTGAACCAGATGGCTATGTGATTGGGAAAAAAAGATGAAAACAGAGCTTCTGCTTTAAGAAGATGCTAATGATATATTTAATTGCGCATATATACAAAGATTCATTCAAATAAATGAGATCAATATTAACGAACAGAAATATATCAATGACCACTACAATCAGAGTCCTGAAAACATATGTGTGGTCAGTGCTTTTATGCGGATATGAATGTTGAACAATTGACAAAAAAATAGAGAGGAAACTATCAACAGCAGAAATGTGGTTTATTAGAAGAATATTGAGAATTTCATGGATGGTGAAAAAATCAAATGAGTCAGTCTTGAGAGACTGTGAGTCAGTCTTGAGAGACTGTAATCGGAAAAGATTGTTAAATAAAACAATAAGACAGAGGCAAATGAAATTTCTAGGGCACATTTGTCGCCTCAGGAGCTTCAAACATCTAGTGGTCACAGGGAAGATCGAAGACAGGAAACGCAGGGGTAGATAGAGAAAAACTTTAACTGAAAGTCTTAATTCATGGACAACAAATAAACGTTACAACAAAAACTCCTTCTTGAGGTTGGCTGATGACAGATCCGAGTGGAGAGCCATGATCACCCATTTCTGCTCCAGGCAGGGCAACTGATGGTTCATATAAAATATGGAAAAGGCACTTCCAGTATCTGCATACATGTATAAACAAATGAAATGAATGAGGCCTAGTTCTCTTATGCTTACCACCGGACACACATCTACAATTTTCGACAGGACATACTGCTCTCCTGCAGTCACAGTAATGCCATTCTTTACTATAGATCTACATGGTCTGATATGGGCAAGTTTCTTGCCTCAAGCAGTTTCTGTAAAAGTCTCATTCCTTAACCTTTCCAAAATAAAAGACTCATCTTCTGTACAAAGACCTCCAACATGGTTTGATTGTGAGAGAGTTTCCATACTCAAGGAACCTATGTAAAATTTCAACTCCTCCATTCATTCCAAACTGAAAGACAAGTGTTAAAAAGAAAACTGCTATTAAGTAAAATTTTACATTACCTGGAATGTATCATTGATCATCTTCATCATGGCTGGTTCATGTAAAGATTTTGGTCTTCTGTTAGTGCCTGGCACATTAGGTGTAGGACAAGAAGTGTCAAAGGTGAAGTTTGCCTGCAGTGCTGTTAGAGTGTGCTCCTTTAGATCACTGATGCTTTTGGCTCTTGGAGGTGGGCTGGTTGTGACAAAGAAGGATGACATTTAAATTTTTAAAGCCTGAACATCAATCAATATGAACAGGTCAAAATAACATTTTTTTTATTCGGTCCTAATAATTAGTAATAATAAATTAATTGAGTTTTGGAGAGGAGACGATCCAAATACTGTAGGAGAAAAATATGTATTTTTGCAGCGCTAATGCAAGAATTATAAAAATAATCTCATATGTATAAAGATTAATTTGATAAAATCATTAACAAAAAAAAGTGTTAAATAGAAAACAGCTTGTAGAACTACAATAGAAATAATACATGTAAAAAGACCAACTGTGGAACAGGAAAATACAACACATACTGACATGAGAAAATAAAACATAAGAAAAAAACAACAAGATATTAGATAAACTAATTTCATTGAAAATGACTTACCCTGTGTGATTAGGTTGGGCTCTGGCGACAGACTCCACATAAGCCACCGGCAGCCATCCATATCTATCAACAAAGCAAAATTATCTGTAAGCGGCCTTTGAAGAACTGAATACATATCTAAATGGTTTTGTTTTGTTATGTAGATCTATCTAATTTTTCAGATCTTTGGTGTTTTATAAGTAATCTTTTTGTGTTAAGCATCATTCACCTGTAAAAAGCAGCCTTGTATACTAATCACTGTGAAACAATAGCGCGGGTGAAACATTCTGTATTCATAATGAATAACTGGATACTGAAAATATACCACAGATGGTTGTCATGTGGTTTAGCAATGGAAACAAACTGCAAAATCCTGTTCTTCTCAGTTCTAGTAAGTTTCGTGCTGCAATTTCTGTCTTTTCATCAGTTTGTCCACCCATCCAACTACCCATTTACTGAACATTTCCTGAGTGAAGCATGAGAAAACAGTGGTGCCAGGGACCCACCCATCTGTCACAGGATTGTATGCGTAGTTCCATCCATCTGCTGGTTCTCCTATCAATGTCATGATGTCGCCTGGGTTGAACTGTAACTGACTCTCATGAGTTGGAATGTGAGCGTACATGGCTTTGACCTGTGGGCCTTGGGGTGGTGCTGGAGGCATCATTGTTCTTTCTCTTTTTAATGTTTGAGCTAGAGGAATGTAAATTATAAAACACTTTTTAACCCCTTGAGTATGAGCAAAGTTTCGGAACAAAAAAAAAAGGACCTAAAACTCTTGAGGGAGGTAATACAAGAGATCTTAACATCAAAAGAACTGCCATCAATCGTGGGTTTCCCACTTGACCTTCCTTACATTCTGTTGGCAATGCATGACAGTATTCAAAAGAATGAAAAAAACATTATATGCATGTAGTGTTGTTATGCCAAGTGATTATTTTATTAGAAGTTCACCACCTCTTGCCCTCATTTGTGCTAATTAAAACAATAAAATACATTGCCTTAAATAGGCCTAACAAATCATGGTGAGCCTTTCAGTCATGTTCCTGTTAGTGCTTTGCACCTTTTTGAAGACATTACAAATGTGGGATATCAAATTGTTCCGTGTCAAGTTAAACATACAACACAAAACTGTGGAATAATAAGACTGCAGAGCACAGCTACAGGAAGTTGTTTTTTAAGATTCTTTGCAATGTTTTCAAATTTTCGTTTTTCTTTTTTACCACATAAAAGTCCTGAGGACCACAAGCTTCTGTACAGCATTGTGTTACATTTTATTTTCATTCTGAATTCGTTATTTTTAATTTTCTGGCTGCTGTTATTGTTGCAGCATATAGTTTTGTACAAATAGGACTTTCCACTCTTTTTTGTTTGTTTGTCCACATTTCAAGTCTCTTCTAAGTTGTAAGATGTTGAAATGGTTTGCGTAAACACCCAAATATCACAGATTTACCAGGAGATGACTGGGCTGGTAGTGAGTATTCTGACGGTGGCCGCCCTGAATGATAGTCTCCTTGTGCAGTGATCTGCTTGTAAGGGCTCATATGAGAGCCAGCATAGCCATAGTTCACACTCAATCCGCCATTCATATGACCAGCTGGAGTGTCCTGTCAATAGATAATGATGCACATTCACTTCAGCTGTTATTTCTCAACATAAGCTGAACATTATTTTATAGACTACACATGCTATGATATGTGTCATTGGTCAAAGCACAGTGCATATATAGAATCTGGCCCATACAAACATGACAATAAAAATTCTTTCTTTGCTTTCTGCCTGAGGCAACTAGGAAAAGGTTAAGTGTAGGCTACTGAGATAAATAGTCTACTATTTTCTTGGCTTAACATTTTGTTGATCTCAACACTTGCAATTTTTTTTTTTCAAAGATGAAGATCATAATCTACTGCTACATCATGTATAAAATGATCTCACCAAAGAACAAAATAGATTAACAAAAACAACAACAACAACAAAACAACCCATTGAAATCAAATTGTTTATCTCAGTTCCCTTTTTTCACATTTAATCAGTTTTTCATCTCCCTCTGCAAAGTTAACCTTTCTAGACATGGGAGGCTTGTGGCAGAAAAGATCGGTCTGGTTTTAGCACAGAACAAACAATGGAACATTTTCTTTCTTTAATTTAATTGCTATTAAAAAATCATTGTCTTCAGTAACTAAAGTTGTATTTGTATTTTTGTATTTGTATTTGTAAAACTCTTTAATCCCATTTGGAAAATTTGCCTTTGTGCCATTGCAGCCCAGTTACAACTGGAGCAGGCACGTCGTCGCCACTGTGCAGCGCCGGTCGGCAGTTCTTTCTTTTGGGGGGGGGGGGGGGGGGGGGGGAGGGAATAGTAGGGATGAATTTTATTTAATTTTGCCCCTGGCAGCGGCCTATTCGGTCTGCTCTTTACGATTTCCAACTGCCAAGGTATCTTTAACGTGCGCAACGTGCACACGGGCCCTCCGAATTTTTTCGTCCTTATCCGAGAAGACTAGGTACTCAATCCTACCCCTCAATAGGACCAGGGACACGAAAATATGAGAAAAATCGCAAACTTCCAACATGCCTGCACCGGCCGGGTTTTGAACCCGGGACTCTTGGCATGAGAGGCGAGCACCTTGCCTCTAGACCACCTTGTCTACTTCTATCTTTATTGTGAAATATCTAGAATAACATGAGGAAATTATAATATAACTAGCCAAAGAATGCTTATATTCTTAAAGACAACAAAGAGTTTTACTCACAATAAGTCTAAGGAAAGCATCAGCTGATCGAGGTAGAACATGGGGCTGCGAAGACATCTGTCTCCATGTGGCCAAATCATCAGTCAAACAATCAAGACCCTTGAAAAATTTGTGAATATATTATGTCAGTTCATCCAAATGAAACAGCAATGATAGGAACACTACCTCTCCTACAATAACACTGCCACTGCTGCTATTATTATTATAACAAATGCTGCAACAATACATACACCTCCTCCATGTTTCTTCCAATGTTGCCACTAAGAGGGCAGTTACAACTACGTTACTGTGAGCTGTTTACTACCACTACTTCTAAGGAGTAACTGTAGGTGAATGGATAGATAATTTTACTGCATTACTAAATATACAAAATGAATGATTAGTGCCATAGTGGGTTGGTTAGATGAACTGATAGATGGATGGTAAATTTGATGAACCCAATAAATGTTGTAAATTTCAGTCTACTCACCCTCTCATGATAGTGTATCTATTTAAATTCTACTCACCCTGTCATGATAATGTAATTGTACAGTTGCAACAGCCGCAAGGTGTGAAAGCACAAAACAGTAACATTTTCTTTCTTCAAGCATAGCCTGGAATAAGACAGGATTGATAATTGAGTAGTAACGATCATAATTATCACTATCCCCAATAAATTTATTATCAGAACATTTCAACCTAGTTTAATCATGCAGCATTGACTCTGTCAAAATGGCAATAAAAGAAAAGGTTGTACAATTATGTAAAATCCCTGTAAAAGTACAGAAATGTTAGGTAAAGTAAATCACCAAAGAATCGGAAGGGGATAACACTCCAAATAATCTGGCCAAACTTATTTCATAGTTAACATGGATAGGATGTCACATTCAACCATTTGTTGGTGTATCATTTTGCATTTCTATGACAGCTTTTCTGCTGTCAAATTGTTTGACAAATGAAATCAAAGAAATTTTTCATAAAGATAATGTAATGTAATAGCGTATATTATTATGGCAGCATTTCACAAAGAATAATACACATATTGTTATCACCACAGACAAATTCTCCAACCTTCCACATTGGCAGGTTATAATTGAAAAAGATTTTTCAAAGGCTGCTTGAAGACTACACTTTCTTCTCTAAAAGAAAAATTGTTTGCATTTATAGGCTGAAGAATTCTTTTAGAACCCACCAGTTCCAATAAATGATGATGAGTAATTATTATTTGCTCTGATTTTAAGCAATGAATGACTAAAGTAAAGTTTTACAAATATCCAACCATTTTTGTTTTGGTTTTGAGGTCTTTCATAAAATATTGTTGTAGACACTGGTACATGTATAATGATATAGGAGTACTTTTACAATGAGTTCACACAGCTCTTCCAACAGTTTGAAAACTGTCCACTGGATCACTTCACTTACCAATTTTAAGCCTTGTATTCTAAATTCATCCAACTTCTCCTGATATTTGTACACAGCACGGGTATACTGTAAATAGACATGGTTTGATATATTAGTAGGGGGGCCAACTTGCTCTATCTCTTCAAATAAGCGTTGAACCTTGCACTAAAAAATATACTCTTGTTTGTTGTATTTTCATTTAAAGTGATCCCCTGGGCGTAAGAAACTGCCGGATATATTTGGCTAAAGGGCGGCATTACGTATGTAGACGCGATTTTGTCGCCAATTCTATTTGGATAATATAGCTCAATTTTAACGGGGGTGGCGTAAGAAAATATTCACTACTTTCTCAGTTTTCTACCAAAAAGCTTTGATACTCTACACACTTACTCTCAGATAGACAGGCCAGGAATTGAAAGCTTCAAATGTATTATTTGTTCATTATTCTGCATATCATGGGTCAAGAACTCTGTACACATAAAAAAAATCTGAAAATTTCGAATAAATCATTTCGGATCCATGTTTATAGTGACTAATATGGTACTATCTAAATGTTTTTACCACAGATGTCTTAGAAAAATGTACAAACATTTTTTAATTTGCTAATTGTAACATTAATCCCCCAAAAATATAAATTTAGAATTTCCAAACCTCCTAACATTTATTGTATACAAGAATTATAGCACTCATTTCTCCTGCTCCGCCATTCTGAGTACTAAGAACAACCAATACCACTGTAATAAACTTCTGTAGTTTTACCAATCTGTTACCAAAAAATTTCCTTTTGGATGCTCTCTGTGCTATTGTTACCTCTTAACAACAAATTGTTCCCAAATTGAGGCAATATAGTTCGAGTGTGGCTTCTATGTAAGGCTATCTGAGCCTAGCGATTGGACGTATGGAAAATTTTATTGCTGAATTAGGTTGTCAGATAGTTACTGATCTCGGTTCAGTTTGATGCCAAATGATGCCAGTCGAATATTTTTTATGAGAGGCCAAAATGTTTCGCTAGCATCAGTAACAATGCCTTCGTAAGCACCGACACTAGGTACCACGGTACTGCAACACTAGCGATCCTTTCATGTTCTATCTTGTGACGTCACAATATCGATGCCGAATATCGATGATCCTGCACCCGATACTGTTCGATCTTGGGAAATATTGAATGAGGTACAATTCCAGCTGACAGGAGGGCGGTAAACTAACTGACCAGCCTGCGGCTAGCTGGGCACTGAGATCAGTCGTCAAAGACCTCTTGAGATCAGCATTCAACACCAAATTCACTAAATTCCCAAGATGGTGGTGTCAGGGTTAGAATTTGAATTGCCGTGCTGGGTCACGGTTTTGTTTATTTCATGTCATCATTGATTTTGGCCAGTGCAAACGTCCTTGAACTGTTCCCGTGGACGGTTTGTTTTTGAAACGTTTTTTCTTAGAGATGGAAAGAAAGTGGGGCAAGATAGAACGAATGGATAAATTAACAGTGACGATGCAGTTTTCGACCCCGTGGTTTGGGTGTGCTTTAGCAGGGAAAGACGGGGCGAATAAGGAGTGAATAAATTCGTACATAAAACGTTTAGGGTGTAGAGACTTTGCGAACGGTTTTGATATACTTGAATAACTTTGTCTGTTACTATTAATAGAATCTATTGGCGCTGCGAGCGGAGCTCGAAGTGGATGCACCAATCAAATTTGAGCAGTCACGTGGATTTGCAGCAGAAGATAAGCGGTGACATGTTGATGCTACCTCACTTCCATGTAGAATTTCCAGCTACGAGGGTGGTCGGCTAAAGGTTCAGCCAGAGAGAACCAACAGACTGTTAACGTCATGTCTATGTCCTGGATAGACAATGAAATATTCCACAGCTATTTTCTCCAGTTCCCTGAAATCGTTTCAGGGAACCAATCGTAAGTGTAGTCACCATGATTCGAGATGATGTGAATCTGACCCTAATTTTCCAGTAGAAGTGCGACCAAAGGGATGCAAGACCATAAAGTTTTACTTGCAATTAAGATCTAGAAAGAGTGACTGATATACACATTTGTAAATTGTAATTGATGTGTCTGGATGAGGCTGGGGATTGCCAGCCCATCCTAGAGCAGATCTAGATCTATTTTAACTACGTCAGTGTGTCTTGACGGTTTGATCCGTTATAAGTAATTAACTGAGTTAACATTGTCGTCTGAGACATAAGAATATTATTTGTGAGATAGTAGGCAGATCATATTTCTGAAGATAAATAATTACTAAGTAAATTGTGAATGAGTCAGAATGATATGGATTTTCTAATCTGTAAGAATCTAGAGGAGACTTCTAGTTATGCATTATACTACTTTCATTTGATGCTGCTGATGTTGTCTTTTTGATATGTAAGATAGACGAAATTGTTAGGAATTTTAAGTAATAAATTTGTGGCCCTACAAGGTCCTTGATATAACGTACTCGAAATTGTTATTAGTGTATGTGGCATGGTATGGCAGAGTAATTTCTAAAACCTCTCGATATTTATTAAAAATGCAGTCGAACACGTAAATTTATAATTAACCATCCCCGTAAAACACGAGCACAGTAAACCCCATCTGTAACACCCTTCCTTGAACTCGTAACACTCGAGGACCCAGCTCGTAACAGGTGGACCCTAGACATGCGTGAACAGGAAACTGAAGTCAACGAACGACGCAATCGTGGACAAACGGTTTCGCAGTGACTGTCCATCATGACTGTTTTTGTACTGGCAGAAAAGGGGAAGGGGGGGGGGGGAGGGAAGATGACTGGCCTTTTCATTTGATTGCTGCCATAATTATTTTTTCCCAGAAGATCGCAACAGCTACGTACACTGCAGACTATATTACCTGCCTTTCGTACACGGCTTCATCCTGACCTCGTCAAGAGGTTTCTTTCCACTAGACATGCTGTGCATCGCAAATTGGTGTGTGGCATAGCATTTGGTCAGATCTTTTCACTGAAACGACCTAAAGGCCCCCCCCCCTCCCCGTTTCCCAAGGCTTCAGCAGAAAACTGATAAACCTATCGGTGGCCAAGTTATGTAACCACATATGAAACTGCATAAGTGCAAGGGACAGATTTACAAGAGGGAGAAAACAAATTTCTTCAAATGCATTGCTCATCTTCTTACGTTTTTAACAGCAAATATTTGAAAGATGGTACTTTTCCTCCATCGGTGGAACAAAACAAAAAAATGAAATTTTTGCATAGAGTTTGTAGAATAATGGGCAAAAGAGAATTGTCATCTGAAGTTGTGAGAACACATTATTGTGCGATTCACGGTAGGGCCAGGGATACACCTTCCACTCTTGAGCTAAATATTGAACCTGAATTCAACTGTGCACGCGTTTGTAACCTAACAGAGACTTTGTTCCCATTACAACTCACTCACTGTCGTCATCTCTCTTTGGTCAAATGGTGGAAATGCAATCTACCAGCAAGCCAGTGTTGAAACAAAGTGTGTAAGATTTCTACTGAAAATTTCACCATAGGGTTTCAGATGTAGACATCATTGTTGCCTGTGGACCCATGCCACGACAAGTTTCCCCAAACAAAGTGTCTGACTTTGTCACAAATCCCAGACTGGGAGATGTAATAATTATAACAGGACAACAATCACGAACGAACACGTATAACACTTAACAGAACAACCCATCAGACTCACACATTTATTAAACATAAAGATAAAGATAACAGTGCAATTACATACATTATATTATTCTAATCAACTGCCGTCCAACGGCCTTCTTTCCCTCAAGCACTCTTCCTCGGGTCCACAACCCGGTAGTTACTTTTAAATACACGTCGGCTTCAGCCTCTCCACTCAATGTCTTAATACACATTCCTATGGCAATAACACCTGAGCATTCCAAGAGCTCCTCAACATGGCAATAGCACGTTAATAGTTCAATTCACATTAATATCACAATAGCACAGTCGTATATCACTATCACATGTAGTACATCTTAAGAGCACATTAACAATTATATACACATCCCTGTCTGTGGCCAGACTGCCACGACTCATGCGCCCCTCCTGTCCTGCTCGACAGCTTCACTCCACTGGCCTATGGGTAGCCTTCGGCCCTATGCTGGCCTATCCCCTGTGCTCACCGCGGGTGGCGTCTCTGCCCGACCCCGGCACCTACAAGAAGAACATTATATTGGTATAATACCATACCATTTCTAACCACTTCACCCCTCATTACAACCCATGAAGCGTACACACAATAGTCCACCTTTCACTCACCACACATCTTACGGTAACACCCCTCCACCGTACCACACAGCACTCACTCTCGCTACGAATCCATGGACCTAACTTACATCTATCGCTCATGGCGCACATTTCTATACACAGTAATCACTGACTTCCACATTCCTCACATATACTTATTTACATCATGGTCATAGGCGAATATAATACATCAATCATCATAATTATAAATCATAGTTCAACCTACCAGTCATCACTGGAAAACACACAACAATCTCCCGACTGCCTCTGATCTCACGTCTGTCCCCTGGGACCTCTTAACTTGCAGTGATCTGACTATTCAGATTTTGCCTCTACTACGCCTCAACTTCACTCACAACATGCACGCTTTAACGTTAACTAACAGAAGTCAATATAGGTGAGCAGCCTCACTATCCCGTGAGTCAGTCCTACACTTCCATGCCCCCGTAATCCTTGAATCCCGCTCACTCCACTCGTGACAGACTTTATCACTTCAGCAGTGAAGGGACTTATCCTTCGTGACGAGAATGCTCGTATTCTGTATGTGGTTTTCGACCAGTGTTTCAAACTAAGTAGAAAGTCCTGCTGCATACCCCCCTCCTCCCCCCACCCCATCCAGAAAGGACTCATTTGTCTTTTCTTATTAACACTACGAAGAGCCGTCGCATTCTCAGCAGACCCCTGTTCTCACCGTCGTTACGTACGAAGAACAAACCAGACGGATGACTATCAGCCAGATGAGGTCTCTGCAGCATTCAGTTAATACACATCGCATTGCATAGGCCCAGACCCACAACCAGTACAATTGGGAGGTGGAATTCAGCACACATCTATCAATCACGAGAAAGCTGGTGTTATTGTGGAATATCACATGATTCAGGAGATCAGTGATGGCCATCATAATCTTAAAGTCAACTCAGACGACACAGACGTACTGCCATATCTCGCTAACACTCTGCACCTAGAAATGCATAGAAGTCCGGTCAATATAGTATCTTTCATGAAAGTATTATTGCCAACCAGTAATGTCATGTGCCTTAATACTGTTTGTCAGCATCCCCGAAACCATCATGCTGAACATCTTTGCAATCCATGTTCTCACTGGGAGAGACACTGTTTTCTCGTTTGCTGTCACTGGAAACACTACAGTTCTTACCAAGTTAAAAATGTAATGTTCTCTGTCTTCCAAGAGTTGGGAGCACATATTAAAACGAGGAAGAAATCATAGAATTCTGCTTCACTTCATAGCTTTGATGCATCATCGGGCGCCGGGGACGTTCTTGAGGAAAATGCATCTTTTCAGCACGAAAATTGCAGCCAAGAGGTATGTCACAATAAAGCTCTTCAGCTTTACGCCATCTATGAACAGAGTCAGACACAATGTCTGGACGTTCAGCATCAGGTGTTACCGTGGAAAGTTGCCGGTGGCTCATTTCCAAACTTCAACCCTCTGCACTGTGACGACATGGTTTGTGGAGATGGAGCTGAGAGCACCAAAAAGGCTCTTAACCTGTTTGGCTGCAGTTGCAAAACGAGCTGCAGTACAAGCTAATGTACTGTCCTGTATTCAGTTGTGCAAACGAAAGGAGACAACCTCTATAGCAATCCTGTTAGGGATGTGGCAGCTGAGACGAATCCACCTGAAGACCACTAAAAACCAATTTCCTACCTCATCGGTGAGTATGATGTGACTCACCTAAAAATGAGAATTCTTCCATTGAAGTTACTATAGTTGAAGTAATGGGGCATTGGTGAAACAGTGATGACATGAAAGAATATCATTAATGACCTGAATTACACATCTATTGATATGGTGGTGATCAGTTTGTAGGTGTCTTTGGAGACTAAATGCATCTGCATCACCCCTCACCCATTCAACAATGGTTTTGTTCGAATCAAGATTAAACAATTGGCACCATGTGTGTATGTCTATTTTTGTATGCTTCTGTTTGTTTTTACAAACTCAATTATTTCCAACTGTAAAAAGAAAAAAACCACTGTGGAAGTTGTTCTCAATTGTAATGTGAAGAACACCGGACATTTTCAGCGGCGGCTATCTTGGAGTTCGTCATTTATTGAAAAACGTTCAAATTCTCCCAGGTGGCATCGATCTGATCTAGAACCAGAATTTAATTTTCATTCAAAACCAGCAGGAAACTTTCAATATACACCCAGTTGCGAAACAGGGTATACTTAGGCCACGCTAAGACTGATAGTTTGTTGGAGGTTGTCTGCAGATCGCACTGGATAGCACAGAGGGGTTTGTTATTTGACTTGTTTCTCAAACACTAACACACTGTTTCCACAGCACATTCCGATATAATTCAAAATGAATGAACCTGGCTTGAACTGCAGTAATGAAACAATTAACTCTTGCTAGCAATATTGTATACATGTACATATCTCAGAATCAACAACAGACGCAACGTACTATTACTAACATTTCTAAATATGTGAAGCAGTTCAGAGCGGATCCTCCAAACAGACGTATTACTGTAACTGCTATTATTAATAAATTGATCTTCAAATTGTTGCATTATGTTTTTCAAAAACTTCTATGGGTACTTATCTATGATAATAGGCAGTAAAGTTCAACCTTAGCCACCCTGTGTATTTATAAGATTTTTTAAAATATTGGACTCGCAATGTTTAGCGATATAAGAGGTACAGCTTTGATTTTGTCCAATAGATTTCTTGTAATAAAACACAAACCAGTACGACTAACGTTCGTGTGGTAGGAACTTGGATTCTTTTTAATTTGATGTATATTAAGCATGGGTATCTCTTTGATATTTGGCTTGGTACAACTTTATTACTGTCACTTTGGCTGAAAAGAGCGCAAATCTGTAACGTCACGTAGGGGGTGTTTTTGAGGAATTTCTTAGCGTTGCCACCCTTTATCTCATTATATCCGGCATTTTCAGTAGCCCAGAGTGGTTCTCCTAACATTTATAGCAAAATCAGGAGTATATATTTTTGTGCAAGGTTCCCGGCCATTTGACGGCTTGGCCCCCCTACTATATACACCAATCATTCAGTATGTGAAAAAATGAAAATGTAGTTTTGCAATGTTCTCCTTTACTCTCACCAACTTCTTTTCGAAACATTGAAATAATTAAGATTTAAAGTACCAGCAGGAAGGATCTCTTTTCTAATTTTCACTTTTTTACTTTGCTTCACTGTCTTGCTGTGCCAGCTCTCAACCATATCCATAAGACTGTGTCTAGTTTTTGTTGATACTGGAGGACATAATATCTCTCAAATACAGGTAAATTTAATGTGGATACAAGAAAAGCTGCAAATAAAACATGATCCAGTCAAATTATGTCTAACCCTGAAGAAAATGTGACATTAATTCACTTACAGGTACTTCTTTTTCCTCGTCATAAAGACCTTTTGATTGATTCTTTTTCTTGAATTTTTCCAAGGCACCCACTGCTTTCATGTAAGGTGCCCAGAATTCTTTGTGCCCCTGGTGATATTTCCTTTGTTCTGCCTGGGGAGAGAATAAGAAACAACGCAATATAAATGAACTACAGATTGATGCAGTAAACAGTAAGACATTGTGGCCCTTTAGAGCATTTCCCTCAGCTCTGTCCCACCGACCCACTGTTCTGCTAATGTTCCTAGTCTTTTTCTTTGTACTGTTCACTTTCACTTTTGCAAGACATGAAGATCAAACCAGGATGAGTATGAAAACATACAAGGAGGGAAAACATAAGAAATACTCCAATAAATGAACTTGGGCAGTACAACTACATATAAACACACAGTATAGCGATTAGTTACAACGACAATGCCTAAACAGATGAACCAGCAAGGTCGATAAAGATCTCATTGGCTAAAAACAAATACAAGCAAGCTGCTGTTAAAGGCTTGAAACAATAGAGAAGAAAAAATCTAACAATCTCGATAAAAAAAGATGCAGTAATTGAGATTTATAAAAAGGGAGAAAGAGGAAGACATGAAGAAAAGCTTTTATAGCAATGATCTGAAATAAAATCTTAACTGAGTGGAAAATTGAATTTATCAATTACATGATAAAATCACATAGCAAATACGCTCAGTCTATTTGCTCTAATCCACATGACTATTTCTTGGCAAATTTAGTGCGAAATAAAGATGATATAATATTTGTAACATAATGGGACAGGAGCAGTAATGTCACTAAATTTTTCTGTCAAAGCTTGGAACAAAACGCTGGCCTTATCATGAAACCACACAAGAGTTAATGACCTAATAATTTGCTAGGACAGAAAAACAACAACAACAACAACAAACAACTGTTTTATTTGAAACTATTTCTTCTGGTAAATACATTTTATTCATGAATGTTTGATTTCGTACCCCCCCCCCCCCCCTTAATCAGTGAAATCAATAAACTTCAGTACAGAGCTTTCTGTAATCTTGAAGAATAAAAAATGTCATCTGTACTTGTGTGAATACACCTTTGCGGTTTTATGATGCGGCCAGGGATTTGTCCGAACTTACGGCTGCATTCTTGAATTCATTCTCCAGCTTTTGCTCTAAGGGCAGAATAATCTCAGCAAATAAGGCTTTTGTCTGTGGGAATAAAAGGTAAACTAATGAAACACTTTATTTACCACTATTGATTACATAAATACCGTACAGACATTTAGAACAGACCACATTTTTCTTGTTGCTGATTTTTTGTTTTAAATGCCACATTTGTATAAAACATAATCAATAAATGTAATTATCAACTTAATTTATGTAATTGGTCTGATTCATTTTCCATAACAGTACCTACATTATTGCTACACTGAACATTGAACAACACAGTCCATTTTGCACCTTTGCTGATAAGAAGTGCACAATAGTTGCAGCAGTCATTTTCACCAACACTGTAACTATTACCACTAATACCATACTGGTATCAGTCTATTCATCATGAGAACCAACAGTAATGAAACCAATAATGCCTTCCTCATCATTTTTGCTGCCACCGTTTTCACAGTAAATAAAACTACCTATTTTTCTAAAACAAGTAACACATTATCCAATACCAGAATAGACATTTAACTCTGTAATTGCTAACACAATGGAACTTTTTCTTTTTTTTTTTTACATTTTAAAAATCTATCTTTAGTTTAATTATGAGGGAACTAGAATGGAAAAATGGAGCACAATAAATACAAGTTTTCAACAAATGAATCCGCATGGCTGTCGACTGTCCTTGATAATATGGTGCTGGCATTTAGAGGGTTAATGCTACATTAATTATTTCTGACATCCCCTCCCCCACCCACGCCCAAATACTTACACAATCTTCAAACTTCATTTGGATCTCCTTGTAAGCCTCGGCCACTCGGAAAATTGCCTGACCTGTGAAAGTACATGACAAACTATTACAGAATATAGGCTACACACATGATTACATATTAGCTTCGTTAGACAGAAAGGCAAGCAGGCAGGCAGGCAGAAGAGCAGTTAGATAGACAGATAGATAGATAGATAGATAGATAGATAGATAGATAGATAGATAGATAGATAGATAGATAGATAGATAGATAGATAGATAGATAGATAGATAGATAGATAGATAGACGGACGGACGGACGGACAGACAGACAGGCAGACAGATAGATAGATGACTAAGAGCGTCTATGTGTGTGAAACTAAAAGTTTGTATGAATGAGAGTGCGTGTTTTAGTATGAGATTTGGAAAGTGCATGCATGAATCATTGATGCAATTTACAGCGCATTGAGTAATAATTTTATTTGAAATGCGCTATAGAAATTCTATTTATTATTATTATTATTATTATAGATAGATAGATAGATAGATAGACAGATAGATAGATAGATAGATAGATAGATAGATAGATAGATAGATAGATAGATAGATAGATAGATAGATAGATAGATAGATAGATAGATTTATAGATAGATAGATAGATAGATAGATAGATAGATAGATAGATAGATAGATAGATAGATAGATAGATAGATAGATACTGACATGCGCAAAGATGCCTCCCCTGAAGAATGGTGAAAAATATTTCATTACAGAAAAAGCAAAATATATCAATGGTGAGTAGACCACTGGCACACATCAATGCTCGCAGCCAGCCAGTGGTATACTGACCTATTTCCTCTGTGCCACCTTTCCCATTGGTCCTGGCCTCGTGACCGAGACGACCTAGAGATTCTATGTAAGAACGTGCGGCCGATGACGTAGCTGTGGATAGACAGAGTGAAAATAGCGAGGATGATAATTGGTCACGAACGTGGATGAACATTTTCGCTGAATAACATTAAAGAATATGAAATGTACGGTATGTAGGTCCTTATTGATTTAGACGTAACAGAATTGGCTGTGATCCTCCCGAAACAAAGGCCTCAAACAACCGTTCTTATCAATAATGATTAAGAAAGCGCAGAAATAATCCTTGTACCACTAGTTTTAAAAAGTAAACCTTAAAAATAATGACATTAAATTGAAAAAGCTAACTTACACTGATGACAAATAATTATAGACAATTAAGCCTCGCCATTATTATGCACGATAATAATAGTAATAAATTGTTTTGATCAAAATAACGGCCATAAAATAAATCATAATAATAAATCGTCGTGTTAGAAGATAATCATTAGCTAGATAGCGTAATGCAAGATTCTTCGAAGTACCAGTTACGTTAGGATAAAAACGGGCTAATTTACTAGTTTCGCGGACAAGCCGAGGTATTACTGTTGTCCCCGCCCAAATAAATGGACTCAATGTTTTCAAAATAACTTCGCCCTTTGATAAATTCATGTGTGTCTACATTGCGCACGGCCTTCTGAACTATTTTGGTAACTAAAACTATTTTCTCATTTAAATTGCAATAATAAGCTAGGAGACAACCTGAGACATATGTGAGTGTGCATGAGAAAACCCGGCATAAGTCGGCAACATGACATTTTGAGTTCTGTACATATAATAAAAGACAAGACATTTCTGATAAATTGAAGTCAGTGACCCACCTAAAACAAGATTTTGAGAAAGCGGCATTTAATCCTATAAGTGGCAATAGCTAATTGACCAAGTAATATCGGAGTCATTGCTGTTAGGAGACCGTAGTCTAATAACTGAGCTGTTATAGAGATCATAGTGAGTAGTGTTCACTGCTCATCTACAGTTTACCCTGTAACATGCCACGGTCCCCTAGCAACAGCCAAGTCGGAAGTTTTTTGATCTTGTTAGGAGACCGTAGTCTAATTACCAAGCCGTTATTGAGATCATAGTGAGTAGTGTTCACTGCCCGTCTACAGTTTACCCTGTAACATGCCACGGTCCCCTAAACAACAGCCAAGTTGGAGGTTTGTGTTGGACCCATATTTTCACTTCAAAGCCGTTTTTCTCAAAATCAGCTCTGCCGACTTATACCGGGTTTTCTCATGCACACTCACATATATTAGAATTTACAATAAGTGAATTGCGTTAATTCTTGGAGTTTTATTGAATACATGAGATACAAAAATAATCACGAAGTTTGATTAGAGGATAACCAGTAAACGGAAGAATAAAGTGTTTTGGTTTTGGTCGCGGGAAATCTCAACGCCAAAACGTGTCTGCTGAATGGCCTTTAAATGATGACGTAAGTTACTTTTATTGATGACGTCTTGCTATCACTCTCCTTTAATATATGCTCGATAGCCTCTTTTCCAACTTTCTGATTATTTCTCACCCTCACGTCACTGTGTTCAGTCAAACTCTGAGAGATCACACAACTCACATGTTACCCAGATTTTAATATAAGAATACGAAGCAAATCTCTTTGCACGTCACTGCAATTTCAACTGCAATTTCAATAAGACATGTTTCTTTAGTTAAGACAAAATATACATACACATGTAGTTCAGAAGGCCATGCCAAGTTTGGATACACGGATTTATCAAGGGGCAAAGTTATCTGACAAAGCGCAACTTGACATTTTTATAATTTTTATAAAAATTTTTTTATTGTTCCTCTTTATTTCCACAGAGCCCGGAGCTACAAAATTAAAGTAATGCCTCTCTGCAGGAAAATACTAAACCCTCACCTCAACTCTCATCGACCGGAAACAAATTTAGCACAGTGACAGTAAAGAGGAGAAGAAATAGCTAGCTCGTAGGCATAAAAATTCATTTCTTTCCCGTAATCACATCAGAAGTCCGGTAGTATCTAACATTGCGACTGTCAGGATGAGAAGAGAAGTATTCGGACAATCCACAGGTAAGTCAGAGGGAATCCGGTAATCAAGTTGCCCGATGGGATCAGATTTAAAATTGGGGACTCTGATGTCACGTCTTATCAACCTTCGCCATCGAACACGATGATAACGCTAAACAGCACTTAAGTCTTTTGCGGATGAGAATAGACGGATAGACCAGTTCTACTTACCAACAGGACCTGTACACGTGTCTGTCAGTAAACGTTTCTAATTTAAGTAGGAACGAGCTTATACCTTTATAGGAAGAAGTTTCGCACAGAAATTTATCAAGATCGTTGTATACGCCAACTTCATTCACCCTTACACTCTTACAGTCAAAACTGTAAAACTCTATGGAGCATAATAATAATAATAAGAATAAGAATAAGAATAACAATAATAACCACATCAGCAGACAGATAAATCCATTGGTTCGATCTGAATAATTACATAACTGCTGTCGCCATCACATGATATAAGTGAGCTTAACTTGACAAGCAGATATGGTTGTAATCACATCAGCTTTGTCTCCACAATTCATTAATTACTTAGATCTAACTGGCTGAACACTGTCTGACCAAGGATTGAAGAGACAGATTGAAGATGCATAGTTCACACGAACAACCCCAGCCACAATCCTACATAAATCTGGTAAATAAGACAGACGTCGATTTTGCACCATGGTTTGCACATAGTAACTATATCTTTCCTACGTAGATCCGCAGGTTACGACATCGCGCCGAGGTCAGTTTGATTTAAGGAACCCACCTCTACAGTACTCCTACCAACCCTACGGAAATCTTATACAAATGTAAGACGGATTGACGAGGGGACGTTGGATTAAGCCTTGCAAGCAGGCCCGTTTTTCAGATACATTTTGGTTTAGTGCACAGACTTCTGTGTCAGAGGATCTCAAGCCTTCGGGCGCTGTTTGTCAGAATTCGATTTAATGAAGCGATGGCATTAGAAACGACAGCAATCACTGGGGAACGAAGCTGGATTAATGGAATTGACAATATGCCATTCCTTCGCCAAGTTTTATGTCAGCCAACAAGTCAAGTCAATACAACTTACCAAGTAAAGCCTTGTGGTAAGCTTTTCCATTGGCCAGAACTTGCTTGGCTTGTGGGTTAAACTTTGTGGCCAAATTCTGAGGGAAATAAGAGTTAACATAATAATTTATCTGAAGTGCTCATAAAACAATATGTAAAAAGATAAGAGAAATGGTAATGGATGCATATCAAAAGTTGCCTTGTTGAACCTTTGCAAAACAATAATACCGTACTAATACGCAAGAGAGAAAGGCCAGGAATAAAAACGTACACTGATTCTGTTTACAATACATCGATCTATCTTGCCATTTCTGTTAGTCCATACTACGATTCTCTCACTCTCTCACATTCCTTTTTATAATAAAAATTACTTTGATCCGGGCTCGTTTTGCAATCGCCCTAAGACACTAACTGCCTAACATATTCAGATGGCTTCATTCGGCTTACAGAATATGACAGTTTAAAGTCATATTATCCCAGGTCCCACAGTAATTAAGTAGAGTCAACTTAGACCACTTACATAGGATTTCAGGATAATATGGACATAGACAGAGCCTGAACGTAGGTAAGAAAGGCGTCATGGTAGTCAGTTGGATGCTGCTCTACACGGAGACTGGGGGGGGGGGGGGAGAGAGAGAGAGAGAGAGAGAGAGAGAGAGAGAGAGAGAGAGAGAGAGAGAGAGTGGAATATTTTTTAGAATACAGACCGACAGGGGCAGAATGAAAGGGAGACAGAAAGATAGAGAATTATGAATGTGGCCGATTCAAAGAAATATCACGAGACTTTAGTTAAAGACACTTTGAGGTTCATATTTCCCGAGGGCTTAATTGATGACATTGTTGTTTCTCTCATTTTCACTCCAAATAATTTGTGCTTTTCTTGCGGCAGGCGCTAATGAAGGAGATGGGAACGGTGTTTCTGATTACAAGAGTTCTAGGCTCTTTCGCCTCCGGCCGGTGTCTCTACGTGGATCGGCTTCTTTACTTATATTCACAATGTGGCAAAGAGAAAAAAAAAAAGAGAAGTTCCGTTGCGCAAAGCCGCCTTTTAGAAATAAGCAAGAAGAAAACTAGGTAACTACATATTAAATTTCAGAAGTATTAAAAATGAAATAAACGGAATAAACTGTCGGATGTTACATCCTTCATCATGCCAAAAGCAAAAATGTAACAAACGAAATGATATCTGAATACGGATAAAAGAATATGAGATTCTGGAAAAGATATACTTAGCTTGTTGCTGCTTTTATTCTTTATTCAAAATATGTCTGAAATAGTCAGAGATAATGAAAAACGTGTACGAACATTGTGATGTTTCCACTTTCTCTCACCAACTTTCTTCTGACACCAGCCGTGATGGGCACGGCACAAACACACTAAATAATCGACTATCTCTCTTCTATAAGTTATAACAAACGATATCTGTATTGCTTACATATATACAATAATTATTAATTCATTCAATAATAATAGGAACATAGGTCATACAATTTCATGTGAATTTCGATGGAATGAAGTTGATGCAAATCAGTACATGCTAATTAAATGGCTTCGTAATATTCAATTTCTAGCACATTTTATAAAACACATGGGAACATTCAGCATAAGGAAACCTCTCCTTTAGGGGTGTATGGCGCTATCTGGGCACTGGTTCTTCCTCTCTACCCTGGCTTGACTGCGCAGTTAGATCAACAGGTATCGGCAGGTACCAATAGGTCGGGAAGCCAAGAAGCCACGATGTCGTTAATCAAAGTACAAGAAGTTGAGAAGCCAAGAAGGTGTTGTTCTTCCTCCTCTGTAGAAAAACAATCGCAAAGTCCTAATCTACTGCTGGAAGGCATGACTTCCATACTTACTCCATGACGGATATTCATCATTAACACTTTTAACCGCTGACACTGTTATAAGTCAGGCTGCAGCTCCCATACTCCATAGGCTCCCATATAGGCAATAGAATAAACGATCAATACAGTTTTAATGATATTTACACGTTCCCCACGAAGAATAACGCTCTCTCTAACGGACCCCATCCTATAAGGTTTCGTAACATATATATAACGGCGTTTCCGTGACTCTCTCAGAGGCAGTAGTTATACCAAAGTAAACCCACTAGATTTAGGTTCTACAATCATGAACATTAAGTAAAATACACATACATCGTACAATTAACTTACCACTCAGCAACAGCCCAAATGCCGACAAGATACCAAAGATACCACGCTCTGACAAAGGATGTTTGCGGGTTCCCTGACCTTCCCCACTCACAAGACTAGTACAAAGTTACAGTTGCAGTTGTGGTCTCCTCTTCGGCACGAAGCTGGTGAGTGCTCTCAGCGGTCTGAAGTTGGAAGGAGCGTTCGGGGATTTATACCCAGTCAGGTAGCGTCCCAAGACGCCCACCGAGTGTGCATTAGTTATCCTAATAGCCACCCCCGTCGGCTCCACGTCAAATACTATTGAAACAGCTCTACCCCCCAAGCAATTCCCAGGTGATCTGATCGACAAGTACGGCGGTCAAGTAAACACTACCCTTTTCGGGTGTCAAAGCGCTTCAGTTGCATCCCATACTTTCCCCCTCTGGCCTACAATGACTCTGTCTCCCCGCCGTTAACTATCTTCCCACGCTAGTTATAGGCACAATATTATTATAACTACTAGTTATACCTTGCCAATCTATCACCCTGTTACAAACATAATACAGAGCTGGACAATGAGGCAACCCAGACAATAGAAAGGGATTATTGATTATTGCAGAGGGTCCACAAGTACCAGGTAAAGCAGGGTAAGACCGAATTGCGAGGTAACTTTGAGAAATCATACACATACATAATACACATACATAGTACATATATACATCTATATCTTATAATACATAAAATGTCATTTTGCTGCAGCGTGTTCCAGAAAACAAACATTCGTCAAACGTACACATTGCGTAATTGTTTATTTTCCAACCAGTTTTACATTTTTAACCCCCCCCCTCCCCCCCCCCCCTCTCTCTCTCTCTCTCTCTCTTTCGCCCACCTGAGATATTTATAAAGAATAAAGATACCAAAACTGACGTATAATGCACACTGACTCATATTGTTACAATGACGTTCGAAAATCTTCATTTGCATGAATTGCAACGCATGAGAATAAAGAATTGGACGTGCATTATGTCTGACTGTGTGAAAGCCAGTTCCATTCCATGTTAAAAAAAAAACAACAACATACAACACAGAAAATGTGTGGGCTTGCTGCAGGGGTTAGAAGAAAGCGTTCTAGTTCTTCTGTGATTTATTGTAACCTTTCGTTATTGTTTCTACTGCGGCCTTCTGCGACATACAACTTTCTTTTTCTTTTGTCACAATATCCCTTGTCTGTCTATTCACATGTCTAAACAAATAAAAGAAAATTCCTGTTAGTTTTCTTCAATGAGACATCAAACCAGTTATAATCTCCTCTAGCTAAACAGTGGTGTTTCGTATGACCTGCAAAGCATGTTTCATTAGATCATTAGCCCGAGCCATTAGCACTGAGTTGTCCTGGCAAACGCTACAGACTTGACTGCAGTGAAGCAGAGAGTTTAAAAGAAAAATGAGGGATGATGGAGTATCCGAGAAGGAAAACTGGAATGCCTTGATGCATGATAGCAAACACCAAATAGAATAAAACAAAATTAAAAAAAAAAAAAGTAAAATAAAATAAAATAAACTGTTATTCTAAGTCTCGCGAGAGTAGTATAAAGAAAATATTGTTACACGTAGATTTAATCTGAATGTGAAAACCGTAAATCATGGTGCATCCGTTCATTTGAAAGTTGGTGAAATATGTTCAATTACTGTAGATAATTTCAGTGCCAGAGTTATGTGACTGCCCACCCAGAGTCTAAAGCAGGCAGGAGTAATCTTTTATTGATATCATAGTATGGGCCTGCCTGATAGTGTGAGGACAGGGAAACTGAAACGTACTGTCATTACTTAGGCTGTTTCCTCCCCCCCCCCTCTCTCTCTCTCTCTCTCTCTCTCTTTTTTGTTTATATATACCTAAAGCATGTAACAAAGCCACTTTAACTCTATGCTCGAAGTACCAGAAAAGTAAGCAAAGCGTAGCCTATAACTGGAACAGTGAAAGAATTCTGATTTGTTGATATTTTTTTTTCCATTTCCGTCGTCAAATGTTTATATTTTTGTATCCAGCCTGTTTTGATAAGCTCGGTTATTGAACTCCTAGCGAAGTACTCATTAGAGTTCCAAGTCTTGATAAAAATGTTTGCCATCATTGATTAGCTGCACAAGCGACGGCACAGTGATTCTCACAGTGTGTGCAGCCTCATTAAACCTTTTGTCAGTGTCTCCCTTGGGAATATAAAATGACAACTCTGTGTAGAGGGAGTGCAAGTCTTTGTACATGGGGAACTAAGCAGCAAAGAAAATTATGTTTTTTGAATATGGACAACAGAGCGAACATCTGCAATATCTCAGCTGGTGGAGCATAATTCTCTCTCTCCACTATCCCCTCATTCAAGGTATTCAAAATAACAACATTTTGTCTAGAGAATGTTTTTTTCTTTTCACACTAAAGACTTGGCAACAAGGAAAATGATATTGTCCACTAAAGCTTTCACAATGAATAACTGCAATTTCTCCAATCCAACACAGAAGCATTAGAACCATTATTCTCTTGCAAGAACCACCGAAATGTAGTACAGGTCAACTTTACAGTAGGGAGGAAAAGCCTGATTGGATGTGGAAATAAATACTATTATTTTTTGTTGCTGTTGTATTTATTTGTGCACTATGGTAATACACTCTTGCAAATGTTATAAAATGCTGATAATTCAGAACTGTACAGGTCTGGAGATTATCGATTTTCACTCATCCTTAAATGGTTTTGTGAATGATGTTTGAAGATCTTCACTACAAATCTTTGGCCTGATGACAAACTAAACAAAGTAAAAAAGGAGCCAAAAGTATTCTGTAGCTCACACAACCCAGTGTCTCTGATTTAATAACCAGAAAGACGGAACAAATTTTTGGTAGGTGGGAGGTAAGGCAGCTGTGTGATTTATGAAAGAAATGGGACAATTGGAATTGGAACAATCTGTTCAATATAACATTAATTATCTAATTTATTCATCTATTCATTTATTTTAGATTTAATGATACCTTCTTGCTAATCACCAGGTCATAAACTTAACACATATAGCCCAAAAACCAAGTCGAATATAAATCTGAGCCCCACCCCCCCCCTCCTAAAAATGGTTAATGCAAATTTCTGCCCAAAAACAACAACAACAGTAACACCACCACCAACAACAACGAAAATGTAAGAATCAGATTTTTCTCATTTTGATTCGGCATGCAATGTCTACAACAGCAATAAATGAAGCGACCGATCGTGGAGACCAAACTCAAAGTGTAACGATTTCAACCATCTTCTTTGGAAAGATGCCGCCTTCCCCCCGTCAATGAGTTCTAGAAGGTACAGTCTCCTCTCCACGATGAGAACCTTCTAGTTTGTTCTCTGATGTCTGAAACACCAGTCAGTGACATTGTTTGCACATGTAATAACAGCTGCTAGCCCATACCTAGTAATTATTAAACAAGAACGCATATTAATAGGGCTAAGAGTATTACGCGTATATTTATCAGAGGAAATTAAAAGGTGCATGACTTCAGCACATAATTAGGAATTTAAACTGAGCTGTGACAAAGCTGATCTTTTGTAAGGTTTTGAGATATATAACTGAACAATGAATGTATTCTTACAAAAAAAAATAAAAAAAATCACGCAGTGTTATCCTCGCCTCCCCCCTTTGTCCTATTCACACAAAGCCAAAGAATCAGAAGTGAACTAATAAAACGATGACCTTTTATTGAGAGCAAGATCTATGGTGCAAACAATATGGTGAAAGCAGAGAGTAGATATGTATGGAGAGGTCTCACTTCCGCCAAATCGCGAAACTAGGTCGCTACGGTAAACAAGAAATTGAAGAATTGAAAGAGACAGCCTTCACCAAAGATAGTGTGAATATCTGTTCATTGTGGTTTGTTCATATTTTTGGGTTGATTGAAACTATTTAGAGCCGTTTGTAAGTTCTGATGACCCGTGGAAATGCACAAACCGGTATTGTTTACCGCAGCGACCTACGTTCCTCTCCATGCTAACAATGGTTTCGCACAACCTCCCGTGTCTCGCAGTGCAGATCGACCAATAGTGAAACCTCTCTATACATCTATACTCCCTGGTGGAAGGCAGTGAGTTCCCGTGCAGTAACCCACACCTATGTTAACTTCCATAATCATAAACGTTAGGTTGAGCCTGTCATTTGTCTTTCCTACGTAAGATGTGCAGACAAGTTGTGTGGAATTTAGGAAGGACTGAGAGTAGAGGAACTGGGAAGGAATGAAAGGGAAGGTTGAACTATTTGTAGGAAAGGAATAAATTATGAAGAGGAAGATGGAAAGTTTGGGAAGGAGGAAATACAGGCAGAGTGAAGAAATTTGGAGGAGATAAATTCATACGGAGGAGGAGAGAATGATGGGAAAGGAAGCATGAAAAGCTGGATTGTGTGACGTCACAAAACAGCGAAAGGTTTACGGTTGCGACGGACGCTTCAGCATAGCTACAATGCAGCGGTCCATTGCATACGGTCATCATTTATAACAATACGGTGATGACGGGAACAGTAAAGAGATGAAAAAGAAGGGGTGAAAATGAAATTGAGCGGGTGAAAGGGGGGGGGGGGTGAAGGAGAGGATAAAGTGATTGGAAAAGCAAAAAAAAAAATAAATGGAAAGATGGATCAAAATAAGAAGGCGGTAGAGTTGTAGTAAACAATGACGCAACGAAGAAGGCGAAGAGACAGAACGAAACAGAGCAAACTGAAAGAGAGAAAGACAAAAACTACGGCGAGGGAGATAGACAGATGGGAAGGAGAAAGACAGAAGAAGTGTCCCAGGTAAGAAGACAGAGAGGGGGAAGAGGATAAGGGAGACGGGGGGTGGGGGGGGGTGGAGGCGAAACACGTCCTTTCATCCGGCCTTTTAGCA
>OZ007568.1:6038430-6123430 GCA_963931925.1 Onchidella celtica
CTTTTGTAAAGTCCGTTCTAAACAGAAAGCTTCAACTTGATCTCAAACTGCTTCCCGATTTCTTTAAAGGTAATAGAGGCTGATCCAGAATTGTACGAAATGATTATTTACGGCTGTTTGGCCATCATAATTAATTTGGCCGTGATTTTTTTGACCCATCAGATCTCTTTCAGTTTTCCTATAAGTCAGTATTGTTTATTTGCCAGGAAGGCCACATAAGAGACATTGATGCTCAGTTTTTGGAACATGATTCGTTTGCTGCCGTGTTAGGTTTGGAGTTATATTTTTGGTGACCAGTCAGTCTAAGTGGTACTACAGAGTAGAATACTTGGCGATAAAAAAAAAAAAAGCAACAAAAATGCGCTTATGCACAGATTACTGTATCCAGAATTTTATTATTTTCGGCTAAATGCTGAGACCTTGTGGCTTGGAAGCTGAAAACTTGCCCTTACCAATCTGCCCTGTGGTAGACTGAAGAGTCTAGCTAGGTAGAGTGAAAAATCTAGCTCGGAAGAGTCTGAAAAAATCAATGCTTGTCAACAGTAGAAAACACCAGTTCCCTTCCTCGCTGCTGACATCAATAAAACTCACACGAGCCGCTCGCGCTCGGCCTGGGCTAACAATAGGCCATGGGGTGGAGGGAAGGGGAGGGATTATCAGAGTTTAAATGCCTGGGAGTGTGTATGATTTTCAAGGTAAAACTAAATATTTGCTGACGAAGTGTTTGTGTTGCCTGTGAAAACATCTTGCTGTATCTGAAGTAGTTTACCTAGGCAGGCTAAACTCTCCATTCGAAGTTGTTTGTAACGTAATACGACTCCAAGACAACACATAAAGAAATTAAAGTTTCTTATCCAGTAAACTTCGCAGATTTTATATTAGTTAGAAATCTCACTACTTCTCATTTCACACTTTAAATAACTACTCAGGTTAGAAAAGCTTGGGCACTGAGTTTGTCCGCTACACTGTAACGACTACTTATGACAAGATCTATTCATCTATCTATTTTTATCTATTGATTTTGATAAAAGAGACATTAGGTGTCTTTGCAGTATGCCTTTCCCTATTCCTTAATATAGTATGCAAGTACCTAACATTCAACTGTTTTTACCTTATTAGTGATTATCTTCAGGGCGCTGTGGGATGAAATTCATTCAAATGTTAAAAATTATGATAGGTTCTCTTTGATGTTATAATCTTCCATTATCGAGATTGTACTAATGGCAGCCTACAAGAGAGAACGGGTGCAGCAAAAGTGGACATCACATGAAAGTCATGAATTACTGTGACAAGACCAAAGTTTTCGGTCTCTGACACACTGAAAATTTTAATCATCTTCATCAACAACAGTAGCAACAGAACCTGCAGCGTCAACAACAAGAACACTATGAAAGAGAAAGAAATAAAATTGACAAAAACAATAACAACAACAACAACACACACTTGTAACACTATCAGGAATGTTATGTTCATTATTCTTCCTCACGACAACATTAGAATGAACACTCTAAATATACATCTTGCTATTGACAAAACGCACATAGAACCACAATATCGCCTTCCACATAATCAGATTACTCATTGATGCGCCGAAATGACGCCCTTTATGACAAGATTTTTTGTTTGTTTTTGTTGTTGTTGTTGTTTAATCGTACTCATCTACACCATCGTCATCAGTATACTAATGTCATCCCCACTGCCTCCCCCTTCTCATTGCTGGATGTCAGATGTGACCACTTGCAGTCCCGCTGACATGCAGTCCAACCGATTATTCTTGTCCAAATGCAAAGTTTTTGCTTGGATAGTTCGATCTGGTTGCTGTTGTGTTTCCTAAGCATTGTGCCTGTTTTGGGGGACTTTCGGGTTTTACATAGTAGGACATACATGTAGATGAGCAGAGAACACAACTCAGCATTTCTCTATTCGGCTTCGTAATTAGAGTGCCGCCCATGTTCTATGTGACATGTCGCGACCATATCAATATTTTCAGACTTAGGCAAGCTTTAACCCTATTACTGCCACAGTTCCACAACTCAAGACCTCCACTCCTTTTGTTTTTAGAGTATTTTTAATGTTGGTCAGCTCAATAAATATGTGAAAACAGAATAATGTGGACGGGTCACAGGATCAGAGGGACAGAATAGCCCAGGGACGATGCAGAATATGGATCACAAAAAAATGAGAAACACAGGATTTTGTAAGAAGCCAGAAAGGGCAGAGTAATGGTTATTCGACACAGATCACGAATGCCAATGAAAGGGTTAATTCCACAGGGAGAGCAATTGTCAAAGCATCCCAAACTAGCGAGTGTCTCTTACAGTGACTTCCAGGATTTTTCACACCGGAACCTTATGGTCATAGGCCATTGATTCGTTCCACCTGCCTAACTATATCTGCAAGCAAGGGTGAATCTGAAAACAACAACAACACAACATCAAGAATGACCAGATGCTGAACTTCACACATTCACGACTGTGATTTTCGCCTGTTAACAATGGTTTGATAGATGAACGCCTAAACTCAAGGCCACAGTTCCCTGGGAGGAAGCGCTTGTAAATACAATTTTCTACTGAACTTGTCTTATCCAATGTAACTCGGTTAAACATACAAACAAACGCACAAACAATACTGAAAAATGCGACTAGTGAAAACAGTAGAGCCATACTCGTAGTTTATACAGATATTAGCAGGATCTCCCCAGGATAGTCCCCATAGACAGCTGTGTACTCATTTACTTTGTTAGTTATGTTTTCTTTTACTCATCTATTTATTTACTTACCTATTTATTTACCTAGTTTCACTTTTAATTCCTTCGAGTATCTATGTACAAACACACCTCTATAGGCATCTATATATTTCTGAAAATTGAATTTGTTCATCTCTGTTCGCTTAATTAGGTACCTATTATTTCTTTATTTAGTGATCACTGAGTCATGCACTGAATGAATACATTCAAAGTCGCATTTCAATATGAGCTCTTAAAAAAAAAAAAAGCAAGATCTCTGCGACAAACTGCAGTTCTGATTAAGACACCCACCTTGTAAATATTTTCTGTCAGAACATGTGCATCCTCTGTGTTCTTCATTGTCATCTGATGGTTCTGCAATTTAAAAAAATCCACGTAAAATCTTCAACGATGATATTCCTGTGCGTTGACGTCTATCCAGAATCTCCGCAGTGAATTTCCACAGAAATCAATGGAAACCATTATCACTGTGTAGGCTGTTCATTCAGTCTCAGTGTATCAGCTCAACAGAAATCCAGAGGCATTTAAATGCTTCCGTTGTCTTTGGCTCACTCAGGAAAAATTCTTTGATTTGTAGATTTGTACGAACGAGCCAAGACAAACCTTTAAGAAAAACAATTTCACAGATAATCTCCGGTGGAAAAGCTCTCGGCGACGTCTCCGAGATGTACCAAATCCTCTTTTATCCCTCGTTTAAAACCATCACTGGTCGCATGGTTATCATCGTCAAAATCCGGGGAGTTTATCGTCTCTGCCCGAGATGTAGTCAAGTCGCCAAGGAAAATGTTTGGAATGGGTTTCTATCTAAGTAGTACCTAATAATCTTTTACTGCTAGTTTTATGACGTATTGCGATGAAGATTCAGGAGCAACTCTACAACATGCTTGATGTTAAGCGATATCAATAATTGTGTGTGACGCGCAAGCTGTTTGATTTTTCTATAATCCGTGTGTCATGCGTCACCACAGTGCCAGCCTTGCACAGCACACGATTGTCATCAAGTCCTCGCTGTATCCGCTAAGTACTGGAGGAAGAGAAAGGATGGCATCGACCCATTTTTACTACTAGCCTGACTGTCTGTAGAAGACATCGATAACAGCGAAACCAAATCGCAGCTTAGCCTACCGTGAGCAGAAAATACGCGCTTGCTTTGTGTGTGTATGGTCCCGCGGTTGCAAGCGCTCACTTACTGGCGTATACACTGTTATCGGTCGCGAAACACGCCCAGTTTTTGAAGTAACATGCCAGTCGCAGTGTCATGGAGGCAAATGCTTGATCACTCCCTGTACCGCCAAACTAAACCGACTCGCACGCCGTAGACAGACAGGATTGGCCAAGGTGTACACCATTCATAATGATCAGTCAGTCAGACAGATTTAGTTATGCTCTTGTTTAATAACGAAGTTATCAACAACAACAACAACAAAAAATTCCCATGCTTTGACAGGCAGTGATCGTAGGCTCAATCGAGTTGCTCAGAATCTCTGTCCGCCGAGCCACATGATAGATGATTTAAAAATAGCTTTCATGTTCTTACGTGAGGTTTCCATATGTGAACAGTTGTCAGAAAGGCCGAAAATGTTGGTTTCTTCAACAGTTTCTCAAAGTTTGTACCATTGTAGTCACCTGGTATATAACTACAAAGAGATTCCGAACAACACAGCGTTTCGTTCTCCTGAGAGTTTCAATGCTTTTTTGGATTGCTCATCTTTGCGACTGCGTTTGCTCAGTTGCCATCCTAAACAATAACTTTTTGCAAGTGCGCATGCTCAGCCACCGTGCACTGGATTAGGGGGATTTTTTTTTTGGAGGGGGGGGGGGAGATGACTGTCAACATGACAGTTTTGGGTGATGTAAGTGAAACAAACTAAAAATGCACATTTTCTGCCATGCCCAGACTTTTCACATGATAGAATATTATTTATAAGGTTGCAGGTACTGAATCCCTGACATGGATTTAAATGTGAAATCCGAGACATAACTGGAAATGTCTATGACAAACTAATCCCACAACAACAACAACAACAAAACTAACATTCCTGCATTGCGCAAACTGTTGATTTTCAGCAAGTACAGATGAGGACGATGAAGATGATGATGATGGTGGTGGAGACGAGCAAGATTTCAGAAAATGTCTTGGTTATAATCAGCATCATTTTAATAATAATAATAATAATGTATAGCATTTATATAGCGCAATATCCATTTAACATGCTCTATGCGCTTTACAGAAACAACATGTCAACCACAGAGCAGAATGGAGCTGCCTGCGAAGCGCTCAACACACTGCACTGCTTCTTTCTCTCTCCCTTTCTCGCTCACCCTCTCTCTATCTCAGAGCAAATTGTAACGCAGCCTATTAGGCGCAGTTCACAACTCACAACAGTTCACAACTCACAGCAGTTCACACAACTCACATCAGTTCACACAACACACAACTCAAATAATATTTGAATATTAATTAATAACAATATATATTTAATAATGAATAATAAATTCTGGCGAAGGGGGGGGGGGATGATATGGATAAATTTTAATCTATTAATTTCAATTTTCAATTTTGCCCGGGCAGCGGCCTTTCGGCCTGCTCTTTACGATTTCCAACTGCCAAGGTATCTTTAACGTGCGCAACGTGCACACGGGCCCTCCGAATTTTTTCGTCCTTAGTGCACTATGACGTGAAGTGATTGAGGGAAATGTTTGAAATGTGGCGACGTACAGCCAGTTTCCGACGAAAAACGAAATAAAATTTAAACATTTCGCAAGAGCACAAGTACTGTGAGATCAAGTGTAGCAAATCTGAAATATTCGCTTATGACATAACTCTGTTACTCTGCACATTTTTTCCTGAGGGTCTGTAGATCGAAACCCTGATTTGTCTGTCCTTTTCCCTTATATTTTATAATACCGTTTCTGTATTATTTCTTACCCGAGGCTTTGCAACATACACCGTTTTCTTTTTGATCCAGTTTGACTTTGTTTCAAGCCTTATTGCTACCCAACAGATTGTGCTTTTTGTTTTTTTTCTTAAATAAAATTTTATTATTGATAATGACCTGTTGTTACTGATAACCATTTCAAGAAATTGCCATTGAACACAGTCGCGCGGATCACTACATCTGGGACAAGGTGGTCTAGAGGCAAGGTGCTCGCCTCTCATGCCAAGGGTCCCGGGCAGTGCAGGCATGTTGGAAAGTGGATTTTTCTCATATTTTCAAGTCCCTGGTCCTATTGGGGGGTAGGATCGAGTAGTTCTTGGAAATTGGATTTTTCTCATATTTTCAAGTCCCTGGTCCTATTGGGGGGTAGGATCGAGTACCTAGTCTTCTCGGATAAGGACGAAAAAATTCGGAGGGCCCGTGTGCACGTTGCGCACGTTAAAGATACCTTGGCAGTTGGAAATCGTAAAGAGCAGGCCGAAAGGCCGCTGCCCGGGCAAAATTGAAATTAATAGATTAAAAATTTATCCATATCATCTCCCCCCCCCCCCCGCCAGAACAAGAAATAATAAAACAAGTAAAGTGAGGTGTAAATGCCAAGGGCAGCGAACCTCCTAAAATAAAGACCTCAAATCTGAGTCGTATAAAATTAATATTGATCAGGCCATATGTGTAGGTGCCCATTCTACTAATATCAGAGACTAAAAATAGTTTTACATTGAAAAATCATACGATACTTGGAAACAGTTGAATTACCGTAGGTCGCTATTTGAAGTGTTCGCCGGACACAACCTAGCGAAAAGGACGCGAGAGAAATCAAGAAATGTAAAAAAAAAAAAAAAAACGACATCTGAACATTTGTCGATTACGTCTGTAATCAATACCACCCAGGAAGTACACAATAATCATTTCTCAGCACAACGGCAGACACGGCTAGGACTGTAGAATTATAGCAGCTGGCGTTCTCATGTAGGCCACTATTTGGTGTGATTGATTTGCATGGAGGCTGCGAGTTGGTGTGATTGATAAGATTTATCCTTTGCATATAATAACGGAGGTCAATCAGAAGCGACTGACAGGTTAGGTTTCAGGCTGATGATCCCGATGCTCGAAGTTCTTAAGTCACATTTTCTGAAATGGTTCGGGAAGGGGGTAGGGGGGGGGGGGTTCATGGATTACTGAATCCACTGCCTGAATATTGAAGGCAAACGGAGTACATCAGTGCCTTTTCGTGTCCTTTTCAAAATGGACACTTTTGTGTCTAAAGTACTTTTAGCACAAGAGTCTTCAGTTGCAATTGTCACGTGACACAAACTGGAATTGCGAGCCGATCAATATTTTATTTATAAAAAATACTTGACATAGATACCTTCAGTTTATCGGAGAAGAATTTGTTGGAAAGACAATACACGATATAGGGTGCCTCCAAAAAAACAAACAAAACATGTATATACAAATGAACCGCCTAGTAATTTTTTGGAACCCTATTGAACTGCGTTGTTATCAGTGTCTGGTCCAGAACGACCGCGTACCACTGGTTTGATCACATGCGTCAATTGAAATAATTACACACTGTCCTCTTTAATTTGAATGATAAACCTTGGATGCATCTTGATTGATACTGTATTAATAAATATTCGAAGTTTGTATACATTTTTTGCAACATCCAGTACTTATCAGGGAAATGAACAGTTTGATTATGAGAGGTGTCAAATGTATAAGAAAGGACACTTTAGTTGTTGTTAAGGAAAGCGAAGATTTTTTTTTCAATTTATGGACGAACAAAGCGTAAACGCCACAGGTGATTTGGAAGACATTGGGGATATGGTGTTGAAAGAGAGAGGTAAGGATGTAAAGTAAACAACCTTCTGGAACAGACATGACGCCAGGCATTAGATCTCCCTAAAACGTGACAGTATTTAATCGATAGGGAGCATTTTTAGAAAGAGGAAGCCAATAGTCGATAAATGCAGACATAAACTAGATTAGATCGTCATCATTCGCCCTCCTCCTTTTCAGCTTTTACTTTCCTATTGCCTTTTCACTTGAAGGGGGAAGAAATCCAAAATTAATGCAGAACAAAAGGAGCGCGCGGGGGGGGGGGGGGTGTATCGATTCTAAAACCACATTGACAACTGTCACCGACAAGGCTGCAATTTGGTGTAAGACTGGCCTTTCAAGGATAGATTTTATTTCCATGGTTATCACGATGGTTAAAATTTCACGACTTGGCCTTTTTTTTTTTATGTAAGGAAACGAAATTTTAGAAGTGTAGGCTACACAAATTTTGCTTATTTTCATACGATAGCTGAAATGTGTGACAAGGTAGGCATTGGAAGTAATCTACTTAATCGATAGGATAAGAGATCCGTATTTGAATAATAATAATTATAACAATAATAATGGAATACGTTCATAAGCTCCTATCACCACGAAGTGGATCCAAAGTGCTTTACAATGAAATCATAATAATTCTCTCTCTCTCTCTTTCTCTCTCTCTCTCTTTCTCTCTCTCTTTCTCTCTCTCTCTCCCTCTCTGTTACTCCCTGTCTCTCCCTCTGTCCCCCTGTCTCTGTCTCTGTCTCTCTCTCTGTCTCTGTCCCTGTCTCTCTCTCTGTCTCTCTCTCTCTGTCTCTCTCTCTCTCTGTCTCTGTCTCTGTCTCTCTCTCTCTGTCTGTCTCTCTCTCTCTCTGTCTCTCTCTCTCTGTCTCTCTCTCTGTCTCTCTCTCTCTGTCTCTCTCTCTCTCTCTGTCTCTGTCCCTGTCTCTCTCTCTCTGTCTCTCTCTCTCTGTCTCTGTCCCTGTCTCTCTCTCTCTGTCTCTCTCTCTCTGTCTCTGTCCCTGTCTCTCTCTCTCTGTCTCTCTCTCTGTCTCTGTCCCTGTCTCTCTCTCTGTCTCTGTCCCTGTCTCTCTCGTCTCTCTCTCTGTCTCTCTCTCTGTCTCTGTCCCTGTCTCTCTCTGTGTCTCTGTTACTGTCTCTCTCTCTCTGTCTCTCTCTCTCTCTGTCTCTGTCCCTGTCTCTCTCTCTCTGTCTCTCTCTCTCTGTCTCTGTCCCTGTCTCTCTCTCTGTCTCTGTCCCTCTCTCTCTGTCTCTGTCTCTGTCTCTGTCTCTCTCTCTGTCTCTGTCCCTGTCTCTCTCTCTGTCTCTCTCTCTGTCTCTGTCCCTCTCTCTCTGTCTCTCTCTCTGTCTCTGTCCCTGTCTCTCTCTCTGTCTCTGTCCCTGTCTCTCTCTCTGTCTGTCTCTCTCTCTGTCTCTGTCCCTGTCTCTCTCTCTCTGTCCCTGTCTCTCTCTCTGTCTCTGTCCCTGTCTCTCTCTCTGTCTCTGTCTCTGTCTCTCTCTCTGTCTCTGTCCCTGTCTCTCTCTCTGTCTCTGTCCCTGTCTCTCTCTCTGTCTCTGTCCCTGTCTCTCTCTCTCTGTCTCTGTCCCTGTCTCTCTCTCTGTCTCTGTCCCTGTTTCTCTTTCTCTGTCTCTGTCTCTGTCTCTCTCTCTGTCTCTGTCCCTGTCTCTCTCTCTCTGTCTCTCTCTATCTCTGTCTCTCTCTCTCTCTCTCTCTCTCCGTCCTCTCTGACACACATACTCCTATGTACAATTACAAATATACGTTCGTATTGTGCAAAAACACACAGTGCTTGAGGGAAACATTCGCAGTCAGTTGATATTTCCGCTTCAGGACCGATTTTAGCTCTGTTTTGAATTTCTCAAATGAAGAAATTATATCTGTCTTTCAGGAAGAGCATTCCATACATTTGGGCCCGAATAAGAAAGTGAATGGTCCTCATATTTCTTTAACGAACAGTGCCAAATTAAGCTGAAATGTGTGGACCGCAGAATTCTGGATGGCAACCAATGGATTACAATCTTCACACTAGTCATCCGTGACGTCAGACATGACACTTCGCTATAAGCGGCGTCTTAAAAAATGCTGAAATGAATACAATTTGTATTTAATCATATGGTGTCCTGATTCAAATCAATATAACCTCTCGCCACCAACTCCCTGGCTCTGAGAGTTTCAACGACCGTGATGTTTGTAAAAGGATTCAATAAAGGTGGACGTAAAGTGTAAATTACATATATATATGCATTACCGTTTTGTGACAATTATTTAATTGGACATCCAGATAGTATATTATTCAGTATTCCCCAACGTCAAAGACTATACATGAACTCTGAAGTTTCGAAGGTTGTATTCGAATCACAGAAACACGTGGAAAGAGAAGTGAGAAGTGATGCACATAAAATTATCAGGTGACAGTACCCGCTGCGTCATATCTTTCTTACATTGTTTCCTTTTTTCTTTTTGGAAATATTTTGAACAAATATGTTGTAGATAATAACACAATTTGCTCGACAAACAGGATCATGGATTGTACAGAGTTTATTCAGACCAGCCAATTTAAGATATGCATATGTCACAGTGGGAATTAGAATCCAGGAGAATTTTGAATTCCACGAGTGGAGATTAGAATTCCAATCTGTCCTAGGGTAAATTAGAATTCTCATTTGCACTGAGTAAATCCAAGTGGAGAAATGGAATTCTGATCTTTCCTAGGGCAGATTGGAATCCAAATTCTAGTTGAGATTAGAATCATGGTTTCAGTTCACACAGTGTGTGCTTTGGTTGTGCTTGTTTACTCGTGCCCCCGTTCACACAGTGTGTGCTTTGGTTGTACGTGTTTACTCGTGCACCGTTCACACAGTGTGTGCTTTGGTTGTACTTGTTTACTCAGCCAGGCAAATGTTTTATTATAAATCTGTTCTCTGTTTTGATGTGCTTGTTTGCTACTTAACTGGTGTGCGTGTTATTACTCATGCAAATGTTTTATCATAAAGCTTTTCAGTCGAACATTTAGTTTGATCCAAACCTTTAACCTGCTTTAAAGTTAATGGTTTATTACCATTTTTTTTAAAAGATTGAAGCCCATGTTCAAAACTATTTTTCTGTGTTTCACATATAATGATTGGTAAAGTACGATCCTTTAAGTTTTTCTCAATGCACCAGATGCTTGCAGTAGTTTTTTCTAAAGTTAGGGGTTTATTAACATTTTTTAAAGATCGAAGCCCCTGTTCAAAGCTGTTTTTCTGTGTTTCACATATAATGATTGGTAAGGCATGATCTTATTAGTAAATAAAAAGTAATTTTTATCAAACAAAATACTGGTGAATTGAAACCATGATTGTAATCTCAACTAGAATTTGGATTCCAATCTGCCCTAGGAGAGATTAGAATTCCATTCTCCACTTGGATTTATTCAGTGCAAATGAGAATTCTAATTTACCCTAGGACAGATTGCAATTCTAATCTCCTCTAGTGGAATTCAAAATTCCCCTGGATTATAATTCCCGCTGTGACATATATATTTACTGAACTGAATAAGGCTCTAGCAGTACTGAAAAGAAAAACATTACAAAAGACAGAATTGTGAGGTCCCGAAAACAAAACAGAATAAAGTTTTGTTCCCAACAGAATTGGAAACCATTTCTTCCCCTGTCAAAACTTGCAAAGCGCCTTTTCCATAAACCACAATGTGCTCTGCTCTGTTTGTCACGAGCGAGTGAGCGAGGGTCAATAAGTGCGGGGAAGGGACTTGAAGCGTGCATGTTGTGAGTGAAGTTGAGGCTTAGTAGAGGCAAGATCTGGGTAGTCAGATCACTGCAAGTTAAGAAGTCCAAGGAGACAGACGTGAGAGAGCAGTCGGGAGATTGTGTGTTTTCCAGTGATGACTGGTAGGTTGAACTATGATTGATAATTATGATGATTGATGTACTATGTTCTCCTATGACCATGATGTAAATAAGTTATATGTGAGGAATGTGAAAGTCATTGATTACTGTGTATAGAGATGTGAGCAATGAGCGATAGATGTAAGTTAGGATCATGGATTCGTAGCCAGGCTGAGTACTGTGTAATACGGTGGAGGTGTGTTACCGTAAGATGTGTGGTGAGTGAAATGTGGACTATTGTGTGTACGCTTGATGGTTCGTAATGAGTGGATAGTAACTGTATGGTGTTATAGAGATGTAATGTTATTTCTATAGGTGCCGGGGTCGGGCCGTGAGGCTACCCGTGGTGGAGAGACTAGCACAGGGGATAGGCCAGCATAAGGAAATGCTTGGGTTGGGCAGAAGGCTACCCACAGGCCTGCCTGAGTGAAGCTGTCGCGCAGGACAGCGAGAGCACATGAGTCGTGGCAGTCTGGCCACAGACAGGGACGTTGTTATTGAGATGTTAATGTGCTATTAAGATGTTAATGTGCTATTGAGATATTAATGTGCTATTGAGATACTAATGTGCTATTGAAATATTAATGTGCTATTAAGACATTGAGGGGAGATTGAGATACGGAGATTAGGTTGAGCAGGAGCCAATAAGAGAGGCCCGCAAGTAGTACATACATGGAGGTGAGGCTGAGGCCAGAGCATAGTTAGAAAGTAACTATCGGGTTGTGGACCCGGAGAAGAATGAATGTTGGGAATAATGACCATCGGATGGTATTTGAATTGAGTAATGTAATGTATGTAATTGCACAGATATCTTTATCTTTATATATAATAAATGTGTGAGTCTGTTTGGTTGTTCTGTTAAGTGTTATACTTGTTCGTTCGTGATTGTTGTCCTGTCATAATTATTACATCTCCCAGTCTGGGATTTGTGACACTCTTCAAGGGGAATATGCAGACCGACTTCCAAAAATGCTGGTTTGGTTCTTCATTAAATTTCTGTTCTCACTTCTGTCATGTTATTTTTATAAACAAGATCGAATAAGTGGTGCTGAACACTTTCCTATATTGCACACATTTTTAAATGAATTTTCAATTGGATCAGTCCAAAAGGCGACAAGTCGATACGCAGACAGTTGTGTAGGTGGACAAGTTGATAGATCGAAAGAGCACAAAGAAAGAAAGAAGGAAGAAAGGATACACACAGAGAATCAGGTGTGCATTGTATTGTTAAATACATCACCAAATCTGAGACATCAACCACCTTCGACAAATCCAAACCCCTTTCAGTTTAGATCATAAGAAAAATGCAATGTTATGAGCCCGCTGAAGACCTCAAGCTTATGTGGACAACTGAAGATAATCATATCTAAGGGAACTAACTTAAATATTTTACGTGTTGATGGGGAAAGACAATTGCCTCCCATATCTTCCCTACAGCTGCTTTTAACTCTGCTCTGTCGATCTTGTCGGTTTGTGTTTTTTTCAGAATTCATTGTGCAGTTGGGTATTTTGGGTTTTGGTTTTTTTTGGCAGGTTTTTTTTTTTTTTTTTAAAATCTTGTTGCTAGCAGTTGTAACGGGTTAGTAATAGGATCGATAACTAGGCACTAAAAACGGAAGTAATTGTAATACTAATACTACTAGCTGTAACACTTGAGGCAGAAGTGGTACAGACAGGACATATTGGTTACATCAGATGCAGCTATACGGATAGCCGTGCAGATAGAACAAACCTTATGTATGTTCATTCTGCTCTATGGTTGACATGTTGTTTCTGTAAAGCGCATGTCAGGGTTAATCTTGTAATTGTCGTGCTGGGTCACGACTTGTGTTTTTTCACGGTTTCGTTGATTATAGCCAGCGGAAATGTCCTTGAACTGTTTTCGTGAACAGTTTGTTTTTGTAACGCTTTTTCTTAGAGATGGAAAGAAAGTGGGGCAAGATAGAATAAATGGATGGGTTAGCAGTGACGGTGCAGTTCTCGACCCCGTGATTTTGATGGGCTCTAACAGGGGAAGAGAAGGGGTGAGTAAAGGGAGATAGTAAATTCGTACATAAAACGTAGAGGGTTTAGAGACTTTAGGAAGGGTTTTGACATGTTAATTTGCAGCCGGCCGCACAGTATATAAGCGCAGCCATTCCTATGTTTGATCACTCCATGCAGAAATATCCATCTGTGCAGGCGGTCGGCGGGATTCTGCCAGAAGAATCAGAAGATTGTTATATTCACGTCTATGTCCATTATAGACACTGAAATGAGACCATATGCTCTTTGTGAGAATTACCCACTGCTGTTATCTACCGTTCCCTGATTTCTGATCAGGGACCAAGTGTAAGTGTCTGCCTGTTGATTCAACAAGGAACGTGAAGCTGACCTTAATTTTCCAGTAGGAGTGCTACCGAAGAATGCAAGACTACGATGTATATTAACTTGCAACTAGATCTAGTATGAATGTCTGGCATACACATTTGTAAATTGAATTGATGTGTCTGGATGAGGCTGGGGATTGCCAGCCCATCCTAGAGCAGATCTAGATCTAACTTAACTACGTCAGTTTGTATTGACGAGTTTGATCCATTATAAGCGGTAGGCACAAATAACTGAGATAACATTGTCGTCTGAGACATTAGAATATTATTTGTTAGATAGTAGGCAGACTATATCTGAGAAATAGATAAGTAATACTTAAATTGTGAGTGAGACAGAATGATATAATCTTTTAGGAATCTAGAGGAGACTTCTAGTGACATAGTATTGAATTTCCATTTGATGCTGCTGATGTTGTCTTTTTAGTATGTAAGAGCTAGACGAAATTGTTAGGGAATAATAAGTAAATAAATTTGTGGCCCTGCAGGTCTGCTGATAAAAACCATTCAGATTGTTATTAGTATGTGGCATGGTATGAATGAGTAATTCCTAAAAACCTCTCGATTTTTAAATGCAGTCGTAACACATAATTCCTTAATACCCAACTCGTAACACTGGAGAGGGACCCCTTAAAGAATTTAAATAATACCATGCCATTTAGGTAAATTATTCTAAAATCTATTGCATTTTATCCCATTATTTAATATTGTATTCTTGTAACATTGTGTTTTCAGGTCCTTTTATTATAGATTATAGGCAATTTGTATTAATTTAATATTTTGCTTCAATTTCATATGGTGAACTCATCATCCCATTGACCCGACGACACCGGCGAGGGACACCTTTCACCTTACAGATCTACCTGAGACAGAAACGCATTTTTTTGGGCTTGGAACGAGCTATGGTTTGAGGATATCTACCATCTGAATTCCTCAAAAAGAAAGATAAGTGAACCATCTATTTGACAGTCTTGAGGAGGGCGACGTACTTTCCGCTCTGTGTTCCAGGCTTTTTACCATTTACTATATGTTTAGTTTAAGAGCGGGAGGTTGGTTGGGGTCATAGTTTAGCATATCTTCTTTGCCATTTCGAAGGATATTGGAGTGCCTTGGTGGCTATTGATAACTCGGGGGGATTTGCTTCACTGTGAATAGTTCTATTAGGGATCCATTATTCGTATAGATTGTGGCGTTTTTCTTACTTCCTCACATTTCTTTAGGAAGATGTCTCTCCTGTCTTCTTCTTAAACTTTCTGTAAAATAAGTTAGGACTTGTAGGGTCTGTTATCGTTCGTCTTTTTTTGTGAGTTTAGCGTCCTGTTTATTGTATTTCTTTTTGCTTCCTTATAAACTTTAAACTAATATACTAACATTGCTATGTTTACAATATATGCCTGAGGTGTTTCACGTGCTAAAACCACGTTGAATTGTAATCTGGTATTGATATATGAGAGAGAGAGATATAATAAATTTTTGATCACGTGATAATTTCACGTTGAATATAAAGAGAATAATTTTGCAGTGGTAACAGAAGACACTGCGTGTGCGCGTTTTGAGAAGAGAGAGATATTTCAAATTTGTCGCGTTGAGAGAGAGATATATTTTTGATTTGTCGCATTGAGAAAGCGATACATTTTTGACAGTGATAACAGAGGACACTGGTTTGTCGCGTTGAGAGAGACATAAATTTTGAGAGTGATCACTCAAGACACTAATTTATCGCATTAAAGGCGATATATATATTTTATTGCAGTGGGAGCAACGGATAGACGGCACTGCCTTACTAGAATTCGTATTCAGAGAGAGAGAGATAAAGTTTTTGCAGTGGAAGAGACACTGCCTGCAACTTACAGAGAGAGATAGAACGTTCTTTTCGCGAAGCAGTGCTAACGTAAGACACTGAATTAATATTAACAGAGAATAACTGTTAGAGATAATAATATTGATACCGCGATATACCGTAACAGTAGGTAAATACTTACTAATTACAGATTTTAACATATCATGGCCGAGTTTCTCAAATACATTGACTCTGCCAAAGCTCTGGGTATACCAGAAGAAGAACGCGCCTCGTGGTGCGAACGACAAGTACAACAGGACCGAGATCGTGAGGATCGGTTAGCAGCAAGAGAGAGAGAAAAAGAAAAAAGAGAAAGAGAAAGAGAAAAAGAAATAGAGAGAGAAAAGGAAAGAGAAAGAGAAAGAGAAAAAGAAAGAGAGAGAGAAAAGGAAAGGGAGCATGAACTCGCAATAAAAAAGTTAGAGCGAGAATCGCTTGTGGCCCCCACTACTGCCAGCAATACGTATGCTAAGAAACCAAAACTTCCGACGTTTAATGAAAAACTCGACCGGATCGACGCATATTTGCATCGGTTCGAGCTACACGCTAAATGCGTCGGATGGCAGCAGGCGATGTACAGTTCATGCCTGTCTAATTTACTAACAGGTAAGGCTCTAGAAGTATTTCATAGCCTCAAAGTAGAGGATGCCAACGACTATGACAAGCTTAAAACAGCACTGCTTAAGCGATTCCAGCATACCGAGGATGGCTTTCATCAGAGATTTCGCGCATGTAAACCTGAGCCATCTGAAAATTTCTCAACTTATGTGAATCGGCTGAAACATTACTTAGATCGCTGGATCGAGCTCGCGAACGTGACTACCGGAAATTATTTTCAACTTTATGATTTGGTCTTAAAAGACCAAATCTATACGGCATGTCATTCCGATTTGGTTGCCCACCTTAAAGAGAGGGCACCGACATCCTCTGAAGAAATCACATCGTGCGCGGAACGTTATGCGTCCGCCCACCCAAATCGTCCTTTGGCAAAGCCTTCAACTACAGCACCGTGTTATGCCAACGTGGGCAAAGGAGCGCCAACCAGACACGATCGTTCAAGGCCGACTCGTCGTCAGGCCCCAAATCCGCGCTCTCAATCAGAGCCGCCTTTTTTTAGACAGAGGGATTTTCCGAATCGAAGTAATTTATCCCCACGTCGAGGATACCAAAGCTATTCTTTTTACGAGCCTCGCCCATATTATCGTGGCAACTATCCAGGCCAACAATATAACCGGCCTCAGGGACCGCCGCGACGAGTGCATTTTGATAATAATCATGATTATGATAGACCGCAGAGTCTTCCTTATCGTGGAAACGATCCTCATCGTATTATGTGTTTTAGGTGTAATAGGGTAGGCCAGATACAAAAATTTTGTAACGTGAAAATGGAAGCGGCAAATGCCTGCTCTATTAAATCTACACCTTATGAGACTGACGGTCATTCTGAATCTTCATGACAATCAAAAGCTATTCCAGTCATGTCTGCCCTACATGAACTGGGGGAATTAACATTTTACCAGGGCCGCGTGAACGCCATTCGCGCTTCCGTTCTACGTGACTCCGGATGCACAACTATCGGCGTTCGACAGTCACTAGTCCGTCCAACACAATTTTTGGATAAGGATGTAACTTGTATTACTTTTGGCGGATCTGTAGAGCGATTCCGTCTTGCAGAAGTTTATATTGATACACCTTTTCTCACAGGTATTGTTACCGCATGTGTACTGCCTAATCCGGTGGCTGATTTAATCATAGGGAATGTACCTCAAGTAAATAAGTTTCCTATCGGTAACTTGGAAATTTGGACTGAGGATGAGAGTGTTGCTTGTGCGACAACACGCCTACAATCGAGTCGACGAGCAGACAGTGCATTAAGTAACCCTACTATTGAAGTGAACATAACGTCTAATGCCTTCCATGATGAGCAACATTCAGACCCCACATTGAAACATTTGTTTACTAAAGTTGATCCTACCGCGCCGGATACCTCTAAGTTTCTTATTAAAGATGACTTACTATACCGTAATTTTCGGAATAAGCGAGAGGCCGTTATGCAGCTTGTAGTACCAAGATCTTTTCGTCGCGACATTATTCGTCTCGCGCATGACACTTCCTTGGCGGGTCACCAGGGAAAGGCCAGAACTAAGTCTCGAATACTATCGCAATTTTTTTGGCCCAGTATTTACGCAGATGTAAACCGGTTCGTATCAACATGTGACGTATGTCAGAGACGTACTCCTAAAGGAAGAGCATCGCGGGCTCCTCTGCAGGAGATGCCTATGGTCTCCAGACCATTTGAGCGCGTTGCCGTAGATATAGTTGGGCCCCTACACAAGTCAGACAGAGGACATCGTTTTATACTTTCTGTCATTGACTACGCAACCCGTTGGCCAGAGGCCATTCCACTAAAAGACATTTCAGCCGATCATGTGGCTGAAGCCCTTATTACTATTTTTTCGCGTCTTGGATTTCCGGTTGAAATTTTATCGGACAGAGGTCCACAGTTTACCTCTGAGCTTTTTAAGAAAGTCTTGGAATTGGTCGGGATTAAACAAAGATTGACATCTCCATACCACCCACAGTCTAATGGCTGCTGTGAACGGTGGAATGCTACCATGAAAACTATGCTTGCGCGAGTTTCCGCCGACAAGCCGAGTGATTGGGATCGACAACTCCCCGCTATTCTCTTTGCATACCGAGAACTACCGAACGCATCGACGGGTTTTTCCCCCTTCGAATTATTGTATGGTCGCAAGCCGCGTGGTCCAATGGCCATACTCCATGATTTATTCGCCGGATCAGACACCGACGACAACGATACGCGGTCTGCATATCAATACGTTGTAGACTTGCGCCATCGAATTCTTAACGCATGTCAGCTCGCACAAAAATCTTCAGCTGCGCATGCGAGTCTTTATAAACTATATCGTGATCAAGGTAGCCGATTGCGAACCTTGGCCGTCGGAGACCAAACTCTTGTTCTCCTTCCGGAGACGAAAAATAAACTCCTTCTTACATGGAAGGGACCTTTTAAAGTCCTAAAGAGACTTTCTCGAGTGAATTATCTTATCAAGATTCGAGGACAGGACAAAGTCTTCCATATAAATATGTTAAAGCAGTACCTGTCCGACGATGATAATCGTCAGAATAATCGCCGAAATGTGCTTGCTCAGGCCAATGCGGCCTTGGTTTCAGTTGACGGTGATGATCCTATTAAGATAGAGCATTCAATCCCCGCACTTCGATCTTCTGAAAACACTTCGGATGTAAATATAAATCCAGATCTGTCTGAATCACAAAGACAAGATATAAGAGATTTGCTTAACGAGTTTACTACAGTCTTTACTGATCTACCAGGTAATACTTCATTGGTTCAGCATGTTATAAGATTAAAGACGGATATACCCGTCTTTGTTAAACCATACCCGCGTCCGCTGCACGCACAGGAGACTATAATATCCGAGGTACGTAACATGTTTCACCTGGGAGTGATAGAGCGATCGACGAGCCCATATAACTCACCCATCGTCTTAGTGAAAAAAAAAGATGATACAGTGCGTTTTTGTATTGACTATCGTAAACTTAATGAGGTTACGATATATGACGCTGAACCGATTCCCAACCAGGAGAATCTTTTTGCTCAGTTAGCGAGGGCAACGATTTTTTCTAAAATTGACCTTTCCAAAGGCTATTGGCAAATTCCGCTTGATGAGAATAGCAAGCAATATACCGCTTTTCAGACTCCGTTGGGTCTTATGCAGTGGCGCTATATTGCTCCAGAATATGAATTCCGTATTGTCGTATTTTGACGACATTTGTATTTATGAAACCAATTGGTCGGGCCACCTCGCAGCCCTACGACAAGTTTTTATTGCTCTTCGTCGAGCTGGCCTTACGGCGAAACCCAGTAAGGTGTTTTTAGGATATAATGAAATTAATTTTCTGGGCCATACAATTGCCCACGGCGTTCAGACCCCTGATGACAAGAAGATAACTACCATCTTAAAGCTCCAACCCCCTCGAACTAAGAAAGAAGTTCGTAGTTTATTGGGCTTTCTTAACTATTATAGGAAGTTCATTCCAAATTTTTCTTCGCTTACAGCTCCGTTGTCGGACCTCACAAGAAAGAATTTTCCTAATAAAGTAAAATGGACAACCGAATGTGCTGATACACTTCGTACCGTTCAACAACTGTTTTCCACTTCCCCCATTCTCATACTTCCAGATATAAACCAAATATTTATTGTCCGCACTGATGCGTCGGACAAGGGATTGGGAGCTGTGTTATTACAGGAACGAGACGATACCTTGCGGCCATGTCTATACGCCAGCCGCAAGTTGCTAGATAGGGAATGCCGCTATGCAATTATCGAGCGAGAGTGCCTCGTTATCATTTTTGCTGTAAACGCATTTTCGCGATATCTACTCATGTCCGAGTTTATAATTGAAACGGACCATCGTCCGTTGTTATTCTTAAAGGCTAACAGGGCTAAAAATGCTCGATTAACCAGATGGAGTCTTGCACTCCAAGAATACCGGTTTGTTATCCGGGCTATCCCTGGCGGTGACAATTCCCAAGCTGATGTTTTGTCACGTCTGATTTAGTTCCCTATTAAACAGTGTTGTGTCTTGTATTGGGGTTGGATAGTGCTTGTCCCCCTCAATTCTAGACGGTGGATGGATTCACATTTATCTTGTTCATTACTTTATGAACCAGTTTTACAATCTTTTTTTGTGAATATCCTCTTTCCACCAGCGTCATTCCGGACTGTGACCTGAACTTCTGACAAACCTGACGCCCTTGTCAGCGGGTCAATGAGATGGAGACATGGCAAACCAAGCTACCAGAGCTACTGCTGCCATTGGATACCACAGTATTTTAATTCACAATATATTGTGTGTGAATGTGTATATAAGCAGCAATTATGTGTGTTGACTAGATAATTATGAGCCTATTCCTTCAGTAAGGCTTCATTGTTTGATAATAGTTATACTTTAATCCAGCAGTATACAGTGATATACTCATTTGTTATTATAGATGTTCCTGAGAAGTTTGATTGGGTGCAGTAAGAATGTTTCGATAGAATAGATTCTATAGAACGTGACATCAATAATTGTATGCTTTTTGTCCATCCAATATGCACGTTCTTAGTTAGATTTTTCTTCTCAGGCTTAAGGCTCGTTTTTCTACAGTACTACTTAAGCCCCTACCACAATAACTTTGGGATTTCTTGGATCCTATCGTGTAAATTTTTCTTTAAATTTTCACTGGGGTGGGGGATGTCAGGGTTAATCTTGTAATTGTCGTGCTGGGTCACGACTTGTGTTTTTTCACGGTTTCGTTGATTATAGCCAGCGGAAATGTCCTTGAACTGTTTTCGTGAACAGTTTGTTTTTGTAACGCTTTTTCTTAGAGATGGAAAGAAAGTGGGGCAAGATAGAATAAATGGATGGGTTAGCAGTGACGGTGCAGTTCTCGACCCCGTGATTTTGATGGGCTCTAACAGGGGAAGAGAAGGGGTGAGTAAAGGGAGATAGTAAATTCGTACATAAAACGTAGAGGATTTAGAGACTTTAGGAAGGGTTTTGACATGTTAATTTGCAGCCGGCCGCACAGTATATAAGCGCAGCCATTCCTATGTTTGATCACTCCATGCAGAAATATCCATCTGTGCAGGCGGTCGGCGGGATTCTGCCAGAAGAATCAGAAGATTGTTATATTCACGTCTATGTCCATTATAGACACTGAAATGAGACCATATGCTCTTTGTGAGAATTACCCACTGCTGTTATCTACCGTTCCCTGATTTCTGATCAGGGACCAAGTGTAAGTGTCTGCCTGTTGATTCAACAAGGAACATGAAGCTGACCTTAATTTTCCAGTAGGAGTGCTACCGAAGAATGCAAGACTACGATGTATATTAACTTGCAACTAGATCTAGTATGAATGTCTGGCATACACATTTGTAAATTGAATTGATGTGTCTGGATGAGGCTGGGGATTGCCAGCCCATCCTAGAGCAGATCTAGATCTAACTTAACTACGTCAGTTTGTATTGACGAGTTTGATCCATTATAAGCGGTAGGCACAAATAACTGAGATAACATTGTCGTCTGAGACATTAGAATATTATTTGTTAGATAGTAGGCAGACTATATCTGAGAAATAGATAAGTAATACTTAAATTGTGAGTGAGACAGAATGATATAATCTTTTAGGAATCTAGAGGAGACTTCTAGTGACATAGTATTGAATTTCCATTTGATGCTGCTGATGTTGTCTTTTTAGTATGTAAGAGCTAGACGAAATTGTTAGGGAATAATAAGTAAATAAATTTGTGGCCCTGCAGGTCTGCTGATAAAAACCATTCAGATTGTTATTAGTATGTGGCATGGTATGAATGAGTAATTCCTAAAAACCTCTCGATTTTTAAATGCAGTCGTAACACATAATTCCTTAATACCCAACTCGTAACAGCGCACAGAGCATTTTAAATGGATATGCGCTATATAAATGCCATCCATTATTATTATTATTATTATTATTATCCGAAACGGAGTCGGACTGGGCAAGGAGAAGGGCAACAGACGGCTGGGAGACGACACAGGAAACGGGAACAGAAGCAGCATACTCAGGTCCCAGATTTAACTTCGAGATTCGCTAGCAATGTCTGCAGAAGTGTCTGCCAATACAGGATCGGACTGCTGAGCCACACCTGACGCTGCCCTCAACACGACTGACACGACCAAACTGCGGCTCCACCATTTTCTCCCGAGACAGACGGATGCCCACCTGCCTGCCTATCTGTCTTTCAGCGTCTTATTAAGATAGTTCAACCTAAGGCTAGTGGCGCATTGACTCAAGACTGGTTTGTCTCGTCATTAATGTGAGAAGTGAACTTTAGAGTGAAATGGACTATCGCGCATTTGCACGGCCGGAAGAAGCCTGACTCACTAGGTCCTTCACGAAATATCATCAAAACCACAGAAAAACTGTGGGGTCGCAGCAGTGCTATAAGCAAAGTCAAAATTGGGCAAAAAGAAAAGGTTCACTGAGTCTGGACGGACTAAACTCGGTGCATTGTCCCTGGGAAGAAACCACTCGGCGTCTCGACCCGAGGAAGACGAAAGAAGCTGTTGTAATTGCGGGGTACATTTTTGCATTGCATCGTTTTGTTTTCCTTCGTACATTTAAAATGTAAATTGACTAACAAAATATATACGTTTTCATTATGGTTTGATTTCGCATACATTAGCGATTTATGAGTCTTCAGTATTGTAAAACTTCTTATTGTTGTTGTTTTTAGTCTTGCATCTATTTTAAATACAAAACATCACTGATGTACTACTTTAAAACGGTGTCTTCTTTGTGTTTGATTTTAAAAGCAAATAAAAATGTAGAACGAACACAAAATTATCTGGAACTGGCAGCTTCTTTACGTGCTCCCCTCCCCCTTTCCCCCGACTTTAGATCCTAACTTCGCCCCCGGTGCCTCGACATGTCGCCTTATCCATAACGTCTGAAACATGGCAAATCTTGTTTAAAATAGGCAAGTAAGTGAAAATACCACAAGTAACTAATATTTGTCCTGTTCCCAAACGCAATTTTGTTGACAAATTAGAAAACATTCCAAGAACATAACAAATAGTCGGCTGCTATGTCATGTGTATGAAACCTTGAACAGTGGACACTACAAGGTGAAAGTCAAAGTTCATCTTTTGTATCTTATAACGATATACAAGCAATGTCAAGGAGATAAAACCAGCTAAACGTAAGTAAGAATGTGCCGACTCTTTGTATTTAAGACTGATACGGTCCAGATTAATTTGTTCGAATACCATCATTTACTATGATAATATGACACACAGACAGACAGACGGGCGGACGAATAGATAGTTAGATCGGTCGATCGATAGATAGATCTTTTCAGGACAAAAAAAAAAGACTATTTCACACACCGATGAAGAAATACACACACACACACAAATAAATTTCGCTCTTGCAATATCTATAATGATCTGTGTTTGCCTGCAATATTTTGTAACAGAAACATGAGATCTGATGTCTTGTGTGTTTCGCAATCTTCAATGCATATCTGAAGAGATCTAAAGCTTTAGAATTGCTCCATATCTCATTAGTTTGAGGTTAGCGAAGATTTCATAGTAAGCTCGGGTGATTGTGGAAGTTATAACCATAGGGTCAAGAACACGAGGAAAAGGAGGTAGATGTATGTGGAGGTCTATGAACTAGGAGTGTTTTAGTGCTCTTCACCCACATCCCAGATTCTCTACTATCCTCGCGTCTCTCCCACTCTCTCTCTGTTTATCTCCCTCCCACTCTCTCTCTGTTTACTTCCCTGTCTTTCTCTTTCTCCTTTCTCTTTATTTCGCTCTCTCTTTGTTTATACCTCTCTCTGTCTTTCCCTCATCTCTCTTTTTTTTTCTCTGTCCTTCCACCTTTCTCTCTCTCTCTCTCTCACTCTTTCTCTCCCTGATTATCCCCCTCTCTCTTCTCCCCTGTTTCTCCCCCTTTTTCTTTGTCTTCCGCTCCTCCGAACTCTTCCTCTTTCTTTTTCTCTCTCGTTGTCTTTCTCTCACCCCCTCTCTTTCTCTCTAACTCTCTTTCACTCTTTCTCCTTCGAACTGTCTCTGTGTATGTGAGCAACTTCGAGTCTGCCCCTCTCCCACCCCACTTTTTTGTCTCTCCCCATGCCTTTTGCAATTTTATGCTTCATTTAGCATATTCTTTCTTTCAGCTGTCTCTCATGTTTGATCTGTCTGTCTGTTTGGATTTAGATGAAAGAAAAAACAACAACAAAAAACACAGCTTTTGCGTGAAAGAAAACAAAAGATACAAATAAATCCAAGACGGCATTGCTTTACTGCCCACAAATATTGGAGACATGAAGTTAAAGAATTACGTGATAAAATCACATCAGCTTATATTATTATATCCGACCGCACCTTACGATACAGTGTATGTAAAATATCCTAGGTGGGCGATGGAAAAACTTACAAGTTTCAGTGACGTCGGTAATAATATTGCTCAAGCTCTCACCATGACCTTTCCTGTTCTTATAGAGGATGTAGGAGGTCGGTGTGCTCTGATGCAGTGATGTACTCGTATATTGACACCTTCTATCTTTCCACGCCGGTCTTTGACATGTCTTCCTAGGGTTTATGCAGACGCCACGGGCTTTGCGTTGTTTTTTTTTCTCTCTCTTTTCCGTTTTTGCGTCTTCCCTTTTGCGAGATCATTTTCTTTTATCAGATCTTCACCCATGTGTCCATCAATCTGTTTGTCTGTCTATCCATATATTCATCTTCCCGTTCCTCCCTGTTTATTCATCCAACCATCCATAGTTCCATCCGTCCACACACCCATCCACCCATGCGTCCGTCCAACCATCCACCAATCCATAGTTCCATCCGTCCACACACCCATCCACCCATGTGTCCGTCCAACCATCCTTAGTTCTATCCGTCCACACACCCATCCACCCATGCGTCCGTCCAACCATCCACCCATCCATAGTTCCATCCGTCCACACACCCATCCACCCATGTGTCCGTCCAACCATCCACCCATCCATAGTTCCATCCGTCCACACACCCATCCACCCATGTGTCCGTCCAACCATCCACCCATCCATAGTTCCATCCGTCCACACACCCATCCACCCATGTGTCCGTCCAACCATCCATAGTTCTATCCGTCCACACACCTATCCACCCATGCGTCCGTCCAACCATTCACCCATCCATAGTTCCATCCGCCCACACACCCATCCACCCATGCGTCCGTCCAACCATCCACCCATCCATAGTTCTATCCGTCCACACACCCATCCACCCATGCGTCCGTCCAACCATCCACCCATCCATAGTTCTATCCGCCCACACACCCATCCACCCATGCGTCCGTCCAACCATCCACCCATCCATAGTTCTATCCGCCCACACACCCATCCACCAATGCGTCCGTCCAACCATCCACCCATCCATAGTTCCATCCGCCCACACACCCATCCACCCATGTGTCCGTCCAACCATCCACCCATCCATAGTTCCCTCCGCCCACACACCCATCCACCCATGTGTCCGTCCAACCATCCACCCATCCATAGTTCTATCCGCCCACACACCCATCCACCCATGTGTCCGTCCAACCATCCACCCATCCATAGTTCCATCCGCCCACACACCCATCCACCCATGTGTCCGTCCAACCATCCATAGTTCTATCCGTCCACACACCTATCCACCCATGCGTCCGTCCAACCATTCACCCATCCATAGTTCCATCCGCCCACACACCCATCCACCCATGCGTCCGTCCAACCATCCACCCATCCATAGTTCTATCCGCCCACACACCCATCCACCCATGCGTCCGTCCAACCATCCACCCATCCATAGTTCTATCCGCCCACACACCCATCCACCAATGCGTCCGTCCAACCATCCACCCATCCATAGTTCCATCCGCCCACACACCCATCCACCCATGTGTCCGTCCAACCATCCACCCATCCATAGTTCCCTCCGCCCACACACCCATCCACCCATGTGTCCGTCCAACCATCCACCCATCCATAGTTCTATCCGCCCACACACCCATCCACCCATGTGTCCGTCCAACCATCCACCCATCCATAGTTCCATCCGCCCACACACCCATCCACCCATGTGTCCGTCCAACCATCCATAGTTCCATCCGCCCACACACCCATCCACCCATGTGTCCGTCCAACCATCCATAGTTCCATCCGCCCACACACCCATCCACCCATGTGTCCGTCCAACCATCCATAGTTCCATCCGCCCACACACCCACACACCCATCCACCCATGCGTCCGTCCAACTATCCACCCATCCAGTTCCATCCGCCCACACACCCATGTGTCCTTCCAACCATCCACTCATCCATAGTTCCATCCGCCCACACACCCATCCACCCATGAGTCCGTCTAATCATCCACCCATTAATAATTCCATCCGTCCACACACCCGGCCGTACCCATCCACCCATCTGTCCGTCCAACCATCCACCCATCCATTACAAACGAAATAAACTTAATTATATTTTGAAATGTGCATTTAATTTCATGAAGAAGGAGACACTTTTTACACGTCTGTACAGAATATAATATTTCATTTGCATGGAAAGTGAACAACACAACTGTACAAGATCAGCCTTCACTATGTACAATGACACATGATCATAGCTGTTCTACTGACTTTTCTCGTGTAGAAATTCCCTAATACTAATCGGCGTGGAATATTCCTAAATGCTCAGCACAAAAAAAAAAAAAAAAATGTGAATACCACACGGATAGAGAAATTGCCCTGGATCCACTTTACGAGTACGTATTTGGATTTCGCATCAAAATATTCTATTATAGAATGTATATTGCCAGACACTGGCGTTCTGTCAGTTTTTAAACTGATTCTTGGTTAGTTTCAACATCCTGATGGTTTAGCAGTTTTTCTCCATGTTCGTGAGGTTGTGTCGCAGAAAACAGAATTTCAAAAAGTACACACTGTTTCGCCTTGAAATAAACAGTCGAAATCCCCGTGTAGATTTCACTGTGGTTAACTTCCTTGAGTGTAACTTCACCCTCTCTCCTTCTCTCTGACTCCCTCTTTCTATTGTCTCTTCCACTTTCACCCCTCTGTCTCTCCCACTCCCCCTCTCTCATTCTGTCTGACTCTCTTCTGTCTCTCACTCTTTGTATTTAAGACTGATACGGTACAGAGGAAACTGCTCAAATATTCTCTAATTTCATCAGAAAACGACTTTGCAACACGCAACAGTGCTAATGGATACTAAAAATGATACTGCATGCTTCTTTAAGCCCAACGACCAACGACCTTCATTTTCAATGAGCCAGTTTCTACAGAAACTAACAATGTGGGAAAACTTGAAGATGTATGAAACCAGAGAAATTTACGAATCAGTGCTGCTTATAGTTATGTAACTGTACTATAATAATATTCATATCTATAAATATAAATTCACATCGTGTTAGTCACAACACAGTACGCATTGCATTAAAAATGTTGTGAATATGAATGACTTACGTAGCTACTGCATCTCTCTCCAGCTCTAAGCCAGACTACAGATGCTTAAATATCCTTATTTAAGAATGGCTAGAGATGAAACGTTTGAAGTTATCATTATTACAAGATAAAATTATGAGATAAAGATAAAATGAAAAAAATCAGGAAAATGAGGAAAATTGCGTGACGTCATTCATGTATCACACCTGATCACACTAAAACACTGACAAAAGCGCTGTGGTACTGAAAATTGAGATGTTTCAAACGACCAGATAGAAATTATGATGTCGAAAGACTGGACAAAGGAAAATACAGTAACAATAATGCAATGATAACTTTTACGATAAGACTAAGAAAAGGACAAAAACGACATCAATGCAAATGAATATCATCCAGACGATTACAAAAACAAACGCTGATAATATTACAACTACAACCATGGAATTGAATTACTATCGAAATAACAGTAGTGGTGGTAACACGAAAGCAGTATAACATGAAATAAGCCAACCCCATACTGCTATTAGACTGTAATGGAGAGGATGTCATTTTTCATTGCAGAATCAGAACGCTGAAATAAAACTCTAATTATTGTGTTGTTCCGTGAAATGGAAGACCCCTTGTCTTCATTTTACATGTCTTATTCCAACCCCTTAAGGGTTCGAACATTGTTCGACCCGTTTACCCTTGGTAACTTTTCAAAAGTAAACTATCCCACCCCCCCCCCCCCACCTTGTTCAGAAGACCGAAATCTAAGGAAATACTTGAAAAATACCCTGGACTGACGATAGGTAGGCAGTATAGAACATATTAATCAGTTAAATAAACATAGGAGAGAGATTCATAATTTCTGCATATATGGATAACTTGTCTTATGGTTTGTTTTTCTCACCCTACTCTGAATTAGACTACTACACTGGCAAACTCGGGGATTATGATAATATGAAGCATAAAAAGACATCGTCAAGTCCAGAACGGTAAAAAGGAAAAAAAAATTGTAGTTAATTTTTCACCATACAGATGTGCTTCAAATTCACGTCTGAACTCCTATGTACACATCCAGAGTCAGCCAATTTACCCCCTGAGGAGGCAAACTTTACCTCCAGGGAGTAAATTTACTCCAGGCTGGGAACTACTTTCTTATTCATACGCTGGCTGAAAAAAAGTAAAGTATACTTGGCCTTGTTCAATACCTCCGTCCTTTACAGTTTTCTCTCTTCGGATGAAAAACCATGCGCCTATTATGATTTCGAGTTCAGCTCTGTAATATTTTACCTTTGAAATGCTACTGGGTGGCGGGGGGGGGGGGGGGGGAGAAGAGTGCTGGGAAAGTGCGTGAACTTTTTGTTTGGCTTCTTGCCCTTTCACAGCAGAAATGCCAAGTCAATATCCGAGATTACTTACATCATAATTAGCTCACTCACGTATGGCGAATAGCTGTAATCAGGCAAAGGGACTATTTTTGGTGAACTCTCTCACCCAACTGCTTTTTCTTGTCAGACGAACAGGCTGGGCCAGGGGCGAAGGTTGCAGGTGGGCCAGTTGGCATGGTACGATTTTGACGGGGGGGGGGGGGCTTTGGCACAAAATATTAATGATATTAAAGAGGGTTTTATCTTCTTTCCTTGCCAGTGGTAATCAAATCTTAGTTTACATGAACATACCGGGTTTGTCTGAACAATATATGTTAGGAAAGTACAATGGTTAGAATGGTTAGGGTTAGGATTGTGTTTGGCCTGCCGGCCACAAACCTTTCGTTGGCAAATGGCCGTGGTAGAGTTTTTAGAAGTTGGCTACAGTTTGGTCTGATATAAAAAGCTTTTTGGCTGCATGGCCCAGGAAGCCTGTGCCACATTTCCCCCCTATTCATTTGACCTATCCACTCATGATGTAAGATCTGTCCTCTACCCACCATTTGCCAAGAGGATCCAAGCTAAAATGTCTGGCAACACCTAATCTGAACATTTGGGCAAGCAGAACACTAGCTTTGGTTACACCTCTAAATGAGAATGGTTGAAGAGAAAAGCTCGCAGGCAGCAGTGCCAAACATAGGCTTCAAGAAGATCATGGGTAAAATGCGTTTTGTAAAAAAAAAACCAAAAAAACAAAATACCACCACCACAGAAATGACCTACTGCACACACTTTGATAAGGAAGATTAGACAAGGCAGGAAATTAAAATAACAAAAACTTCAACTGTTGTAGGAGAACACAACGCAGTATTAGATTTGCGCCAGCTTGTTGAAGAGAAAAAGACAGTATAATTTGTACAGAATATTTCAAAATATAAAATTTCTTAAGTCACAATGACAATGATGACGATAGTTCAACAATGAGCATAACAAAAAGAAGAGTTCTATTATAAAATATCATTCCATATTGTTAAGTGGGCAATGAAAAAAGAAATGGTGAAGGGCGGACGAAGCTGATGATTCTTCGAAGATAAGGAAATAAATGTACTTTCCTTTTTGAATGAATGTTGTTGGACTCTTATCTATCGATCGTCTTTTTTATTGACCCAGGGCATGCCTACGATTTAAGCTGCCAAGGATGTGTATTATGATCAGTAATAAAATAATTTTCTATTAATCATTCCGGCTTCACGTCATTTTGAGGGATGATAAGCTGTATCAATCTATGGCTATGGTTATCTCAGAGACTGAAATGTTACCCATCCTTAAAACGATCCCTTTTCACTTTTTACTTTGGCAGTGAATTATATAAAATTAATCGTTCATGCAGATGTTGAAAATTATTAAATGAGTAAGCAAATAAGATAATAAATAAATAAAGAAAGAAAGAATAAATAAATAAATAAATAAGAAAAGAAAAAAAAGGAGAAAGAGAGAAAGAAAAAATAAATAAATAAATAAATAAATAAATGTTCTATCAAAGCCAAACTACACACATAACAAAAGTGAACGTACAAACAATGTCAAATTATTTGTTAAAACATACTGATCTCATTATGATTAAAAGTGTGTCAATAGTACCTAGTGTATTATCAGTTTTCACGCGAAGATCAAAAATGAATGTCCAAAAACTGTTGCCATTGTGCCAGTTAACAAAGACCGAATGTATTGGTACGCCAAAGTCTTCGGCTAATTAGCCAAGTTCTTACTGTTGTTACTGAACCGTGCATTCCTAATTGAATGAAAAGAAGCACTACAGTGGCAGTCACCGTCGTCCCTACAACACTGACCGATTAAACGGCTCTTTATTAAATGAGGTGACCTTCTTTCCGGGAAGCGATATTTTATTATCGTCACAAAGGGTGAGGTGGTGACGTAGAGCTTTGTTTGGCTTTCCGGCAACGCAGTGTAAAAAAGATTCTCGCTTCCGGGAAAGGAAAGCCACGTGATGTATGTAAACTCGAGCATCCGCGTTCAGACAGTTCATTCTCTGTCATCATTTAGCACTAAGGAAGATCCCATTGGCGGTGCTGTGATCAAAAACATAATGTCATGATGTTCAAATCTCCATCGGCCATACACAGATTTGTCTAACCAAAAGTTGCACATTTATGGCAAAACTGATTAAACTAGTCTAATGTAAAGATATAACTATCAAGGAAGGGCTTCCGATAGCGACTCGTGCAAATATAAACAACAGTGGTGGACAGGTACTACCACAAATCTAAACATCTGAAGAAGGATTTTCGCCTCTTTTCATTTATTACACAGACCATAATATTATTTTTTAAAAAAAGAAACATGCAATACCGTTGTAAGATAATAATATGGTCGAAAGGTATGGGAAAAAAAACCAGAACCTTTCCTACAGTAAGAAAACACTGCCATGAATCACATTAGGAATTCCTCCTACTATCGTGAAAAATCATTTGTTGATAAATTAGAGTGTTCCAAATATACGAAAATAGATACCATACCAGATGAAGTGCTTCAAAATGGAACACTAGCGACTAGAGAGTTAAACTATGAGCGACCACAATTACCAAATCTTCTATTAAGGCCTATTATTATTATGTAAACACATAAGAACAAATCATGTCAGTATGGTTTACACTGGGGGGCTCAATTCTTTATCGTGCCTACGTCACCAAGAACTAAAACTATGATAATTGAGCAATAACTGTTCAAAGGGCGTGGTATGACTGTGAAATTACAGGTCTTTCCTGGTGCTTCACCTTAATAAAAACAATCACGGATTCATGGGCTGTAAACTTGCTAATCTTTGCGAACAACTACTCTGTTTTGGAGTCCAGACTTTGATAGACTTATACACAGTCAACAGGGGACAAGGTGGTCTAGAGGCAAGGTGCTAGCCTCTCGTGCCAAGGGTCTCGGGCTCAAAACCCGGGCTGTGCAGGCATGTTGGAAATAGGGATTTTTCTCCTATTTTCGTGTCCCTGATCCTATTGGGGGGTAGGATAGAGTACCTAATCTTCTCGGATAAGGACGAAAAATTCGGAGGGCCCGTGTACACGTTAAAAGATGCCTTGGCAGTTGGAAATCGTAAAGAGTAGGCCCTTCAGGCCGCTGCCCGGGCAAAATTGAAACTAAAAAATTAATAGATTAAAGTTCAGCCATATCATCCCCCCCCCCCCCCCACACACACATATCTCCAACAAAAAAATGTATATAATTCATTATTAATTATTAAAAAAATAGAGAGAACCCCTAAAGGCAGACTACACGGAGGAATGCACCTCCTGCAACACTGTTGATTCCACGCGTATCGACCATGTCGTTCCAATGGATCAAATCAACACTGTCGAGAGGGGGGAAAGTGCACCATGGGCTAGGCACTTTCTCCATACCCACAGCCCAGGCATGCAGCACAAAAACCATTTAGCTGCTGACCGTCTGCCAAGACGAGAAGAGCCAATTACACACACAGCCTAGAACCAACCCCTTCAATTATTATTCGTGAATGTGTTAACAAAACTGAGCGTTTTGATGCTGTGGTATTTGCTTGAAGCTCACAAAGAGTATGAAAAGTGCACCATGCAAATAAGAACATTTTATTTCATCAATGCAGTGTTGAGTAACATGGTTAAATTGAATGGTGGAAATTCGAAACACACAGAAATGAACGAAGAAAATGGAATGTCATGTAAGATAAATTGTGCACAATAACTGCTTTATTAACAACGAATTTTTAAAATTTTTTTTTTTCGAAATTCACACACAGCACCCACACCCCAAATTTCTGAAATACAGATTTTAAACACTGGAACAGACACTTTCACCAAGGATAGGTTAGTTTACGGTATACACATCAGACAGATCATTCTTACCCGGCAAATAATGTGATCTGTTAATTTGGAGATGGGTTGGTGGTGGGTCGTAGCCGAACTACTTGCAATGTTATAACGAAGCAGAAAAAAGGGCATAGATGCGAAGCCCCATGGGAGTAAATGGTTGCTTGAGAGTAGATGTTACGCGAAGACCATAGAATGTTCATTAAAGACACAAGCTTTGAGCTTGTGGAACGTTCTCCAGGCACGTATGCAGACAGAAAGAACAACAAAACGAGGCACGTTATGTAAAATATGCAGATTTGGGAATGAGTGAATGAAGGAGCGAATGAATGAATGAATGAATGAATGAATGAATGAATGAATGAATGGCTGTTGTGTTGGGATACTCATGTTGTGTAGACTGCTAAACTGTGCAGGACAGAGCCTGTCTCCTATCCTTGAACTCCGATAGGGCTTCGCAACTATCTTTTCGTTTTTGTCCTGCCCCGCTATAACCTATAGGGCCTATCTATTGATTAGTCTTTGTCTTTCTTCACTCCCATCAGACCATCTTGTTTTTTTGTTTTTTTACTTTGTCGTTTCCTCTCAGAAAAAAAAACTAAAATCTATAGCTATGTACTTTCTTAATTAGATTCATTGCTTCTGGCATGAGAGTGAGACGCAGATAGATAGACAAATAGACAGAGAGAGAGAGAGAGAGAGAGAGAGAGAGAGAGAGAGAGAGAGAGAGAGAGAGAGAAGAGAGAGAGAGAGAGAGCGAGAGAGAGAAAGAGAAAGAGATTGCTGCAGTTCCAGGAGAACCGACACCCCGTTTTTACACTAAAAAAAAAAGCAAATCTACTACAATTTCATGCATTCCTCCATAAAATTCACCTCACTGCATATTACTATTTAATCAGTGCCCATGAAAGCAAATTTCACATCCTTCCCGGTACTATAAACGTTTCTCATGTTAGCAATTCTATCTTTAGAAAACACAGTGTTATTTCTCACAGCTATGTTTCCTCAAATGAAACATTCATATGCTCTCACACAGACTCTAACTATGTATACATATACAAGGCAACTGGCTCCATTACACATTATGAGCCATGCTTTGGGCTTCAAAGTGAGTCATACGGTTTCACGTTACTCAACATTCGTGAAAAAAAAAGCGCCAAAAACACATCTTTCCAATATAATTAACTTTGTTCCTCTTTGTTCCAATATCACGGGTTCAGACTAGATAACGAAGGACCCAGAAATAGCCCCTACTCTCATCCTGAAGTCAGCGGTAACTTTCTATTCTTGTTGATGATCCCTTGGCAAAGACAGGCCATCTCTCCACCCCTCACTGCCCGTCTGTCTCTCTGTGTGTGCTGATGCTATAATAAGGACTCTGTTTCATCAGGCCAATTATCGTCCCAAGAAGAATCGGAGTCTTCTTCAACTTCTCGATTTCTGATTGGCAGTTTGCGTCGACCTGACAGAAAGAACAAATAAACGAGAAAGAGAAAAACATGAGTCACAGGCGAAACATGTGGGAAATGTTACTCAAGGGAAAATTATGACCAAAAAAGGAGATTCTTTGAGCTGTGTAGCCAAAGTACTCACAATAAGATTTTGTTTGCTAGCTTGTGACCAATTCCGAAAAAGTAATTGTGGCTATGTCGTTGGGGAAAGATTGTTTTGGTCAATCAGCTTGACCCAATTTTAACTCTAGCCCTAGTTCTCAATAGTGAAACAAGTAGGAGATATTAATCGAAGGAAATGACCAGATAAGACAGGGTTCTTTGGATTGTGTAGCAAAAGTACTCAGAACTCAGAATAGGATATATCTGTTACCACTTTGTGTTCAAATCCCCCCCCCCCCCCCAAATTTCATTCTGCCTATGTCGTTAAAGCAAAAACTTGGTGGCCAATAAGCTTGATAAATTCAAACTCTAATCCTAAAGTTGTGCAACTTGGCTTACATGACGCCAAACGGACACTTCGAAAAGCAAAGGACTCATGAAATGACTCATTGGTGAAACATGCACGAGATGTACTTGAAGGAACTGACCAAAAGAAAAGGGAAAAAAAAACAACAACAGATCCAATGTCGAAATATAAAGGAGATTTTACACGAGGAAAATGAAGCTTTCGGATGTCGTCATAAGGGATTTGTTTCAGCGGAGTCATTTTGCAACACTAAGAACTACAAGCTTACACAGTAAGACATATAACACCTGGCGTAGGAGGGTACGCGCATGTTTGTAAATACATAGTGACATAGCGAGCTGTAGGAAAGTATTTGCAGTTGTGTGGCAATGTAGAAAAAGGGCTTATAAGGATCTCCATCATTGTATCAATATTTACAATCTGGGGATTGCAAGTTAGAGTAATTTAAATACAACATTTCTCAACCACATATCAGGACGCTCGTGCTTCCGTTCTAGAGTCCTTGCTTCAGGTGACACTGTTACTAATGCATAACACACACACACACAGACAAAAGACGCCCCCCTCCCCGCATAATATAAACATATTATTCAGAATAAATTGCAGGCGGCATACACTTTTCCTGCCTTTTCACGCCATTTCGAAATTTGATGTCTATACGGCCTGTAACCTGCCTTTTCCTGCCCGTCGACCTTCTCTCTCTCTCTCTTCTCCTCCCTTTCTCTCTCTCCCCTGATCTCTGGTTCCCTCTCTTTATCTTACTTTCTTACTCCCCCCCTCTTTCATTGCTCCTCTCCGTCTCTCTCTATCGCCCTAGCCCTCTGTCTCCCTCCCTCCTTAACTCATACTCAATTTGTCTGTCTGCTTGTCTCTCCCTCTCTCTCCCTCCCTCCTTAACTCATACTCAATCTGTCTGTCTGCTTGTCTCTCCCTCTCTCTCCCTCCCTCCTTAACTCATACTCAATCTGTCTGTCTGCTTGTCTCTCCCTCTCTCTCTTCCTCCGTATGCCTGTGCCTCTCTTCCTTCTCTCTCATCCTACGCCTAATCTCCCCGTCTGTCTCTCTACATCTCTTTACTCCTCGTGTGGTTTCTCTCTCTTTCTCCTCCCCCTCCCCTCTATCTGTCTGTCTCTCCCCCTCATCTCCCTCTTCCTCCATCTCTCTCTCCAGCTCACAAATTCTCCCATCCAAGTCATTACCAGCCAAGTGGCGTGGTTTATGCACCTCTCCAGACCATTGTTTCCTGGTCTGTACAAGACAAAATGCAATGGTTATTGATCTAACCCACTCCTGTAGCACGTCATTAAGCGCTCCCTTTGCCATGCACTTACACAAGGCGACATATGACGCAAAATTAACCCTAAGAGGACCCCATGCATCTGTAGCTAGAAGAGATTTCCCCCAGTGATATGGACTTCCTGCCTTCCCCACCATTTCTGTGAGGGGACCGGGGATGGAAAATTGAGCATTTAAGATCTAAGCTTCCACCACACAGTTCTGTTCACGTTCATCAATCACGTACTACGGTTATACGCTTTGAAAAGTTTGTAGCTTTTAAACATGAGCTGGAAAGCCGTCGTTTTGCATGCTTAGTGCCCAGGAACAATTTTGTTTGCTTTTGTACTTAATGAATAACTCTGTGTGTGTGTGTGTGTGTGTGTGTGTGTGTGTGTGTGTGTGTGTGTGTGTGTGTGTGTGTGCGTCTCTCTCTCTCTCTGTGTGTAGAGGTGTGTGTGTGTGTGTGAGTGAGTGAGTGAGTGTAGATATGATACAATGTTAAGATAAGATGAGAATCACTTTACTATCTTATGGAGAACGGGGGAAATTCCCTTTCACAGAGCGGTTGAGTCCACACACATGGTTACACACATTTTACTCATCATTACGTTAACACATCGTAACTCAATAACTAGCTTTTTACATGGAGTAACGTGGAATGGAACTTTACTAAAAACTAATATGGCACACAGAAAACTCTCTTGGCTCGGGGCCTGGTGATTCATGAGTTGCAGCGCTATTGATATTTCTCTACAAAAGTCCATCCTGGCTCCTAACGAGATGTAAAAGAACACTGACAATTTACTTTATTCCAGTGGCATACAGACAGCCTTTCTTGTGTAGAGTGCCTGTATGTGGGGGAAGGAGGGGGGGGGGGTGCAGAGCTGCTGTTCGGAGTGGTGAAACAAAGACACTCATTATCTATACTGTCAATGCTTACAACTAGTTATACGATACCTCTCTGTTACAGTCTTGTTAAAGTTACATAATCAAAGCGTCTGGGAATAGTAAAGTCAAAACGTGGCAAAAAGAAAGAAGTTGTATGTAGCAAGGACTCGCGTAAAAAATAAAACCCAAACGATACAATAAAACGCAAACTAAAAGAGAAGACAGAAAATGGCCGATATTTCGGCAACAGCCTTTTTCAAGGGAAAAAAACGAAATATCAGCCATTTTCTGCCTTCTCTTTTAGTTTGTGTTTCATTCTATCGTTTGGGTATTATTTCTTATGCGAGCCTTTGCTACATACCTTTTCTCTTTGCCAAATTTTGACTTTGCATATGGCCTTGCTGCGACCCCACAGTTTTGTGTAGTTTTTATAATATTTCATCAATTCTGGGAATTGTAGTAGGGGCTTGGCAAAACTCCCGTTTTACAGAAAACATCGCATAAGGCAAACTAGTCGAATTCACAGTCTATTATTATTGAATAGACCTAAATGGCCTCTATCTCTCTATCAGGGCTTTTTTCTTTTTACGCATAAAAGTTTCTTTTGGCTTCAAAAAAATGAATATGGACAAAGACTAAGCCTAAGCGCTGTGTGAATTTTTTTGCTTGTTTGTTTGTTTTTTGCATGTCCTGTTAAATTTTGTTTCTGGCATATACAGCCGTTTACTGTAGTGCGACAAAACACATGGGTGAATGATGTAGTGCAAAAGCCATTCTAAAGTTAGTCTCTCTTCATGGCTCCACATATCAAATTCAGCATAGTTATTGCCACGGACGTCCAGCTATTGATGCAACACCTCAGAGAGTTCTTCCGTTCTTAGCACAAAACTTTTGAAACGAAAATAATGGCATATAAATAATAAATAAAGATATCATGTCAATTGAATGAGATGTCAGAAAACTGAATTAACCCTTTGATAAATCCTCAGACCAGTAAAAATGTTAGGGCTGTTATTACTATACTATTATTACTATCATATTAACTGACGTTATCACTGTTGTTATTATTATTATATTGTTATTATTGTAACTGTTATTATGATCAGTATTGTTGTTATTATCATTATCGGCGTCATCATGTTCTTCTAATTGTTATCGTATCATCAACATTCGAGCTGTTATTATCGTTACAAACATCGCCACTGTCGTTATTGTTGGATTTATTGATGTCATTATTATTTTCCATTTATTTATATAATTATTATTATCATTATTACTACCGTTATTATCCTATTATTATTATCACAGATTGGCCCCTTGACTAGGAGATTACACAGATGTGATATTTAAAGTTGATTTGCGATCACCAATGTGTCAAGGAAGGCGCAGATCGAAATTTCCGGTTACACTTTTTGATTCTGCAAGATGATTTAAATGTGTTTCCGCTTTTCCAGGCTAAAAAAAAAAAAAGGAAAAAATCGGAACTAAATAATATAAAAGATTGAATGCTGTTCAAATGAACGTGTCCACAGAATTAATCGTCGAGAATAGTGGCAGTACACAAGGTTCTATAATATTTGGTTAGATAGTCGAAGAGTTTCCGATGCTCACACATTCACCCTGTAGCTCAATTATACATGTAGTATGATCATAATTAGTTTTTACTGTTAAATTACCCAACTGGAGATCGTCATTTTGCCACTTTAACCGACCAGCTAGACGACCATCCACATTAAGCGGTCTAACCCAGCTATAAACGACCATCCACATTAAGCGATCTAACTCAGAGCCGACGAGATTTACTGTATCAGGAACTTTGACAGAGATGCATTGGGTGCTTGGAACCTCAGATATTATGATTCAGTAACATCTGTTACTGGCTGTAACAGGCACTGATAAGGACCATTGATTCTCTCCCTGTGTAAACTCAACAAGAAGAAGTCAAAGGTCGATTGCCAATCATTGGCCTGGCCATTTCCTTTGAAGCAATAAGCCTCTCTACTCCGACGGTCCTCAGAATATGATACCCGGAGACCGGAAAAATTATGGTTTTCATATTCCTCCTTACTTTTTGGTATGACATGATATATGCTGCAGTCTTTTCACGTCGTCAGTGAATCTAAAAAGTATGAAATGTATCAAGTTTCCGAAAAAGCCCTCGCTTCTCTACAATTCTACAAGTAAGTAAACAAAATTAATGGTCGTTCACTTTTATATTGGCCTTACATAGTGTTGACATTTATAGAGTTAACACTATAGTACACATAGCCAAAAAGTACCGTAATCAAGACTTTTGGAAAGCACAAACTAGTTTGAAAAAGGTAAACGAATGCCAAAATCTAAACGTTGATCACGAAGAAATATTTGTTGATAAATTATGAATTGTTCCAAAAAATAGAGCGCTGCGCACCGGGTGACACTGACAGGTTTCAGATATTGGAGACTGGACGCCAGGAGGTTAACGTGAAATAATAGCAGTTGTCCCCATGCATTTCATTGCCCATACATTATGGCACATTAATTATTCATGCTAATGCCTTTCTCTTCTTGAAAACAGACGGGCATCACTGACCTCATCTTTTCATTTCCTCTAGCTGGCTCTAAAGTGGATCACGGGAAGTAAACTTTAAGAAGAACTGCTTTTCTGTACATGTCCACATGCCGATATTTCAAATAGTGAATTTAGTATGTTCGTCTGCGCACTTATTCTCTTTCTATTGTAATTATTTCTTAACTCCACTTTAACAAAGTGCCCGCCTGACCAATTCATCTCTTGAAACTGTTCCGTGAAGTGCCATTTGTCGCGTCGACTTGTGTGTTTTAGTTATAATATTATCAAAATTGCTAGACAAGCTCCAGAACTAGAAATAGCCCCCCAGTGTAATCACTTGAACCAGACTTTTTTTTCACTAACTTCTATCGTGTTTGTGTGTGTGTATCATTATGGTAGGACCTTTTTTTTAATGGCTTAATGCCCTATTTAAGTAGTAAGGTTTTCCAGTCTCTTTTCTATCAGTCTGTAGAGAAGAGGCTCTTTCTCTAACATACCTGTCTCTAGGCTGCATGTGACAGATCGGGTATCTCTGTTGTCTTTCAACTTCCGGGGACTGCCCAGCACAGCTTGTTCTGACGCTCTGCGCAGCCGGAAGCGTTTTCTTTCAGGTCTGATCTGGGGCTCTGGGGAAAAAGATAAAACCTGCCAGAAATTGGGGGTAGACTGAAGACATGGGGCATGAGGCTGACTCCAAGTTTTCACAATCAAAATATGTCTCCAAGAATTCATATAATAATAGTAATAAAAATAATGGATGGCACTTATAAAGCGCATATCTATTTAAAATTTTCTATGCGATTTACAGAAGCAACATGTCAACCACAGAGCAGAATGGGGCGCCTGCGAAGCGCTCAACACACTACACTGCTTCTTTCTCTCTCCCCGTCTCGCTCACTCTCTCTCTCTCTCTCTCTCCCTCTCTCTATCTCAGAGGAAATTGTAACCCAGCCTGTTAGAAGCAGTTCACAACTCACAACTCAAATAATATTTGAATACTTATTAATAATAATATATATTTAATAATGAATAATAAATTTTGTTGTTGCTGGTGGGGGGATGATATGGATAAATTTTAATCTATTAATTTCAACTTTGCCCGGGCAGCGGCCTGTTCGGCCTGCCCATATACGATTGACCTTCCAATCCATCTGAATTCGTATTCCAACTGAACGCACTTCGGTCCTTAACATCCGTACCAAAACATTTGACAAGTATACCTATCGATGCACATGCTTCAAAGCGGATAACTAATTATCTGTACCGAAATGCTTGTCAAGTATCCCGACAGACGCACATGCTTCAGAATGGATAACCAACTACCCATACTTAAGCGCTTGGTAAGTATCTCTATGGATGCACTGGCTTCAATTCTGACAACTATCCCTACCGAAGCACGTCCATTCCCGTTTCGATACATGAGGAAAAACTGCCATTCTCTCCATTTAAGGATCGCTGGGCCAGCATAAACAACATTCTGACAATCATTTTGACACAATTAGTCGGGAGATTTTACTTGCTTTATCGCCAATGGTCTTTTTTCCATGTTCATTCTAGTGCCAGATTCTACGTCTAGGAACAATAATAATAATCTGCAAAGGTGGAGGACAGGGGGAATGAGAACATTGGCAAGCACCACAGCAAAATCCGGTCCAGAACTTAACTTATTCCTACTGTAACAGAGGGTACCGCGCGAAGTAACACTGTCATTAAAATAAGTCCTCCTCAAAATATGGGGCAAGACCTTGTGGAGAGCTGTGGAACTGTCGACACTGGGTCGTCTGACGCCCTTTTTCTTAAAAAGAAAAAAATATGCTGTTTTCTGAAATGCATTTACGTTTATTTGTACATTCAAATAAAATCACTTTTGAGAGTCCTAAACTGAAAATATATTTTAACTGGTACTGATATACTGGTGGTGTAAGACCGTAGTGTTAATGCTATGAAGTAGACGGGCGGGATGAGTTTCAGCTGAAAAGCCAACACTGTTAGGTGGGCCGCTAAAGAAAAAAAAAGAGTTTGAGAAATTGACAAACACCAATTTAAAATTTCTTAGTTTAAAAAAAAAACAACAACCAAAAAACAACAACAATTAGCTTTTGTCCTGGATTAACTGTGAAATTATGTTTCCATTAAAGCACCTTCATCAGACATAAGAAGTCTCTTCGGCAGCCGGAAACAGCACTACGTCTATGCTGTATAAAAAAATCTGGGGAAGGCCATTCTTCTGTTCAGACAGGAAATTTCGATGTTGTATTTTTAACCAAAAAATTCTTTGAGTAATTTTTAACCATTCTTCAGACACAAAAAAAATAAAATAATAATAATAATAAATTTAAGCACAAAACGCTGGAAAGGCCTTTTAAGAATATGTTCCATAATGACTTGAGATAACTTGTCTTTAGAAGGTATGGACGAGTCCGGCCCCCAAGAATGTAGAACATACAGCCAATTTCCGCAAGAATTTAACCTCCTAAAAATAATATTAGAAATAATATTAGTTTTTCATCAATGACGTCAATCAGCGTATCTTTCGTAAGGCAGGCAATGGCCTTGCCTATAGACCGGAGATTAATAGATAAATACGGGCTGTTGAAGGATACGGGCAACATTCCAGTTTCCCGGACAAGAAGAAGCCACAGCTGTATTATTGGTGAGTCATTCGGAAATTGTGAGACGCCGACATGCTTCGCAAGATATGACATCAATGGTTCCACAGTCTACATTTTCTTGAATGGCAAACGTGAGGTCTATAGATGTAAGGAGACGAGAGAAGGTGGGAGAGAGATGGAGGGGGTAGGAGATGGTGGAAGACTGGGGGGGGGGGGGAGAGAGAGAAAGGGAGACCGTGCAAGGTGAACAGAGGGGAAGAGAGAGGGAAAGTGGGGCGGAGGACGGCACAGGGAAAAAGGAATGGGAAAGGGATAGAGAAAAAGACAGAAAGACAAGGAGGAGAGACAGGCAGAAAAGGGGAGAGAGATGAAAAAAAGGAGGAGAGAAGTCATAGAGAATTGAGAGAAAAAAGGAGAGCAGGTAGAGAGGGTGGAGAGAGAGAGTGAAAGAGGGATATAATTATGTATATCCGTATATCCTCTCCCTATGTATATATGGCCTTTAGCGTCTTTACAGACGGTCTTAGCAGCTAGAATATTCACTTTCATTTTGACTGACAGCTTCTCTCGTGGCTTATTCTACCAATGTTTGACCCGAGAGTGCGATGGCAGTGATTGCAGGTCAGTCTTTTGGGTTCACTTTGGCGAGTGTTTTCATTCCGCCTCTGTCGTTTTGTCAGGTATGTTTCTTTTGCCTTGAAGTCTATTGCGAGCGTGCCACTGCGCAATTTTTGTCTCCATCTGCTTCGATCATTTGCAAGGTTCTCCCATTCATTGGGGTCGATGTTGAATGCTTTCATCGTGACCTTGCAAGTGTCTTTGAATCGCAGATGTGGCCTACCTCTGGGTCGGTTGCCAGTAGCAAGTTCCCCGTAGAGAATTTGTCTGGGGATGCGATCATTTTCCATACGGTGGAGATGTCCAAGCCACCGCAGTCTTTTTTTGCCTAGGAGAGCCTGAGTTGATGGAATGTTGGCTCGGCTCAGAACTTCGATATTTGAGATCCTGTCTTGCCACTTGATCTTGAGAATTTTGCGTAGGCAGCGCAGGTGGAAGGAGTTGAGGGATCTTTCATGTTTGGAGTAGGTGGTCCATGTCTCTGAGCCATACAGCAGGGTGCTTAGGACGCAAGTTTGGTACACGAGTACCTTTGTTTTGATGGTCAGCTTGCTATTGTTCCACACCCTTTTTGAGAGTTTGCCAAAAGCTGTGGCCGCCTTTCCTATTCTGGCATTTATTTCAGTTGTTATGTCTGTGCTACCACTGATGGTTGAGCCTAGGTAGCAGAATTTTCCCACTTGCTCCAGAGGAGAGCCATTCAGCATGATTGGGTTGGGGTTTCTCAAACCTTGTGTCAAAACTACAGTTTTTGAGACACTGATCTTTAGCATGAATTTGTCACAGGCTTTGGCAAGGCTATTGATGAGAGCCTGGAGCGTGGTTTCATCGTGGGCCACGATTGCAGCATCATCTGCGAAGAGGAGCTCTTGTAACATAATATGCTCTGTACGAGATTTTGCTTTTAGTCTGGCAACATTAAAAATGGAGCCGTCCACTCTGGTGTTAATAAGTACTCCACCTGAACATTGACCAAAGGCATTCTTGAGTAGGGCTGCAAAATATATACCAAATAAGGTAGGAGCAAGAACACATCCCTGCTTCACACCGCTGTTTACAGCAAATGAATTGGATGTGCAGCCCTCAAAGTTGACACATGCCCTCATGTCAGTGTGGAAGGATGCAATAAGTTTTAGCAATGTTGGTGGACAGCCTATGGATTTAAGGACTGCATACAGGCCAGATCGGCTTACGGTGTCGAAAGCCTTTGTTAGGTCCACAAAGCATGTTATAAGCGGCCTGTTTTGTTCTTTACATTTTTCTTGGATTTGCCGAAGTGCAAATATCATGTCAATAGTTGATCGTTTGCTTCGAAAGCCACATTGTGTTTCTGGTAAGACTTTTTCCGCCAGTTGTTGAAGGCGGCAGAGGATGACGCGAGCAAAAGCCTTTCCAGTAATGCTGAGGAGGGATATGCCTCGATAGTTGTTGCAGTCGCCTTTGTCTCCTTTGTTCTTGTAAAGTGTGACAATTTTGGCGTCTCTCATATCATGTGGTATCACGCCTTCTTTCCAACACTGCAGTAACAGATTATACAGGTGTGGTAATATTGGGCCTTTTAGGTCTTTTAATACCTCTGCAGGAATGTTGTCACTTCCTGTGGCTTTTCCAGCAGACAGGTGGTCGATTGCATTGGAAAGCTCGACTAAGGAAGGTTCAGCGTCAAGTTCGGCCATTATTGGCAGTTTTTGGAGGTGTTCCTCAAAATCTGGTGGAATATTTTTCTCAGTTGAATACAACAGAGAGTAATGCTCTACCCACCTATTCAGTTGTTCATTTTTATCTGTGATGGGTTCACCATTTACAGACTTAAGTGGGGCGCTTTTGGTGATGATTGGCCCAAGAGCTACTTTCATCTGACTAAAGGCGGTTTTCATATCTCCCTTTTCATTTGCCTCTTGTATGCTGTTACACAAGTCTGTCCAGTATTTGTTGGCGCAACGTCTTACCTCCAGCTGAAGTTTAGCTTTTGCATTTTTCAAACAAGTTTTTGTACTCTGATTGCAATTTTTGTTATACTCATTGAAAGCAGATTTCTTTTGCTCAATGAGAGGTAGGAGAATTTCGCTGTTCTGGGCTACCCAGTCGTTGTTTGAAACTTTATGCTGTCCAAAAGACTTGATGGCACAGTCATGAATTTTTGAACTGAGAGTGTTCCATGTTTCATCTACCGAGTCACATTGGCTGACATTATCCATGCTTTCAGCAAATAACTTTTCAAATGACTTTCTATTTGATTCATCTCTGATTGCTGTTACATTGATCTTAGGGATTGAAGGGGCTTTTGATCTGTATATTTTCTTGGCCGAAATTTTGATTTTGCTGACTACCAGTGCATGGTCGGTGTCACAGTCAGCACTGTGGAGGGAACGAGTTATTTTTATACAGCCCAAACTCTTCCTCCTTGAGAGAATAAGATCTAATTGATGCCAATGGCCAGACCTGGGATGGCGCCATGATGTTCTTTGGCATCTCTTAAGGTCAAAGTACGTGTTTGTAACACATAATGAGTTTACGGAGCATAGCTCCAGAAGGCGCTGCCCGTTTTCGTTGATGTTGCCAATGCCGAAGTGCCCAATGCACTTTGGCCATGCGGAGTGATCTGCTCCCACTCGAGCGTTAAAGTCACCCAGAATTAGCAGGCCTTCGGTGAGAGGGATGTTGTGGAGAGTCCTCTGCAATGCCTCGTAGAAAATGTCTTTGGTTTCGTCAGAGGAGGTAAGTGTTGGGGCATAGACACAGATAATGTTGGTAAAACCAGACCGGGTGTTCAGTCTGAGTGTCATGATGCGTTCTGACACTCCAATTGGAGTTGCGATCGAATTGATAAGGGACTTTTTTATGGCGAAGCCCACGCCGTGGATTCTCGGCTGTTCGCTGCTAAGGCCCTGCCAGAAGAAGGTGTAGTTTTCTTCTTTGACTGACCCGGAGTCGGGAAGTCGAGTTTCTTGAAGGGCAGCGATGTCGATGTTTAGTAGCTGAAGTTCTCGATCAATAATTTGGGATTTCCTGATGGAGTCAATATCAGTGAGATCTTGCTGTTGCAAGCCTGGGCGCATTGTTCTGACGTTCCAGGTACCAAGTTTTAGTATTTTTCTGTTTTTGCCAGGTGCACACTTTACGTCAGCTTTTCGACTTTTGGTCTAGCTCCAACCACCTTATGAAGCAGGCTGACGTGGCGGAACAACACCCAACTGCCTGGGGGCTGCCCAGGTTACGGCGGGCGGTAGTTGATCAATGCAGCTGAAAAGCCGCTCCCACCGACAGAGGGGACCCCTGGCGCTCATCCGTACGCCAAATGGATTGAGCTTATCACCGGTAACTGCCACCTCCCGTGTTGTGCCCATCCGTAACGGATGGCTGGAGTGTCCTCTCCAAATCGGAATGGGTGGGCTTATAGAGGAGAGACAGACGCTTGCCAAGCCCGAGCAAACGCCTCCTCGTTTTGCTGCCTTGCCTGGGCTATTTTTAAGAGATGGTGCTTTGCCCAGAGGCACCACCCCTCTCTCTGCCATTCTAGTTAAATATATATATATATATAGAGAGAGAGAGAGAGAGGAGCATTCAATAGCCAGAACGCTGATGCTGATAAATACATATATATATACAGGGCGAGAGAGAGAGAGAGACAGAGAGAGAAAGAGAGAGAGAGAGAGAGAGAGAGAGAGCGAGAGAGGAGCAATAATTAGCCAGAACGCTGATGCTGATAAATACATATATATATACTGTCACGAGTGGAGTGAGTGCAATTAAGGGGATTGCTACAGAGCGGGTGTAGAGTAAGAAGGGCTCACGGCAGACAAGTAGGGAAAGACGGGAAAGGAGGAGAGTAAAATTAACGCACGTAGACAAGTAAGTTAAGCGTGCATGTTGTGAGTGGTGGGGGGTCTGAATGAGGCGAAAGCGCTGTATTACTATCACTGCAAGTTAGAAGGTCCTACTGAACGGACGCTAGTAAGAGCCCAGCGGGCGAACATAAGGGGAGCAGTCGGAAGACGGATGAGTGTTTTTCCAGTGATGACTGGTAGGTAGAACGTTGATTGATAATTATGATTGATGTATTATATTATATTCGTCTATTACCATGATGTAAATAAGTATATGTGAGGAATGTGGAAGTCCTTGATATTGGATATAGCAATGTGCGCCATGAGCGATAGATGAAAGTTGAGTTCATGGATTTGTAGCGCGAGTGAGTAGTGTGTACTCCGATGGAGGTGTGTTACCGTAAGATGTTTGGTGAGTGAAAGGTGAACTATTGTGTGTACGCTTCATGGGTTGTAAGGAGAGGTGGAGTGAATAGAAATGGTAGGGTATTATACCAATGTAATGTTATTCTTGTAGGTGTCGGGGACGGGCCGAAGAGCCACCTTGATGAGCACAGGCGATAGGCCAGCATAGGGCCGGAGGCCACACATAGGCCAGAAGTGAGGCTGTCGGTGCAGGACAGTAGAGGCACATAAAGTCGTGGCAGTCAGGCCACGGACAGGGACGTAGATATGAGCGCGAATGTGATAATGTACTATTGCCATGTTGATGGGCTATTGAAATGATAATGTACTACTGCCATGTTGATGGGCAATTGAAATGATAATGTGTTATTGCCATGCTGAGGTGCTAGTGGAATGCTAAGGTGTATGACAATAGGAAGGTGATATTGAGGGACTGCGGTGCCAGTGAATTATTAATGTGCTATTAAGACCCTGAGGGGAGAGGCTGAGGCCGAAATGCCTTTAGGAAGTAACTACCAGGCTGTGGATCCGAGGAAGAGTGCATGTGAGAATAAGGCCGTTGTACGGCAGTTAATTTCAATAATATAATGTATGTAATTGCGCTATTATCTGTATAATTATGTTTAATAAATGTGTGAGTCTGATGGATAGTTCTGTTAAGTGTTAAACTTGTTTGTTCGTGATTGTTGTCCTGTCATAAACTATTACATCTCCCAGTCTGGGATTTGTGACACTGGGGGCTCGTCCGTTGTGACTCGTCCATTTTCGTAATATTTAGTTCTAGTTAGTTAGTAGGTATTTTTCAGTGGGCATTTGTTACTTTAGTTTTGTCCACGTAATAATTATCTTGTGGTAGGAATTTGTGTTGTCTTTGTTCGTGGGATGAATGGAAATTTCATGATGGTATAATTTATGTATGTTTATGAATATGTATTGATGCATGTATTTTGATGAATATGTATTAATGTGTACTTAAATTTCTGCAGAGAGTGTGTGTGCCAGCCTGTAGAGGTCAAGCAGCCAGAGCTCCGAGACAAGGGAGAGGTTATAGTCAGAAAAGTTAAGTAAAAGTCAAAAATTTTGTACCCTGGATTGAGGGCTGTCTTTTCTTCTGTCTTTTTCCCTGTTTTTGCTGTTTTTGTTGTCGTAATCGATTATACGGGCGGTGGCGCGGGTTTGCTGTGTTGAACTTAGTTTATCCTTTTCAAAAGGTGTGGGAAACTTGGAACTTCGTTCATCACAGTGAACAGTTCTATAGGGACCTGTATTTTTGTGTAGATTGTAGCGTTCTATCTTCCTCGTTGTTTTAGGAAGACGTTTCTCTTGTCCCTCTCTTCCCTATCTGTAGATACGTTCTTTTTTTTTCAGACTCTGTTCTTGTTCGTACCTTGTAGTGTAATCGGCGTAGTTAGGTTGCATTTTTTTTCCATTATATTTTCTTTTTTAGGTCTTTGTCCTAGTCTGGTTCGTTGTCCTTGACGTACTTGTGGTCCTTCTACTGAATTTCCTTATTCTTGTCTTTTCTACTCTTTTTTATTATTAATAGTGCTATACATTTAATGAATATAGAATTAGTTAGGAAGTAGGTAAAATTCTGAATTGTATTTGAGACAATTGGGTATTGTTATATCTGGTGTGATCTCAGGTCTCTGGTCGTGTCGTTAGTGATCATACCGACAGGTTAGCCGTTTTCATAATATACACTGTAACCATAAATCTGTGAAATGGCGGAACTCCAACAACTAATGAAGTTGGGTAAGGAACTTGGCCTGGAGGGAGAGGAGCTACGCGGCTGGATTAAAGAACAGCAGGCGGATTTGCGCGATGAGCGTGCTAAGGATAGAGAGCGAGAAAAAGAGGCTCAAGAGCGACAGAGAGAAGAGGAAAGAGAGGCTAAGGCTCAGGAGCAGGAGAGGGAGTTTAAGTTAAAGGAGTTAGAGGCTCAGCAGCAGGAGAGGGAGTTAAAGTTAAAGGAGATAGAAGCTCAAGAGCGGGAGACAGACGCGCGAGTAAGAATCGCGGAATTAGAACTCAAGAAGAATACACCAACGGAAACAGTTGAGCGGCAGGTACACAATAAAGGTGGCGTTAGGATTAAGCTCCCTACGTTCGACGACCGGAAGGACGACATAGACGCCTTCCTTTACAGGTTCGAAATGAACGCACAATTGCAATGGGGGGAAAATAAGGAATTATGGTCCACGTACCTGGCGTCTCTATTGCAGGGGCGAGCGTTAACCTACTTTAAAGAGCTACAGCGCGAAGACGTGCAAGATTACGATAAGCTGAAGGCTTTGCTGCTTCGCCGATTTGCGCGTACCGAAGAATATTTCCGGGAGCAGTTTAGGCGAGCACGTGCGGATACCAGGGAGGACTTTGCTGCCTTCGTCGCGAGATTGACGGAATATTTCGCGAACTGGGTAGACTTGGCGCATGTTGGCGCGGATTTTACTAAATTAAAAGACCTAATGATCCGTGACCAGCTGTACGCGTCGTGCCATAAAGATCTGGTGGCTTTCCTGAAAGAAAACGAACCCGCGACGGTGCAGGAGGCGTCTAAGTTGGCGGAAGCATACCGTACGGCACATCCGTCCAAACCAGTGGCGAGGGCGTACGTCCAAGATGCTGGGTACGTCGCCGTTGTCGAAGGGTCGCCGACAGGACATAAAGACAGGTCGCGTCAGCGTGGTGCCTATAGTGGGCAAGCCCAGGGGCAGCGTAGGGGCTATCACCAATCACCTGCATATGGATCCGGTAAAGTTGACCGAGCAGGAGGGCTAGGTCGCGGTAATGGCCGAGGGCGATTTGTGACCTTTGCCGATGACCGACGGCATAGGGACTTTAGTTCCGGTCGCGATGGGTCACGGGGACCCAGGCCTAGTGCAGCACAGGGAGCGGAGTGTTGGACTTGCGGACGCGTGGGTCACTTTTCACGCGAGTGTAGGGCCGCGAAGTGTTGGAACTGCGGAAGAGCAGATCACATCAGCGTGAATTGCCCTGCAGGTAGGATAGCGGCGAACGTGGACAGTAGCTCCAGTCCATGTTCCCCTAATAAATTTCATCATGCGGCTGCGTGTGTTACATCGGACAACGGAGGCGGACAGTATTCTAAGTGTCCCAGTTGTGAGAAGTTATTATCTTCCGGTGTTTTACCTTGTGGGAGAAAGATCCCCGTTATAAATTCATGTCATACAGGAGGTGGTCTTAGGGTTTATCCGGGGTTTGTTGGGGACGAACCGGTCTCGGTTTTACGAGATACAGGATCTACCGTTGTGGGAGTGCATAGGGACTGCATTCGGGATTCACAGCTTACAGGTGAGACTGTCCCGTGCATCCAATTTTCAGGGGCCATTGAGAAATTACCCATGGCAAGAATAGTGATAGATACACCTTTCCTTAGCGGGGAAGTCGAAGCAGTCGTTGGTTGCTTTCCAGGCGCCCAGCTCATCATTGGTAATGTACCGCGAGTAGTTTCCCCTTCCGAGGAGAATGTGCAGGCATGGTCGCAATCAAAAGGTATTGACTTTTGTGCCGCAGTCGAGACACGTCGACAGGTAGGTGATAAAAGTAAGATTAGACCTTTGGCAACGCCAGCGGTCAACCTGGATATCACACCAGAGCGCTTGGTGACATTGCAAAAGGAGGACCCATCATTGAGTCCATGTTTTGAGGAGGCGCGAACGGAGAAAACTAGGAAATATAAAAACGGGTCATCTTCCTTTTTTGTCCAGGGGGGCATTCTGTTCCGTATGTACGTCACAGTGACTTCCGTTCAAAAGCAGGTCGTCGTGCCACGGTCGTTAATTGCTACAGTATTGCGTCTGGCCCATGATGTTCCATTAGCGGGTCATATGGGAAATGCTAGAACCAAGCAAAGAGTTCTGAAAAAATTTTATTGGCCGTCAGTATACAGAGATGTACGGTTATATTGTAAGACATGCAGTGCGTGCCAAAAGACGACGCATAAGGGTCGTACACCTCGGGCTCCTCGTCAGAATATTGCAGAAGAAGCTTCTAGTATCGCTTCGAAAAGAGCAAAAGACTATAAAGATAGAGGGTCCAAACTGAGAATTTTTAAGCCAGGAGACAAGGTTCTATTGTTATTACCTACGGATCATAATAAGTTATTGATGACATGGAAAGGTCCTTATGTTATTGAGCGAGTTGTTTCGAGGGTAGATTACGCTATCCACATTGATGGGTCGAGTAAGGTTTTCCATGTTAATATGCTACAGAGATGTTATGAGAGACCAGAGTATCTGTATTCTCATACTAGTGTTGAAGGACATACCTAATGTCGTGTCATTCTTTGACGATATAGCATGTCATACGTCGACATGGTCTGATCATATTCAGACACTAACAGTAATTTTTAAACGATTACGTCATTTTGGGTTAACTGCTAAACCCGCAAAGATGGATTTGGCATGTCCAGAGATAGTATTCTTAGGACATATCGTGGGTAGAGGTGTTCAGAGACCTGAAGTAACAAAAATTGACAAATTAGTAGGGTTGCAAATCCCTAAAACAAAGAAACAAGTCAGAAGCTTAGTGGGAATTTTAAATTATTACAGAAAGTTCATTCCAAATTTTTCCTCCTTGTCATCTTCTCTTACTGACCTTACTAAGAAGGGACAACCCGATAAGGTCCAGTGGACGTCTGAGTGTCAGACAGCATTTGATAATTTGGTGACAGCATTATCATCGTCACCCATTCTGATATTACCCGATTTTCGATCTAATTTTATCCTCAGAACGGATGCGTCGGACTCTGGTGTCGGCGCTTGTCTTCTACAGGAGAAGAACGAATGTCTCCATCCTGTATGTTATGTCAGTAGGAAGTTATTGCAGAGAGAAAGAAAATATTCTGTGATAGAGCGGGAGTGTCTTGCCATTGTGTGGTCCGTCCAGAAATTAGGACGTTATCTCATGGGACGAGAATTTTGTATCCAGACAGACCACAAGCCATTAACGTTTTTGTCGAAGAATCGTTCGTCCAGCCCACGCTTGTCTAGATGGGCATTGGCTTTGCAGCCGTATACCTTCGTTATTCAACCAATTCCAGGAACCAGCAATCATATCGCCGACTACCTTAGTCGAGCCTAGGGGAAGAGTTCAGGAGCTTATACATCGGAGGACAGGAACATTGACAGGATCTGTGTGAATGAGTCGACTTTAAAATATTGACATTATAAATATGATATGAAGAATGGCTGATAGGCTGATTGGTTTTTGATTCTGTATTAGGTATTGTGTTTAGTTAGCTATTGATGATGTGATACATATATGCATAGTGCAGGGCATATTGATCCCCATATTTTCCCCTGATTCCGGTATTTTATGTGCTAGGGGCATTGGTAGGTCATTTTTATGTAGGTATTTCTCACGCTCACTCGTTGACAGTCATCTTGATGCGATTTGAAATTAATTGCATTAATTTTTTTGGGGTGGGGGATGATGTCACGAGTGGAGTGAGTGCAATTAAGGGGATTGCTACAGAGCGGGTGTAGAGTAAGAAGGGCTCACGGCAGACAAGTAGGGAAAGACGGGAAAGGAGGAGAGTAAAATTAACGCACGTAGACAAGTAAGTTAAGCGTGCATGTTGTGAGTGGTGGGGGGTCTGAATGAGGCGAAAGCGCTGTATTACTATCACTGCAAGTTAGAAGGTCCTACTGAACGGACGCTAATAAGAGCCCAGCGGGCGAACATAAGGGGAGCAGTCGGAAGACGGATGAGTGTTTTTCCAGTGATGACTGGTAGGTAGAACGTTGATTGATAATTATGATTGATGTATTATATTATATTCGTCTATTACCATGATGTAAATAAGTATATGTGAGGAATGTGGAAGTCCTTGATATTGGATATAGCAATGTGCGCCATGAGCGATAGATGAAAGTTGAGTTCATGGATTTGTAGCGCGAGTGAGTAGTGTGTACTCCGATGGAGGTGTGTTACCGTAAGATGTTTGGTGAGTGAAAGGTGAACTATTGTGTGTACGCTTCATGGGTTGTAAGGAGAGGTGGAGTGAATAGAAATGGTAGGGTATTATACCAATGTAATGTTATTCTTGTAGGTGTCGGGGACGGGCCGAAGAGCCACCTTGATGAGCACAGGGGATAGGCCAGCATAGGGCCGGAGGCCACACATAGGCCAGAAGTGAGGCTGTCGGTGCAGGACAGTAGAGGCACATAAAGTCGTGGCAGTCAGGCCACGGACAGGGACGGTAGATATGAGCGCGAATGTGATAATGTACTATTGCCATGTTGATGGGCTATTGAAATGATAATGTACTACTGCCATGTTGATGGGCAATTGAAATGATAATGTGTTATTGCCATGCTGAGGTGCTAGTGGAATGCTAAGGTGTATGACAATAGGAAGGTGATATTGAGAGACTGCGGTGCCAGTGAATTATTAATGTGCTATTAAGACCCTGAGGGGAGACGCTGAGGCCGAAGTGCCTTTAGGAAGTAACTACCGGGTTGTGGATCCGAGGAAGAGTGCATTTGAGAATAAGGCCGTTGTACGGCAGTTAATTTCAATAATATAATGTATGTAATTGCGCTATTATCTGTATAATTATGTTTAATAAATGTGTGAGTCTGATGGATTGTTCTGTTAAGTGTTAAACTTGTTTGTTCGTGATTGTTGTCCTGTCATAAACTATTACATCTCCCAGTCTGTGATTTGTGACATATACAGGGCGAGAGAGAGAGAGAAAGAGAGAGAGAGAGAGAGAGAGAGAGAGCGAGAGAGGAGCAATAATTAGCCAGAACCCTGATGCAGATAAATACACAGACGCATTGCCAAAACAATAAACGACGCATTTAATCAAGCAAGAAAACACCACAAAAAATCGCCTGCAGGCCGTGGAGCCGCAGACACTACGACAATACAACAGCCATTCTAAGAGATGAGATAGACAGGCTAATGATATATGGTTTTAGCACCCATTCAGATTAATTTCATTAGGCAGGCCACGTTGATTTACTGTCGCAAGAGCAGACACATAGGCCAACCAACACAGATAAATATTTATGCAGATAGATATTTTTAATATTCCCTGGGTAGTTTTCCTAGAGCACAGATCCGAGCAGATGGAATGGAAGACGGCTAGACAGATATCTTTGGGGGCAGACAGAATGATTGACAGACAGATGGAGGGCAGCAGGAACTGAAAAAAAACATTCAGGGTGAATCAATAGGCATGGAGATGGATGGATGTATAAATAGGCAAAGTTAAGCGTTAGTTACAAACTGTGTGTGCACATAGATAGATAGATAGATAGATAGATAGATAGATAGATAGATAGATAGATAGATAGATAGATAGATAGATAGATAGATAGATAGATAGATAGATAGATAGATAGATAGATAGATATAGATAGATAGATAGATAGATAGATCAAACACTTCAATCATTTTCAGCGTGATTCTCTACTACTTTGACGCAACTTCAGTACCGGATATTAAAGAAAGAGCAATCACACGCAGTTACCCAAACACGAACATCGGTACATGCAAACTGGCTCACCCTTTACCCGCATTAAGAGAACTCGCTTAGCAAAGTTCTGATCTTAAAAAAAAAAAGATCTGGGGCTAAATTCTATTGATCACCGTATTCTTTGCGTCTGTCCTACCTACGGATGTGCCATTAAAGCCAAATTCAAAGTCAAACTTCCCAACACCAAATTGCGAGATTAGATAGTAACTACTTGGTATGGCTAAACTTTCTTTAAGGGAAGAGATTTATCTGATTGTTTCATGCTGAAAAAGATATTCATTTTCAGATTCCACTCTTTTCTCATGTGGCAAAATAAGTCATCACCAAGAAAGTCCTGGACGCCTTACCGGGTACATTAATATCTAATACTGTCTGTCAGATTCCTCATACCAATGCATTTCTTGTTTCTTCTAACTGTCCCGTTCTGCGAACGTCAAAAACAAAAGATACCATGTCGGGCAGAAAAAAAAAATCAGAAAAGTAAGTCTGACCGGTGTGTAGGTGTCAAAATGGCAGGTTAATGTAACCCACAAAATGTTAAAGCAACGCCAATTGGGACTACGGAGAGCCTCCACAAAACCTTTCCTTTGCATACGGAGAGAACGCTGCATATGGTCGGTCAGAAGACATCAAATTTTTCTATATTAGTGGCGGATTGTGATTGATACAAGAAGGCTTTTCTGATGCCGTTGAGCGCGGCTGTAGAATATTTCGATCCACCCGGTTCCAGAAAAGAGAAATGTTGCTTATTCAAGAAGTCAGTGTGCCCCAGACTTGAGTCTGAGTGACATCATGTCAGACCTGGCCTGTCACAACATCTCAGGTGAGCCTTCCATTCCCATCTCGATGCGCGATAATGACAGCTGGATGCCTCTGGCAAAGATGAAAGAAAATGTTAATGTATGTCTAATAAAGTTGAATTGTTGAGTCATTCGGAAATTGTGAGACGCCAATTTCTATCTGCAGAGATGGTCTGTGTCTCTGGTGTGAAACTACAGTGGCTAAGAAATGATATTGTTAGTTTGTCTTCAGTACAATGTCTGGATACCATTCACAAATTATTTCGATACTTATTGTTCGCACTGACAGACATTTGACTGCGACAGAAGGTCGTGGAGCCAGTGTGTTTCAAGATAGAGTGTTTCCCACTTTCTGTGGTTCAAAGTGTGTTTAGAAATTATAATGGGAAGATAATTAAAATTTAGTGATATTATCTCAGGAAAATTTCCACTTTCAATGTGACGCTGGACACTTTCTGTAATGTGAGCAATGACTGTATTTCTCTGGTTTCACTATTCATTATTTGCAGAATGATTATGTCATGATATTTCTTTAAATATAAGTTCAGTTTCATTATGACAGTTCACTAGTTCTGTTAGCTTTTTTAAAGAAAAAAAAAGGTCTATAATTTTTATTTTGCTCCACTGTGATCTTGTATCTACCCCCACCGCAATCTACCACCCGTCAGTGTCTGCCTACTCCACTGTCGCAAAATGTGACAGTTCATTAGGTCGCGGGTGTGGGGAAGATTTTTCTGAATCTTTGTAGCGTAGTCGTAAATGGATTAATCATTACCAGCATAACTACATTTGATTGTTTAACTTTACACATACATTATTACGACTTCAGTTTGCAAATCTCGACATCATGGTGAAATAAAATGGGCCCAGAAGCTTCGGAAGCTCGGGAATCTTCACTTTGTTGCAGAGTTATTTTCCCTGCTTCAAACTCAATCAAAGCTACATTTCCGTACACAAATATCGCTGATGTTTTGATACAGAACAAGCTGTCTGGAAAGCGTAATCTACCGAGACACACAACTTTTTTGCAAAATACACACACTCTACACAGTTACCAGTCAGGCATATTTACATATTAATTATTACCTTCAAAGTTTTCGTATCATAAATCAGATCTTATAATAGAAATGGTAATTTCATATATACATATATTTAATGTGGCACGAGCTATGAAAAAATAGTGAGGATGTATTTTCTTCCTATTTAGTTTTGCAAATAAAATAGATTTCCCAGAAAATGTGATAGATAAAGTATAGGATAATCCTCCCCTGGTAAGAATTTAAGTTACTTAAGTATAGGCCTTATCGTAGACCATTTCTGATCGACAGAGAAATGAGAGAAAGAGAGAGAGAGAGAGACAGACAGACAGACAGACAGACAAACACAGAGAGAGAGAGGGGAAGGGAGAAAATGTGATAGATAAAGTATAGGATAATCCTCCCCTGGTAAGAATTTAAGTTACTTAAGTACAGGCCTACTTATCGTAGACCATTTCTGATCGACAGAGAAATGAGAGAAAGAGAGAGAGAGAGAGAGAGAGAGAGAGAGAGAGAGAGAGAGAGAGAGAGAGAGAGAGAGAGAGAGAGAGAGAGAGACAGACAGACAGACAGACAGGCAGAAAAACACACAGAGAGAGAGAGGGGAAGGGAGTTACCACAAAAAAACAACAACCAACAATCAACCAACCAATAAACAAAACCAGCATGTAGCCAGAACACTCGCGAGAGGCTTTCCTGTGATCAGTTTGGGGTCAATCTCCCCACCTCCCCCCTTCAAAGTTACCGTAGGCTAAAGTATCCTCACCTTTAACACTCGCACTGTCTCAAACCTTCACCGTGCTAACGAAGCGCAGTTTGATTATCTGCTCAACCTACAAGTTGCAACTCAGGCCTGAACATTTCACACTGTAAGAACTGACAATTCCTTGTCTATATGACGAAACCACGTATCGCCAAATTCATAGTTTCGAGATACAGTAATGGCTTTTTCCACTGTACGTCATTTCGTCGTGCCGAGAAGCTCCATGAGCTAAGAGATGCCAGTCGATGGTAAGTATCATGCGTCGGTTCCTCGTAGAGCCAGGAGGCGATAGGGTAGAGATACGCCAGTAGGACAAAGAGAGGGGTGCCTGTACAAAGACCGTATCGCCAGTTTTGCAAATTTTACAGGAGAACAATTTGAAAGTTTGACATGAAGTATCAGATGTCTGTTACGACCTTTAAATATTCATCAATAATTAGGTCAATTAACTTGAAAATGGAATTTGAATCATGTCAAAATGTAGTACATACGAAGGCAAAACAGAATATATGCACAAAAAAAAACCACAAAAAAATCGTAAATTTTCGAGTTACGTTGTTTGCGCAGGCACCCCTCGAAATGTGTTTTACAACAAAAAATTGTATCGAATTTTGTTAAACTCTTCTGGGGATAATAAGTTATTGAAGTGTAGATTTGTATATAAGAAAAGTCTTTTCTTAGAAATACGCCGGTTCGCCACCAAGCCTAAAAAGTGGTCAGCTCCAACGCTATTCCGCAAAACCCATGTGGGATTGAGAGGGATGCCAGTTTGGCGTTGCCAATTTCTACACGCTTACTCGCTTACCTCCGCCTCCCTGTTTTTGCCTCTCCTTACCCACACTACCGTGAAACAATTCCATTTATTGTCCGTTTATGGTGAATCAATATTCATTGTCTTGGACCAGGTCTCAGTATAGGAGACCTAAACCTTGGCAAGGGCCCGTTGACGTAATATAGATTCTCGGAGATTTTCAGATTCTAAGTCTACCTGTTCATACCCACACTTGGAGAGAATAATTATGTTACCGGCTGTTCTAGGTATTTTGCGATTTTCACGACCTTTTTATTTTTCTGTATGAATTTCCTCCGACAGACTGGCGTCTAGCTCTGCATACTTTGAGACTCCCCGATCAAGTCCAGAAAGCGGCCACTCATATCTTCAGGGGGCAACGTTCTGTTATTTCCATTGATCATAAAAGTCCCAAATGGATGGTCCCTGGAGGCGGGTGAAGGTTGGTTGTACTAGATCAGAGGCGTTTCAACCTTGGGGATGGGGCGGTGTCGCCACGGTTTTTGGGGGAGCAGGGGGGAGTGACCCCAACCAGTAAAAAAAAAAAGTAAAAACGCATTTTTTTTGTTTAACATGACCAGAACCAACATGTTTTTCTCAAAACTCTCTCTCTTTCTGTGTTGTATGCACATTTCTGCCACTGACCTCAGTTTCTCTCACATTTGTCCATGCATGTGTGTGTGTGTGTGTGTGTGTGTTAGAGAGAGAGAGAGAGACAGAGAGAGAGAGAGAGAGAGAGAGAAAGAGAGAGAGAGAGAGAGAGCAAAATAATTAGCATGACAACTCAGGTGACGGAGTGGATTTAAGAGTATTTTGTTTGTTGTTGTTTTTTAGGGAGGGGGGGGGGGTGGAAAAGGTTTCAGGTGGAAATCAGAGCAGCACTGTTATAGATTTTCATAGACGTCGTTATTTTGAATTTGATAAGTTTTTGTTTTTCCAAAAGTTAAATGGGAACTTTCAAAACAAAAAATTTATCAATTAATGCCTAACAAGACATGTCTATTGGACAAACTCACATCCGACTTAACAAAAGATTATCCATGGGAATTAAACCATTGGCATTCAAGGGATCAAAATGGTCGGGAGGCCAAAAGTTGATAATCCCTGCACAAGAGGCCTGGTTAACAGCTGATGACATAGATTTGCGGAGCTTCTACACAACAATTCTCCCAGGGCTCTGCTCTCTGCCTTTGTCATTGTGCCCTTGTTCCCGTGTGTATTTTATTACGGAATTGAGTGAGTAGTGTTGTTTCCTTAACTGGCTCAAATCCTGACTGGACGGGGGCACACACTGCCAGGAAACAGGAATGCAAACACTGACAGTGCCCAGGCCAGAAGGGACGCGGTCAGGGGGTGTCACTCACGCCCCCCCCCCCCGATTAAGACAAAGGGGGGAGGAGGGCGTCAGTAAAGTATATTGCCGTTATCGTAAAGGGAAGACCAATTCCAAAACTACTTAGGGGGCAGTTTCTGGAGGGGCGTATTCCTATAGCCTGGGCCTGTTTGTCACAAATCCCAGACTGGGAGATGTAATAAGTTATGACAGGACAACAATCACGAACAAACAAGTTAACACTTAACAGAACAATCCATCAGACTCACACATTTATTAAACATAATTATACATATAATAGCGCAATTACATATATTATATTATTGAAATGACTGCCGTACAACGGCCTTATTCTCACACACACGCTCCCCCGGATCCACAATCCGGTAGTCACTCCTAAAGGCACTTCGGCCTCAGCCTCTCCCCTCAGGGTCTTAATAGTACATTAATGATTCACTGGCACCGCAGTCTCTCAATATCACCTTCCTATTGTCATACACCTTAGCACTCCCCTAGCACCTCCGCAGGGCAATAACACATTAGTATTTCCATAGCCATCAACATGGCAACAACATAATATCAGTTCACGAGCCTATCAACAGGGCACAATATAGTATCTCATTCACTCTCATATCTACGTCCCTGTCCGTGGCCTGACTGCCACGACTTTATGTGCCTCTACTGTCCTGCACTGACAGCCTCACTTCTGGCCTATGTGTGGCCTCCGGCCCTATGCTGGCCTATCCCCTGTGCTCATCGAGGTGGCTCTGCGGCCCGTCCCCGACACCTACAAGAATAACAGTACATTGGTATAATATCCTACCATTTCTATTCACTCCACCTCTCCTTACAACCCATGAAACGTACACACACTAGTTCACCTTTCACTCACCACACATCTTACGGTAACACACTTCCATCGGAGTACACACTACTCACTCGCGCTACAAATCCATGAACTCACTTTCATCTATCGCTCGTGGCGCACATTGCTATATCCAATATCAAGGACTTCCACATTCCTCACATATACTTATTTACATCATGGTAATAGACGAATATAATATAATACATCAATCATAATAATCAATCAACATTCTACATACCAGTCATAACTGGAAAGACTCTCACTAGTCTTCTCGACTGCTTCCCCTTTATGTCCGCCCGATGGGCTTTTATTCACAGGTCCGATCCCTAGGACCTTCTAACTTGCAGTGATAGTTATACAGCGCTTTCGCCTCCTTCAGACCCCCCACTCATGACATGCACGACTTTCTCACTTGTCTCCGTGCGTTAATTTTACTCTCCTCTCCCCCCGTAATTATTAACTATCGCTCACTCCACTCGTGACATCATCCCCCACCCCAAAAAAATTAATGCAATTAATTTCAAATCGCATCAAGATGACTGTCAACGAGTGAGCCTGAGCAATACCTACATTAAAAATGACCTACCAGTTCCTAGTATATAGAATACCGAAATCAGGGGAAAATATGGGGATCAATATGGCCTGCAATATGCATATATGTGTCACATCATGAATAGCTAACTAACCACAATACTTAATACAGAATCAAAAACCATTCAACCTATCAACCATTCTTCATATCATATTTATAATGTCAATATTTTAAAGTCGACTTATTCACACAGATCCTGTCAATGTTCCTGTCCTCCGATGTATAAGCTCCTGAAATCTTCCCCTAGGCTCGACTAAGGTAGTCGGCGATATGATTGCTGGTTCCTGGAATTGGTTGAATAACGAAGGTGTACGGCTGTAAAGCCAATGCCCATCTAGACAAGCGTGGGCTGGACGAACGATTCCTCGACAAAAATGTCAGTGGCTTGTGGTCTGTCTGGATACAAAATTCTCGTCCCATGAGATAACGTCCTAGTTTCTGGACGGACCAGACAATGGCAAGACACTCACGCTCTATCACAGAATACTTTCTTTCTCTCTGCAATAACTTCCTACTGACATAACATACAGGATGGAGACATTCGTTCTTCTCCTGTAGAAGACAAGCGCCGACACCAGAGTCCGACGCATCCGTTCTGAGGATAAAATTAGATCGAAAATCGGGTAATATCAGAATGGGTGACGATGATAATGCTGTCACCAAATTATCAAATGATGTCTGACATTCAGACGTCCACTGGACCTTATCGGGTTGTCCCTTCTTAGTAAGGTCAGTAAGAGAAGATGACAAGGAGGAAAAATTTGGAATGAACTTTCTGTAATAATTTAAAATTCCCACTAAGCTTCTGACTTGTTTCTTTGTTTTTGGGATTTGCAACCCTACTAACTTGTCAATTTTTGTTTCTTCCGGTCTCTGAACACCTCTACCCACAATATGTCCTAAGAATATTATCTCTGGACATGCCAAATCCATCTTTGCGGGTTTAGCAGTTAGCCCAAACTGGCGTAATCGTTGAAAAATTACTGTTAGTGTCTGAATATGATCAGACCATGTCGACGTATGGCATGCTATATCGTCAAAGAATGATACGACATTAGGTATGTCCTTCAACACCAATCTCATTAATCGTGCAAACGTCGCTGGCGCGTTTACCAACCCAAATGGCATGACCTTAAATTGGAATAATCCAATGGGCGTTTGGAACGCCGTGTATTGTTTAGACTCCTCAGTAAGCGGGATTTCCCAATAACCTTTCGTTAAATCTATCTTGGAAAACCACGTGGACCCGGCCAATGAAGCTATTAATTCCTCCTGAAACGGAATAGGCTCCCTATCGCCTACCGTAATAGTGTTCAATCTTCGAAAATCAATACAGAACCGCACCGATCCATCACGTTTCTTCACGAGGACGATGGGTGATGAATACGGCGATGTTGATGGTTCTATCACATCTAACTTCAACATTGACTCAACTTCCTTTATGACCCTATCCCTCGAAGAAAAAGGCAACGGATACGGTCTAAGAAATACTGGCTTATCGGAAGTCAACTTTATTTGGTGCTGGATCACCGTAGTGCGACCCGGCAAATCCGTAACAACATCCGGAAATGACGCTAACAGGGTCTCAAGTTCCCTACTCCTTGAACTCGTAAGGTCAGGGTTAATTTTTACGTCCCTGTAACCTTGTGTCGGAGTTAACTCCGGCAATTGAATTTGTAACTCCTCCTGCGCCTCGGTGTCGCTTACGTCACAGTCCAACTGGTCTACGACCCCCGTACAAGCAGTAGAGAAGACAGTCTCCTCTGGTCTTGTCTGTGCACACAGATACTGTGGTCTCTCATAAAATCTCTGTAGCATATTAACATGGAAAACCTTACTCGCTCCATCAATGTGGATAGCGTAATCTACCTTTGAAACAACTCGCTCTATAACATAAGGACCTTTCCATGTCATCAATAACTTATTATGGTCCGTAGGTAACAACAACAGAACCTTGTCTCCTGGCTTAAAAATTCTCAGTTTGGAACCTCTATCTTTATAGTCTTTTGCTCTTTTCGAAGCGATACCCGAAGCTTCTTCTGCCATAGTGCGCGCTGAAGATAGTCTTTCTCTTAAATCAACAAGGTACTGAAACCTTCTTAAACGGTTCCGAAACCGTGGGGATCTTTTGAAGAGGGGCCTGGGGTGTACGACCCTTATGCGTCGTCTTTTGGCACGCACTGCACGTCTTACAATATAACCGCACATCTCTATGTATCGATGGCCAATAAAAATCTTTCAGAACTCTCTCCTTGGTTCTAGCACTTCCCATATGACCCGCTAATGGGACATCATGGGCCAGACGCAATACTGTAGCAATTAACGACCGCGGCACGACGACCTGCTTTTGAACGGAAGCCACTGTGACGTACATACGGAACAGAATGCCCCCCTGGACAAAAAAAGAAGATGACCCGTTCTTATATCTCCTCGTTTTCTCGGTTCGCGCTTCCCCAAAACATGGGTTTAATGATGGGTCCTCCCTTTGTAATCTCGCCAAGCGCTCCGGCGTGATGTCTAGGTTGACCGCTGGCGTCGCCAAAGGTCTAATCTTGTCTTTATCCGCTACCCGTCGGCGTGTTTCGACCGCGGCGCAAAAGTCAATACCTTTTGATTGCGACCATGCTTGCACGTTCTCATCGGAAGGGGAAACCACCCGTGATACATTCCCAATGATGAGCTGGGCGCCTGGAAAACAACCAACGACTGCTTCGACTTCCCCGCTAAGGAAAGGTGTATCTATCATTATTTTTGCCATGGGTAGTTTCTCAATGGCCCCCGAAAATTGGATGCACGGGACAGTCTCACCTGTAAGCTGTGAATCCCGAATGCAGTCCCTATGCACTCCCACAACGGTAGATCCTGTATCTCGTAAAACCGAGACCGGTTCGTCCCCAACAAACCCCGGATAAACCCTAAGACCACCTCCTGTATGACATGAATTTATAACGGGGATCTTTCTCCCACAAGGTAAAACACCGGAAGATAATAACTTCTCACAACTGGGACACTTAGAATACTGTCCGCCTCCGTTGTCCGATGTAACACACGCAGCCGCATGGTGAAATTTATTTGGGGAACATGGACTGGAGCTACTGTCCACGTTCGCCGCTATCCTACCTGCAGGGCAGTTCACGCTGATGTGATCTGCTCTTCCGCAGTTCCAACACTTCGCGGCCCTACACTCGCGCGAAAAGTGACCCACGCGTCCGCAAGTCCAACACTCCGCTCCCTGTGCTGCTCTAGGCCTGGGTCCCCGTGACCCCTCGCGACCGGAACTAGAGTCCCTATGCCGTCGGTCATGGGCAAAGGTCACAACTCGCCCCCGGCCATTACCGCGACCTAGCCCTCCTGCTCGGTCAAACTTACCGGATCCATATGCCGGTGATTGGTGATAGCCCCTATGCTGCCCCTGGGCTTGCCCACTATAGGCACCACGCTGACGCGACCTGTCCCTGAGTCCTGCCGGCGACCCCTCGACAACGGCGACGTACCCAGCATCTTGGACGTACGCCCTGGCGACTGGTTTGGACGGGTGCGCCGTACGGTATGCCTCCGCCAACTTAGACGCCTCCTGCACCGTCGCGGGTTCGTTCTCTTTCAGGAAAGCCACCAGATCTTTGTGGCACGACGCGTACAGCTGGTCACGGATCATTAAGTCTTTCAGTTTAGCAAAATCCGTGCCCACATGCGCCAAGTCTACCCAGTTCGCGAAATACTCCGTTAGTCTCGCGACGAAGGCAGCAAAGTCCTCCCTGGTATCTGCACGTGCCCGCCTAAACTGCTCCCGGAAATATTCCTCGGTACGCGCAAATCGGCGAAGCAGCAAAGCCTTCAGCTTATCGTAGTCTTGCACGTCTTCGCGCTGTAGCTCTTTAAAGTAGGTTAGCGCTCGCCCCTGCAATAGCGATGCCAGGTACGTGGCCCATAATTCCTTATTTTCCCCCCATTGCAATTGTGCGTTCAATTCGAACCTGTAAAGGAAGGCGTCTATGTCGTCCTTCCGGTCGTCGAACGTAGGGAGCTTAATCCTGACACCACCTTTATTGGGTACCTGCCGCTCAACTGTTTCTGTTGGCGCACTCTTTTTGATTTCCAACTCCGCTATTCTTACTCGCGCGTCTGTCTCCCGCTCTTGAGCTTCTATCTCCTTTAACCTTATCTCCTGCTCCCGTTCTTGAGCTTCTATCTCCTTTAACTTAAGCTCCCTCTCCTGAGCCTGTCTCTCCTGTTGCTGATGCAACTCCTTTAACTTAAACTCCCTTTCCTCTTCCTTATCCTTAGCCTCTCTCTCCTGCTCCTGAGCCTTAGCCTCTTTTTCTCGCTCTCTATCCTTAGCACGCTCATCGCGCAAATCCGCCTGCTGTTCTTTGATCCAGCCGCGTAGCTCCTCTCCCTCAAGGCCAAGTTCCTTACCCAACTTCATTAATTGTTGGAGTTCCGCCATTTCAGAGATTTATGGTTATGGTATGTATTACAAAAACGGCTAACCTGTCGGTATGATCACTAACAACACGACCAGAGACCTGAGATCACACCAGATATAACCACACCTACTTGTATCCAATACAATTCAGAAATTTACCTTTACAGCACAACTAATTCTATATTCATAAAATGTACTGCACTATTAATAATAAAAAAGAGTAGAAAAGACAAGAATAAGGAAATTCAGTAGAAAGACCACAAGTACGTCAAGGACAACGAACCAGACTAGGACAAAGACCTAAAAAAGAGAATATAATGGAAAAAACTGCAACCTAACTACGCCGATTACACTACACGGTACGAACAAGAACAGAGTCTGAAAAAAAAGAACGTATCTATAGATAGGGAAGAGAGGGACAAGAGAAACGTCTTCCTAAAACAACGAGGAAGATAGAACGCTACAACTAAACAAAAATACAGGTCCCTACAGAACTGTTCACTGTGATGAACGAAGTTCCTAGATTAGCCCACCTCCCGAAGAGGACAAACTACGCTCACCACAGCAAACCCGCGCCACCGCCCGTATAACCTATAACGACAACAAAAACAGCAAAAACAGGGAAAAAGACAGATTAAAGGAACAGCCCAAAATCCAGGGCACAAAAATTTTGACTTTCACTTAACTTTTGAAATTTTGAGTAAAACTCCTCCCTTTAATCGGAGCTCTGGCTGCTTGTCTCCTCAGGCTGCACGCACACACTCTGGAAAGTTTAAATACACATTAAAACCTATTCATAGCAATACCTGTATCAATACATATTCATCAATATACATAAATCATATCATGAAATGTCCATTCATCCAACGAACAAGACAGCACAAATACCTACTAACTAACTACAACTAAATATTACGAAAATGGACGAGTCACAATGGACGAGCCCCCAATGTCACAACGGACGAGCCCCCAATGTCACAAATCCCAGACTGGGAGATGTAATAAGTTATGACAGGACAACAATCACGAACAAACAAGTTAACACTTAACAGAACAATCCATCAGACTCACACATTTATTAAACATAATTATACATATAATAGCGCAATTACATATATTATATTATTGAAATGACTGCCGTACAACGGCCTTATTCTCACACACACGCTCCCCCGGATCCACAATCCGGTAGTCACTCCTAAAGGCACTTCGGCCTCAGCCTCTCCCCTCAGGGTCTTAATAGTACATTAATGATTCACTGGCACCGCAGTCTCTCAATATCACCTTCCTATTGTCATACACCTTAGCACTCCCCTAGCACCTCCGCAGGGCAATAACACATTAGTATTTCCATAGCCATCAACATGGCAACAACATAATATCAGTTCACGAGCCTATCAACAGGGCACAATATAGTATCTCATTCACTCTCATATCTACGTCCCTGTCCGTGGCCTGACTGCCACGACTTTATGTGCCTCTACTGTCCTGCACTGACAGCCTCACTTCTGGCCTATGTGTGGCCTCCGGCCCTATGCTGGCCTATCCCCTGTGCTCATCGAGGTGGCTCTGCGGCCCGTCCCCGACACCTACAAGAATAACAGTACATTGGTATAATATCCTACCATTTCTATTCACTCCACCTCTCCTTACAACCCATGAAACGTACACACACTAGTTCACCTTTCACTCACCACACATCTTACGGTAACACACTTCCATCGGAGTACACACTACTCACTCGCGCTACAAATCCATGAACTCACTTTCATCTATCGCTCGTGGCGCACATTGCTATATCCAATATCAAGGACTTCCACATTCCTCACATATACTTATTTACATCATGGTAATAGACGAATATAATATAATACATCAATCATAATAATCAATCAACATTCTACATACCAGTCATAACTGGAAAGACTCTCACTAGTCTTCTCGACTGCTTCCCCTTTATGTCCGCCCGATGGGCTTTTATTCACAGGTCCGATCCCTAGGACCTTCTAACTTGCAGTGATAGTTATACAGCGCTTTCGCCTCCTTCAGACCCCCCACTCATGACATGCACGACTTTCTCACTTGTCTCCGTGCGTTAATTTTACTCTCCTCTCCCCCCGTAATTATTAACTATCGCTCACTCCACTCGTGACACTGTTGTCAGCTTTGCACATGCCTGATGGTGACAGTTCTCACAAATATTACGCTTTACACACAGATTTGGCAGAATAAACAAAGTTGTAGCAACTGCAAGCTATCCCTTGCCCTCCCCCGTTTTCTTCGTACACTGGTGAGCATGTGTTCATTTCTTCTTTCATTTTATTGTTGACGACCGCCAGAGTGTACTGTACTCCGTGACCTGACCTTCTTTTCTAGTGAGTAGTTTTTTTCCTCGCTCGCTTGTTGTCAGTGTTTTGACTCGTTCAGTAAATATTAGTATGTTCCCGAACATTCGATAACATTGTGGAGACGGAAGTTTACGCCAGATTTGGCCTTGGGTGATGTAACCTGATGACGTATTGATGCGTGATTGGTTAGTTTGTGCGAGGGCAAAGGTAACGTTTATTTCGGGAACTTTCTGTAGGAATGTTTATATATATAGACCTGTGTGAGTGCTTGGGGTGAATAAGTGAGTTTCCTTTTGTGTGGCGTAGATATTTAGTTTCGCTGGCGTCTTCCTAGTAATTTATTGTTCACTATACAGTTATTAAACTTTAGTATTATTTAATCTATCGTCGGATCTCGGGTTTATTTATTTTACAGCTGTAATAGTTTCGTTTTCTAAAGGGTTGTAGTTAGATCAACTAACTCCCCCCTACTATAACGTGCTAGAACAACCTCAGCTGTTACATATTGGGGGCTCGTCCGGGATAGAAAATCAAAATGTGACTAACACATCATGACTCTCTATCAGCCACCAATTCAATATTCAGTCACAGATGAACTACGTCCCCAATTACAGTACAATACTGCCGTCCTAGCAATTCATCTAGTAGGCAAAAGTATGGGTTACAATGCATTTCACTGATAGTGTACTACTTTAAAATACCCTGCTCAGGAAATCGGCACAGACATTTTCTCTGCCTTTTACGTAGTGAATCCTGAATCGATAAGACTGTAAAAATAAACTCGAATATGGTCGGATCCCGGACGAGCCCCCAATACTGAGGTGATGGTAGGAGCGGTGATCACGAGGGCCCAGGAGAAGAGGAAGGACCAGTCTACGTCGCTGAAGGTGCCGAGGGCAGAAAGGCACGCGGGAGTGGATAGAGAGGAACTTATCCGACTCCAAGAAGAAGACGAAGTCATTAGGAAGTTAGAGCAGAAGAAGATCCTAACTAATAGAGGCAATAAATCTGTTCATTTTGAGAAACATGGAGGAGTACAGTACACTCTGGCGGTCGTCAACAATAAAATGAAAGAAGAAATGAACACATGCTCACCAGTGTACGAAGAAAACGGGGGAGGGCAAGGGATAGCTTGCAGATGCTACACAACTCCCCAATTTAAGTTGAATATTTTTCAACTCCAAAACATTATTCAGCGTCTGCAATATCTTGAAATAACAATCTTACAGTACTCCCAATCTCACCTTCAGCGACGTAGACTGGTCCTTCCTCTTCTCCTGGGCCCTCGTGGTCACCGCTCCTACCATCACCTCAGTATCAGGGTCGTACGGATCCTTCGCTCCGTCCACGTTCCCGACTACTAGGTCGCAGATGGTCTCCGGGAGACACAGCGCCGTCACTTTGCCCGTCAGGTAAGGCGTCTTCACGTCGATAACGGCTTCCTCCGCCGCTAGCAAGGAGTTATCGATCCTCGCGATAAGTTTCTTCACACCGGTGAGCTGTCCGTCGTCCACCAGTGCTCGCCGCACCACTACACCTTCACAGCCGGTATCTCTCAGGACATCTACCGCTCGATCTCCAATCAAGCCCTTCATCACTGGTAACTTCAGTTTCTCCACGGTCCTTCCGTCACTGCATCCTCCGCAAGTAACAGGCACCGCTAACTGTAGCTTCCCGTCCTTCATTACCGCTTGAACGTTGATGCTGGTGTCAGCCGTCGTCACATCTTGTCTTGACGACTCGTCCGCCGCTATCACTACGGCCGCCCCGGCCTTGTTCGGCTTGCCTCGTCCCATATCCTTCTGGGCTGGACACATCCTCCGAACGTGGCCTGGCTTTCCACAAAGGTAACATTTCAACTCACTTTTGTCGTTTAACTTTGCACGACACTCCGTCGCCTTGTGTCCCGGCCTCTGGCACCTATGGCAGACCTGTGGGCTTCTGTCTCCATTGGGCCTCTGTCGCACTGGCCGGCTCTGCAGTCTGGCGCTCCCGCTGAGCGTCCGGTTCCTCGCTACCAGGTACGCCTCCGCTGAATCTGCGATGTCCTGTAGCGTCTTTGGTTTCCTCACATGGGTTGCAAGGTCTGGTGGGCAGGCATCCATGAATTGCTCTCTGACGAACAGATCTCTCACTCCTTCGTAGGTCTCCTCCGTCTTCGACAGCTTTATCCACCTCTCTAGATAGGTCTTGATCCTGGTCAAAAACATTCCAACATCTTCTCCATCTTCAGGCTTACCTTGTCTGAACATGAGTCGGTATCCGTCCTCTGTCAGGTTGTACCTCTTCTGCAACGCTTCCTTGACCTTGTCGTAGTCCTTGGCTTCGTCGATCGGTAGTCTGCAGAAGCACTCCAAAGCTCTCCCGGTCAGCAGGGCAGACAGTGATGTCGTCCAGGTGGATCTGGGCCATTCAGCTGTCTCAGCAAACCTCTCAAACCGCAGCAACCAGCTATCCAGATCGTCCTTCTTGTCCTGAAATGCAGGTAGCTTGGGTCTCTTAGAACTGGCGTGGTCGTCGGTCTTCTGCGCTGAGTCGTTGCCTCCACGTTGCTGGCGGATCTTCTCCATCTCCAACTCGTGGTTCATCTCCTTCTCCCGAGCCTGTCGTTCAGCCTCCTTCTCCCGAGCCTGTCGTTCAGCCTCCTTCTCCTGTCGTTGAGCCTCCAGCTGTCTTTCTCTTTCCAGGCCTTCACGGAGGTAGTCCCGTCTCTCCTGCCCAGTGAGCTCCATAGCGTCCGCTTCCTGGCTAAGCCTTCCAATAACCTCCGACATGTTGTAGATAGCTTGTCGATGATATTCCTACAATAAACTATGTAAATAAATCTAGTAATTTTGATCCGTGGAATGAACAATGTGACAGCATATGTGGACGACCTGCTGATTCATACAGAGACATTCGACGAGCATGTGAAGACTCTCAAGGACTTACTGCAGAGGATGGACCAAGCTGGATTAACTGCAAGACCATCGAAGTGTCTGATTGGAACGTCTGAAGTAGACTTTGTTGGACACTTAGTGGGAGAAGGTATGATTGGCCTGTTAGAAGAGAATGTATGTAAGGTACGAGACGCACCCAGACCCACCACTAAGAAGGAAGTGAAAGCATTCTTAGGATTAATGGGATATTACCATGAATTTATTCCTAACTTTTCAGCGATTGCATCACCATTGTCTGATTTACTTAGAAAGGGTCAGCCCAATATAGTTCAGTGGGATGAAACGCAGGAGAAAGCGTACACCTCTTTGAAGAATGTCATTATCTCCAAACCCGTGTTATGTTTGCCAGATTTTTCCAAAGAGTTTGTCTTAGCAACTGATGCATCAGATCGCGGATTAGGCGCTAGTCTTATGCAGGAACACGAGGGAAAGTTATACCCTGTGGCATATGCTAGTCGTACGCTATTGCCTCGTGAGACAAAATATTCGGTCTCAGAGCGCGAATATTTAGCTATTGTTTGGGCTGTAAAAAAGTTTACTTTGTATTTGTATGGAAAGGAGTTTGTGCTCCAAACTGACCATCGGTCATTAGAGTTTTTGAACTCTGCCAAGTTTGACAGTCCAAAGTTATTACGATGGAGTTTATTTTTACAGTCTTATCGATTCAGGATTCACTACGTAAAAGGCAGAGAAAATGTCTGTGCCGATTTCCTGAGCAGGGTATTTTAAAGTAGTACACTATCAGTGAAATGCATTGTAACCGAGGCGTTCTCACTACAGGCCGGTCAGCCGAATGTAGGTCAGACATGTAGTGGGCCGTCTCGCCGCAGAGAGACTGACTAGCATTAATTAAATAATACGTTTAGTACTACATGTATTACTAGAACAGAGGTCCACATGGGCTAGCTCAGATAATGAGAAATGTGTTCTAACAAACTATCGCGTTTTCGGCATTACTTAGAACACACAAAAATGTTTTAAAAATTATGATAAGTGAAAAAATTAAACACACAAAATACCTTCATTAACAAATACTACGTGAAGGACCAGTGATGCTTGGTTCAGTTTAAAAAAAAAATATCATAAAATCATGATTCATAAAACAATAAAACTGAAAACTCACAAATTGACCAAGCAATGAAGCATGGTTCAATAACACAACTGTGCATGTACTGATGTAGATTCATTTTTTAATTCTAGATCTAGTGTGATGTTGAATTTGAGTGAATGAAAATTTCTGTGTTGTTTAAGAAACAGAACCTCATTTGAACAGTATTCATGGTTTAATTCTGATAGCCTACATAGAATGGCACCAGATAAAAGCCGTCATTATAATGCAGTGTATACCAGGGGAAGTTAATAGCGATCTTTCATACACACACTTAAATAACTCCCTATCCTCATTCAGTCATTGCCTTTACCACCACCTTCACCCTATCCCAAACAAAAATGAACATGAATGGGAGAAAGAAAAAAGACAAACTGTACAACATCAATAGCAATGCACTAAATGTTATTTTGTACTCACCAATAGTCTGTCCTGTGGATGCAGGCATTATAATAATTACTCTAGGGATTTATTGTGACTTTGATGTCAGTTTAGCAATCTTCCTCTTTGGATGTTGGCTGCTGTTTTCGCTTTGCAACTGGAGGCAGAACCACTTCAAAAGACGGACGAGCCCCCAAATATGTAACAGCTGAGGTTGTTCTAGCACGTTATAGTAGGGGGGAGTTAGTTGATCTAACTACAACCCTTTAGAAAACGAAACTATTACAGCTGTAGAATAAATAAACACGAGATCCGATGATAGATTAAATAACACTAAAGTTTAATAACTGAATACTGAACAATAAATACTAGGAAGGTACCAACGAACAAGTAAATATCCTACGCCACAGAGAGGAAAACTCACTTACTCACCGACCAACTACTCACACAGGTTCATATATATAAACATTTCTACAGAAAGTTCCCGAAATAAACGTTACCTTTGCCCTCGCACAAACTAACCAATCACGTATCAATATGTTATCAGGTTACATCACTCAAGGCCAAATCTGGCGTAAACATCCTTATCCACAATGTTATCGAATGTTCGGGAACATACTAATATTTACTGAACGAGTCAAAACACCTGACAACAAGCGGGCGAGGAAAAAACTACTCACTAGGAAAAGAAGGTCAGGTCACGGAGTACAGTACACTCTGGCGGTTGTCAACAATAAAATGAAAACAGAAATGAACACATGCTCACCAGTGTAACAAGAAAACGGGGGAGGGCAAGGGATAGCTTGCAGATGCTACAGATGGGAGTTGAAGACAGTCTCTCAACTGAATGTATAATGACCTTGACTGTGATAACCAAGTGTATGCAAGAAGGAGATCCTGGTGCGTGTAGATGCGACTGTTCTTTGGGGTATTTGTTAGTGTTACAGATCTTTTGATGAGTGCAGTCTTCTTGTCATCATACTGATCCGATGCATAAGCCATCACAAAGCGAAGAACTTCATCAAGTTGACTCCATGACTTAATTTCCTTTATAAACTGGTGAAAAATCCTCTTCACACTGCAGTATGCTTCATAGTCTAAAATTAACGTCTCACTCTCAACTTTGCTTATAATTTTGAAATGAACAGAAAACTCTGGTATTGGACCGGTTCTCTCATGGCTAAGGAAAATGTAATTGTTCGGTTGTTTAGTACTCGTTGCCAAAAAGCCCATGTCTTTTAGTTTGCGACTTAACAGGTCATGGAAGCTCTCAGATTTTAGTGAGTCAAGTTCGAGAAACTCACTCATTTCATCGATATCCACTGCGCGGGCCTCTTGTGTAGACATTTTTGTGCGGCGTGGAGTAATGGAGGTAGAAGTGGGAACACAAGATGAGGGAACATTAGGAAACACAGATGGGAGCACAGCTGGAACATAATGCCGAGAAGAGGGGATCTTAGTTGTAGGAACATCTTTTGGCCAATGCAGGGCGCAAATCCCCATGTTTCCAGTAACATCTTCTACATTCAGTTTGTTCAGTAAGCTTGCAACCCACTCGTGACACTTAGTTTTGTCCTTTGGAAATCCATAGATTGGTATTTTCTCTTTGGAATCATCAGTTTTATAGCCTGTTTTGCAGCCAAACACAGAACACTTTCGTCCCATTCTGAGTGAATATTTGTAGACCGCTAGTCCAGTTCATGTAAAAAGTAGAATCTAGACTAGATCTACAGTCAAGGCGGTTTCCTACAATCAGTAATGCAGCTCACTCACAGCCACCGTACAGCACGAAACACCACAATTTACAATGCACTGATGTTACAGAATCCCAGTTGATGTGATGAACTAAAACAAAAAAATACAGTTTACAGAATCCTTCGTTCTCTTCTTGACTTGATGAAGTGAAATCAAGAGACGGATAAATGAAGGAGTCACTTCTATGTAGATTCTGATCTGTCTAGATATCTTAAAATCTTTATAATCCACAAGTTCACAAGTTGAAGCATGAGTAGCGAATGTGTATTGTAAACTGTCTTCGAATTTCGGGAAATACAGACCGGGTCGATGCCGTACTTATTTCATTTATGGTATCGAGTCTCACTTTACTCTCTATTTTATATTTGTCATGTCGTATCGATTTGGAGTATCGATATTGTCACTAAAAAATCAGGCGGAGTAACTGCCCTTTGTTTCTGAGTGAGGCCTGGTGAGGCTAGCCAGTGGTCGGACCACTACATATCTGACCTACATTCGGCTGACTGGCCTGTAGTGAGAACGCCTCGATTGTAACCCATACTTTTGCCTACTAGATGAATTGCTAGGACGGCAGTATTGTACTGTAATTGGGGACGTAGTTCATCTGTGACTGAATATTGAATTGGTGGCTGATAGAGAGTCATGATGTGTTAGTCACATTTTGATTTTATGCTATGTCATATTAGTTACCAATGGAACTTGGTGTAATTTTTGGAAAATGTAACCCAAATGGGGACTGCGAGCAAGCAGTGTTTGTGTTATATTGCAATGTTGTAACTTGTTTTGACCTAATATGATGAAGAAAGACCCTAATCAGTGGTCGGTATGTATTGGTATTTTTGGCCATTGTACGTATGAGTTATACATTTTGGAGATAACCATTGTGTAAACGATGGGCCATCGTTTCACCTTATATAATTTGTAATAATATCATTGACCATTGTTTCACCACAGTGGTGGCGTTGTGTTATTTTGACTAGTAGGCCTAATGTTTACTATTGGGAAGCAATGACGGTATTGTATTAGTTATGGTATTAGTGATACAAAGTACAATGCATTGTATTGTATTTGTGATGACATTCGGGAAGACACTGAAATTGTTAATAATTGTAATAGAATTAGCAACTACCTTTGTGAGATTGGGAGTACTGTAAGATTGTTATTTCAAGATATTGCAGACGCTGAATAATGTTTTGGAGTTGAAAAATATTCAACTTAAATTGGGGAGTTGTGTAGCATCTGCAAGCTATCCCTTGCCCTCCCCCGTTTTCTTCGTACACTGGTGAGCATGTGTTCATTTCTTCTTTCATTTTATTGTTGACGACCGCCAGAGTGTACTGTACTCCGTGACCTGACCTTCTTTTCTAGTGAGTAGTTTTTTTCCTCGCTCGCTTGTTGTCAGTGTTTTGACTCGTTCAGTAAATATTAGTATGTTCCCGAACATTCGATAACATTGTGGAGACGGATGTTTACGCCAGATTTGGCCTTGGGTGATGTAACCTGATGACGTATTGATGCGTGATTGGTTAGTTTGTGCGAGGGCAAAGGTAACGTTTATTTCGGGAACTTTCTGTAGGAATGTTTATATATAGACCTGTGTGAGTGGTTGGGGTGAGTAAGTGAGTTTCCTTTTGTGTGGCGTAGATATTTAGTTTCGCTGGCGTCTTCCTAGTAATTTATTGTTCACTATACAGTTATTAAACTTTAGTATTATTTAATCTATCGTCGGATCTCGTGTTTATTTATTTTACAGCTGTAATAGTTTCGTTTTCTAAAGGGTTGTAGTTAGATCAACTAACTCCCCCCTACTATAACGTGCTAGAACAACCTCAGCTGTTACAAAAGTCATACAATCATTTGTTTGTATATCCCGCCATATGTTTACATCATCTTTGCCGCTGACATCCTGTTTACTTGGTTAGGTTAGTCTGACCATTTTACTTTGTTCTTACATAAAATAATTTATCAAGCGCTCCATTGGCTTTTTTCACATGACGTCACACAACTTGGCCTTCCCCGAAATTTAAAATTTTGTCTTTGGTCGGAAGTTCCAGGACATTGCAGGCACATAGAATACTGAGATAAAACAATAAGTCAGCTGGCAAAAGGCCATGAAACAAAAAAAGCCATCTTGACTCTAAATCAAATTTCGCTGCCCATCCCAAAGGCAAAATCTAAAGATAGTTTTGAAGTGTACCTGACGGTCGCTTTAATCAAAGATACAATGTCATCAATCAGAAATGTACATATTTCTGGCAAAATGACCATTTTCTCTCACAGCATCCCCATGTTCCGTTCTTCCACGACTTTCAATACTCCTTTTTGGATTAAATTTAATTTTGCATTCAAAATTCCTTTTTCCGCATGTGAAAAAATCAATTTTATGTTCAATCGCATGCACCATTTACAATACTTTTTTAGTACAATTAAAACGCAATTTAGCAAAGAAAAAGGAGAAAAAAAAAAGAAGAAAGTGCAAGACTTGAAATGATCACAGTGTTTATTTGTGCCTGCCATATTTTTTCAGTTTTTGGTTGGGGTCACACAATTTAAATATCTTCGAAAGTTTAAATTATATTTCTCCTTTCACGCACCTTCATTTGAGCACTCAGCTAATATAGGGCCGACCAATATGCCTGCTAAACATCATGGTTTGATATCATAATTCAGGGTGACGCCAGAGTAACCAAGCAATAGACTTGTTCCGGGTGGATTTGAAGAAAACGTTTGAAGTACAAATTTGCAATCATTGCATAAAGGTGAGGGCAACAAAATGGAAATAATTTGTACATAAACAACACAACAGCGGCAGGTCCTAAGTGTATTAATTATCTCCCACGTGTACATAGGCAAAAAATAGACCTACTTAAGCTGAAAACATACTAATCGAGATATATCCAGAGAGATTAAGTGTAATGCATTGCATGCTTGAGAGTGTTTTTAAATTAGACCCCCGTTTTCTGAGCATATTTCATGGGCAACCACACAAAGATAAAAGCCTCCATTTCGTGTGTGGAAGAGCCATTGATTTCCGCCCAAGGGTAATCTGCTGCACTGAGGTGCCATAGCTAAAGGGAAGCAATTACTCCCTAATCATTGGCACTAAGAAAGACAACTTCGCGTTTTTGGTCAAAGGTTCATCCTAATTACGCCGTACAACGTAAACAAGATGCGTGCAGAGGGAACAAGGCCCCACAAAAAGAGATAATTGTAGTGTTAAATTCCATTAGCGTTGTTAATCGAATCAAGTTTTTGCCATAATGATAGTGCAGCACGCAACAGAAGTAGCCTGTGTATGCAACCCTGAAAGATTTGATTCTAGACCAGAGACCCTTAACGGGGAGGGAATTTCCAGATGTTAGAGCGCAAATGCCATGGCCGTCAAATAAAACTGCTACTCGCATTGTGAAAGCACAGGACCGCTTTTATTTTTCTCGTTCCAGATTGTGCAAAAAATCATTTCCACTGTCGTTCAACTTTTTCCGGTTGTTAATTCCATTGAGCTTAATTTGCCTATTAGTGTTGCTTGGGCTACGTTCTCTCAGAATTCTAAGAAATGAGAATGGTTTTCGAAACAAAGGATATGGCTGAACTACCATGGGGAAATGCAGGGAGAAGCACGACTGTTTTGCTAGGTTAAGAACTCCAGGTTTAGCAGGATAAAAAACAGTCATACATCACTTACATCTATATCTTGTTCAGATCATCTTTGTTGCTCATATTTTGTTTTCTTGGTTATGTAAATATGTTCATTTCACTTTGCAGGTACATAAAATTTTATCACCACCCGCTCAAACAGTTTGTTCCATCGTTGTTTAAATTTTATTCGGTTTCTTTTCGCAAGTTTTCTTTGCCTGCTATCTCATAGAAAACCAGCAATCAACGATTCCCAGTTTATATCAAGACGATAACAATGTACAATCTGATTTCCATCTCATCCCCCACCCTTCAATCTTCTGCCAAAATATCACAAACGCACCACATTGTTCTGTCTTCTTCTCTGCATGATAACTTCAAGAAAACGTCAGTTCACAATTCTCAAGAAATATTGTATACCAAAAGTACACAATCTGATCCTCTTCTTCCAGCTACACCCACCACCCCTCCAAACTCTTTTCTGGGCCTTCCATGGCAGCTATTTCCTCTTGTTTATCAGTCTGAATCACTAGACAGTTAAAATTGTGCACTACTTTTGATGTACTAATAAATTTCAAAATCAGTTGATAGAACATAGTCAAATGTGGAACTCGTATTCTGTTTTAATGAGGTCTGTTTGTGTATGAAGACATTCATTTAATTGTTATATCTCGCCGTGTGAAAGATTTTACTGTTTTCAAAGAGTCTACTGGAAAGTGCAAAGCAATAGACGGGAAAATCGTGTGCATTAAAATCAGTCAGCAGTCCTTTCACCATAAAAGCCCTAGAACTCGGAGTATCATCTATATCTTTTTACCGCTATCGATTGACGGTTCAAACACTGATGTCTAGTAGCCATTGTGTTTTCATTTCCAACTACAGAGCTAGTTATCAGTGGGAGTAAACATAGCGAGTAGAATGTTTGATGTTACAGTCGCTGGCTAACTTCATACAGGGATCGATTTGACTGCTCCTGAATCATTGGTCCCTCTCTCTCTCTCTCTGATGTGCTTCTGATATTGTCATTAACTTCCCCTTCAACCTTGTGTCTGAAAAAATTAACCTAGGGCTTTCAAGTGGAGACCGATTGCCATGGTGATAGAGCTTTGTCATAAAAACATTAGACATCACCAACACTCAAGTTATACTAAGATGAAAGACTCGTTTGATGTGGAATATTGCGGCTACGTCTCGATTGTTTGGAGAGCACTTGAACTTTAGAATCATAGATCGTGGTGGAGTTCTTTGTGTGAAAGAACGCTGACAGGTCCCAGGGCCTTCGATAAAAACGAGTAATTTCTACGAATATTGATGGACAGCAGTTTTCTGCTTCTGTAAAATATGGTCTTTTCTGTTGTTGAACAGTTAAGTCTATATTTACTATTTCTGCTTAACTTTTGCAAAGGTAATTAGTTGAAATAATAATAATAATAAAAATACATTACATTTGCATGGCGCATTTCCACTAACAATGCACAAGGCGCCTTACATGACTCTCTTCCTCTCTCTCTCTCTCTCTCTTTCTCTCTCTCTCTCTCTCTCTCTCTCTCTCTCTCTCTCTCTCTCTCTCTCTCTCCCCGACTCTGTCATTCCTGACCAACTCTCTCTTTTTCTACCACCTATTGAAAACACTATGAGAATATATGATGTTTTAGTTTACGATTAAAAATCTCCAAATCAGATGATTGGCGAAAAGCTTTTGGAAGTTTGTTCCATACAACTGGGCCGAAATGTGTAAATGAACGTTCATCAAATGATTTATAGTTTTTAGCTGGAACACACAAAATTGTTTCATCATTAGAAGATCGCAAGGCTCTTGGTGGGCAGTAGATCATATCAAATACAGAATTCAGTTTTCTGAAAACGGATTCCCTTGCAGCGAAACTGTTCTGGCAGGGAAAGGTTTCCGGTCTCTTCTCTAAAACGTTGAAACTGTTCTGGGAAGAACAGCCTCACGAAACAACAGACATAGACTCACTGGAAAGAAACCACCGCCACCATCAAACGTACAAATACCGAGATATTCTGCATCGAATGGTAAGACACCTCGGACTGGATTAATGATTACGTGAATAGTGTGTAAGTTTATCAACGAAGATTTCTATAAGTTTACGAGACATTTTTATACAGCTGATGTAGGTAAAATGACCTTTGTATATTTCTGATTTCAAAGTACTTTTTTTTATGTTTATCATTAGTAGAACTTCCTTTTTCCTGAATTAGAACTAGATGTATTTCGAAAGATTTCAAAGTGTCCAGGAATACTTTTGAATTCACACCGTGTCCATGATGTCCTAGGGTTGGTTGTCCCCATCTGAGAAGACCAGGAGATCAATTTACCCGCCTTTGATTGTGATGTTAAAAGCAACCTGTGATGAAGTCATAGTCGCTATGGGTTTGAACTCGGTACAATAATTGTCAACAGAGGTCAAATACAAATCATCTTACCATAGCACCCATAACATTTTTATTTAGTTTGACCCGAGACATGTGTTTGACATTGCCTCTCTTGTTTTGTTGAAGTGAAATACAAAATACTTTTGACCTTCATTATAAATTACAAAACACACACACACAAAACAACACCACCACCAACAACAACAACAAAACAAAACCCTGCATATTTTGCTGTTCTTAGAAATACGAACATTTCCAAGTACACAATGGCATCACCATGATTCCTTTTTTCTTCCGACTGAATTTTATCAATATCAAACATTTAAATCTTCAAGAAAAGCGAGGGCATTTTAAACGCCAACTAGTTCTAAAGCATTTTCAGATGCATATTTAAGGAAACATTTCTGAACCGACATTTTGCAGGTCTAATCTTCAATTTCGAAAAATATGAACTCAAATTTAAATATTTCTTTATTCTTGTGAAAAACCCAATTGGAGACGAACGAGAATAAAGGAAATCAAAAAGAAGATGGTGAAGGAAAAAAAAAAAGGTAAAATACAAGAGTGAAGAAAATTAGATTGAAAAGATGAAAAATAAGGGGAACGACCAAAACAGCACGAAATGAGACTTTTTTTCGCTTCCTCCTGCCCCTTCCCTCTTTGTCCTCTAAGAGAATAAAATCTTCAAGAGGGGATTTAGCGACGCCAAACTTCAAATATAAAGATGAGGAAAATGCGTAAAAAAACTTTACTGTTTAATGGTCACGTTTAGGAAATAAAAGAGTTTCATCCCAAGTAATGCCTGCACGATCACACAAGGATAACCAGGGGATAGAGGAATACAGAATTTCTCACGAAAAGACTTCCAGAAAAATCGCCAACCAAAACAAAAATTTCGTTTTGTCGCCGTTCTCTATTTTTTTTTTTTCAAAGTTACAATTCGATTGGGCGGCCGTTTTTCTGATTTACTATCAAAACTATTGTGAAGACGATACTTTTTCTTTTCGAAGTCTGACGGCCTTGTAGAAAAAAATAATAAAATTATTCTTACATGACAGAATCGATACCTCAAGCCAAAGAAACCAGTGCTCGATCTAATATCATCCAAGAAAAGGGCAAATATTTATGAATACGAGTACTTTCTCGCCAGAAAAAATGTCCAGTTACTAATTTGTTTATACAGAAGTAAAAATTCCATACAGCAAAAACACTGGTTTTTATTTTAATTTTTTCTTTATTAATTTCCACACAAGCAGAAAGGCACAAGTGATACAAGTCTAATTTAAAACAAAGGAAGAAAGAACACTGCAACTGGCAGACTAACACACAATCCATGAAAGTCACACATATAAAATGACAAACAATTTTAACACACAAATCAAAATGCAAGCTAAACAACTAAGATCCAAACTAACATACAAATCAAGAAACTATAAACCAAGAAATTAAACATACAAGCCAATAAATCAACATACAAACTAATAAATAAGCCAAGAAACTAACATTAAAGTTATGAAACTATGATACAAAGTTATAAAAAAAAAGCCATGAATTAAGAGAACAAGCAAGCTGAGAAAATAGGGCACAAAGTGATAAATACGAGGGGAAAAAAATAGGGTACAGACCATTAAGCAAGCCAAGAAAATTGGATAAAAACTAACAAACAAGCTAAAGAATCAAGACACAAACTAACAGACACGCCAAGAAACAAAAATACAAGCTTAAAAATTAAAATACAAACTAACATACGAGTCGGGAAGCTTCGATCTACGAGTCACACAGAACGACATTCAATAATAGGCCTACTTTGTATCATGATAGGTGAATTCAGATCGATAACAACGTCGGGCACTAATAGTCCCACTGATTATTTATCCTATTGATGACCAAGGACCAAGGATGCTAACAATTAGGGTGGTGGTCAATAAATTTAATTCGACCCAAATCAGAAACCAGGCACGAGACCTAAGCCCGGGGCGTATTCGATAACTCAGTCTCGATTACCGCTCTCTCCGATTGAACATCTGTAATCGAACTCATCAAGAAATGCAAAACAAAGACAAAGACGGAGAGTCATGGTGGTTGCCCGGGGAAGGGGAGATTGCGTGCACCTGTTTATTCATGCTCTCATACAGAGATCTATTTGTTTCGTTCAGTGCACAGTGGATGGTCACAACTTTTTCATCAGTTACAAGGCAAAATTAAAATTAATAGATTAAATATTATCCCTATCACCCCCCCCCCCCACACACACACACACACATCACTGGCAAAAATGTATTATATGGCCTTTAGCGTCTTTACAGACGGTCTTAGCAGCTAGAATATTCACTTTCACTTTGACTGACAGCTTCTCTCGTGGCTTATTCTACCAATGTTTGACCCGAGAGTGCGATGGCAGTGATTGCAGGTCAGTCTTTTGGGTTCACTTTGGCGAGTGTTTTCATTCCGCCTGTGTCGTTTTGTCAGGTATGTTTCTTTTGCCTTGAAGTCTATTGCGAGCGTGCCACTGCGCAATTTTTGTCTCCATCTGCTTCGATCATTTGCAAGGTTCTCCCATTCATTGGGGTCGATGTTGAATGCTTTCATCGTGACCTTGCAAGTGTCTTTGAATCGCAGATGTGGCCTACCTCTGGGTCGGTTGCCAGTAGCAAGTTCCCCGTAGAGAATTTGTCTGGGGATGCGATCATTTTCCATACGGTGGAGATGTCCAAGCCACCGCAGTCTTTTTTTGCCTAGGAGAGCCTGAGTTGATGGAATGTTGGCTCGGCTCAGAACTTCGATATTTGAGATCCTGTCTTGCCACTTGATCTTGAGAATTTTGCGTAGGCAGCGCAGGTGGAAGGAGTTGAGGGATCTTTCATGTTTGGAGTAGGTGGTCCATGTCTCTGAGCCATACAGCAGGGTGCTTAGGACGCAAGTTTGGTACACGAGTACCTTTGTTTTGATGGTCAGCTTGCTATTGTTCCACACCCTTTTTGAGAGTTTGCCAAAAGCTGTGGCCGCCTTTCCTATTCTGGCATTTATTTCAGTTGTTATGTCTGTGCTACCACTGATGGTTGAGCCTAGGTAGCAGAATTTTCCCACTTGCTCCAGAGGAGAGCCATTCAGCATGATTGGGTTGGGGTTTCTCAAGCCTTGTGTCAAAACTACAGTTTTTGAGACACTGATCTTTAGCATGAATTTGTCACAGGCTTTGGCAAGGCTATTGATGAGAGCCTGGAGCGTGGTTTCATATGTATTATTCATTATTAAATATACATTAATATATATTCAAATATCATTATAATACTTTATAATACAGTTGTGAGTTGTGAACGCGCATAACAGGCCGCGTTACAATTTGCTTTGACATAAAGGGTGGTAGAGAGAGAGGGACAGAGAAGAGAGAGAGAGAGAGAGAGAGAGAGAGAGAGAGAGAGAGAGAGAGAGAGAGAGAGAGAGAGAGAGAGAGAGAGAGAGATGCAAATCGAGAACAAGACTTTCTGTAAAGCGCCTAGAGCGAACTTGTTTGGATTAGGCGCTATATAAATGATCTCCATTATTATTATTATTATTATAAAATAGTCCGGAAATGCACAAAAGAACACCGGGGAAAAGACGTGAAAGAAAAAAATCCAAATTTCTCTAAAGTACGTCTAGTCGACGCAAAGATTCATCAAATAACACTACGGGTTGTGTTCCTTTAATCCTTTGAATACGTTGTAATTAAACGTGCTGCAATAACAACATATTTACTGCCAATCGCCAATTCTATTCCACCTATAAACCTATAGAAGTGCAGTTCTCAGAAAGGTATTGGGGAGAAACTGATTTCCACAGCAGGGAATTTGATGCAGAGCAAGATAATTCAAAAGCAAAAAAAATGAAAATTAGGATAAGCAACTTTTACCAGAACAAACAAACCAGGAAGCAAATTATTCCAGTCATTATCAGACATCCTTATGGCGTAATCCGCTCCCCCCCCCCCCCTCTCTTCTCTGCGCGCACAGCACTTCAAATGTCATAAAACAAAATGGAAAGTTAACATTTGAGTTCGGCGTTGGTTTGCTCATAGCTGTGCCTTGCGGGCGTAACATTGACAGAATGTCAGAGTGATAGATAAGCCGAGATAAGGCAAAACAGCGAACTAACAACAGCAGTAACAATGCCAAATTATACTCATCACCATCGTCATCATAATCATCATTATTTCGTTGCACTGTGACGTCGTTGCACGCAATCTCGAGAAAAATGAAAAAATAAAATTTGCAGCTGCGTTGCCACTTGTTTCACGGATGTTACAAATGATGACATGTTTCAAGCTATGACTGTCGATAGTCCCACACTGAAATGGATAGCAGTGACCCTTAGTGCTGTAATTTCATTACAACGGCACTGTAATATCAGGGAAACACTTCGCAGCATAATTATCACTACTGTTTTCTTTCCTATGGGGAAATGGTCGGACACGCTGCAATTTCCTGTAACGTAATTTCTCTTGGTGATTTCCCATGGCACCAACATTACTCTTAACCCTCTGGTACCATGGATCTCATTTTTGAAACACTTCACATTGTAACCAACGTTATATATTTTTAACACTTTATACTTTAGCAGCAAACAAATTTCGTGATAAATACTTGTATGATTAAAGTTTATTTCACCCAGTTTAAATTATTTTTGTAAGACGCTGAATTTCTGGCGACAGGCATTTCTGTTTGGCCACAAGAAGTTTAATTCAGACGATCAAAAAGTGATGGTATTTTTTATCTAGTGCATTCACACATCAGGAAAGACTAACCAGTGAACTGAACTGGATCAAAGTCAAAATCTGATGTACGATTAGTCCTAATCGTTGCCTTGGCACGGGTTCTAAACAAGTTTTAGAATATGCATTAAAAAAAACAACAACTTTACTGCGACCTTATGGTTTTTCTGTGCCAGTTAAAACAAGATTTTTTCAGCTTTGTGGAAAGGTCATTCTACAATTTATTTGCATATGAATACTTGACCAGAATAGCGTCACCAGCATATTTCCCATGTGAACCCATTATTTTTGAAAATATGTCCTGTGCGCAGAAGTTAGCTCTAAGTCAACAGTGATCAGCAGGGTCATATGACTTCCATCTGTAACCACCAGCTTTGTTTTTGGCTGTTATACATGCAATATATTATAGATTATGTAATTCTGTATGGATTTATTGGCAAGCCAGGTGCGGTGGCAAGCCGCGGTTTAATAATCCAGGCCTCACAAATAAAACTCAGGACTGGGATGAGGACCTCAAGAATTAAGAGTAAGGGAAGGTCGAAAACGAAGGGCTCAGAGACAGGAA